>JAJKFI010000152.1:1435996-1453963 GCA_029204185.1 Lerista edwardsae | reverse complement strand
ATCTCCCATAACTGGTTTCCACTTGTAGGTCCTTTCCTGAAGGCCTTTGTTTTTATGGAGAAAAGACCATTCTGAAAAGGAAGTTACCCTCCCTTGTGCCTAGGAAACACAACTCTTCAACCACCCCATGTCAGAAAACCATGGACCAGAAATGTGTTTTTTCCTGTATAACATGCATGTCAAATCATCGGGTTCTATAAAGATTACAGTTAGGGTTGCCTGTGTCTTTCTTGGGTCTTGAAAAGGCGAATAATAGGCAGAAATCCAGCCAGTTGAAACATGAGCCAGCTTTGAAGTACAACGAATGACAAGGTGCACCTGCTGGATTTCTGCCTGTCACACAGGTATTAACCGCCAGTATCCTTAATGCTCTTCTTCATTCTCCTGTAACTTTAAAATTGTCTTCCTCTCAAGTGTGGAGAAGTGTCTCTTGATTTTTAAGCTGCACTGGAGTTTCCCATCGAAGCAAACTATACAAAAGGAACGTTTAATTTCTCCCATATGGGAGACTTCATAACACTTTTGACTGATTCCCATAAAAGCTTCATATATCATGGTACAAGTCATTTATAACTTTGCATCGAATAAACGCTGTAAAGAAGTCACTGATTGCCTTTAAGCTTGATTTGAAGTGTTGCTCTCTCATTGTCACAAGTTACTTTGGGAAGAATATGCCTTTAAAAATTGGTTTCTTTATTGTACCACTAATATGTAGATAGTATGTAATATCCTCCAGCTGACACTTTTTGGGATGACAAAATTAAACCCTCTTAGCAGTTCTGACAGCAACAGGCGAGTGAGTTAAGTAGCAACGCTTATGGACTTGTAATACAGTTAAATGCAAGCAATCCGCATTAAAATCATAGCTACAGTGAGATAGATCCAAGTCTTGTTACGATTCAGGCTTGAAAGTCTTGTAAGTCTTGAAAGTCTTATACTCCTATAAACTATATATTAGGGGCATTTCAATGAGGAATTCTCTACCTTGCCTTAATTTCCTGAACTGATTTCTTCTGGGCTTGGTGAATACTTGAGGGCACAATCCTAAACCGGAGTTAAGGGCCACTGTAAAGCACACTTGGACCACTCTTTGAGCCACGCAGGATGGTGCACATCTGCGTGCTGGGCTCTCTTGACTCCAAGAGTGGCCCAAACATACTTTATGGTGTCCCTTGTGCTGACCTAACTGTGCCGGTCTAACTCCAGGTTAGGATTGCACCAAAAGTGTAGTATAGTACAGTAGCTTGGCTGAGACATAATAATGGAGCGCTTCATGTTCAAACTGGAATTGGAAAAATCACTCTGGTCATTTCAAGTTGATCTGAAGCACTTATTTGTTAGAATAAGGCAAGACCACTCTTAAAAAAATCATGTGACCCAGAACCCATATTAACATATCTCAAAAGATTCCAGCATAAACATTTGAGAAATCTTCCCCCATATATTCCTGCATGTCCCCTGAGATCATCAGAGAAGGCCCTTCTTAGGATTCCATCGCCATCTAAAGCCAGGGGGATGGTGGCAAGTAACAGGGCCTTCTCAGTTGTGGCATCACCAGTGGTGGGATTCAAATAAATTAACAACTGGTTCTATGTCCTTCAGGGCGTCCTTCAGGGCGGTCGCTGCCTTTCTTCCCTCTCCCAATCTAAAATTAACACCCAGTTCTGCAGAACTGGTGAGAACTGGCTGAATTTCACCACTGGGCATCACGTCTCTTGAACCAGCTCCTGGAAGATCTGAGGGCAGCTGCTTTAATATATGGTTTCTGGCAAGGTTTAAAGACACCTTTTTCGACTGGCTTTTGGAGAGGGGATTATTAGGGGCCCATTTAAAAACTTGTTAACTTTTATGCTGTTTTTATATTTGGGCTGTTCTGCTCTTCTACGGTTGTTCTTGTCTATCAGTTTAACGGTTTTTAATTGGTTTAATATTAATTCTAATATGTTATTTTAGAGGGTTTTTTAATGTTTGTAAACCACTTTGAATTTTAGAAAAGTGGTATATAAATCCAATAAATAAATAAATAAATAAAATCAAAGAGAAACCACTCAAAGTTCAGGCTGTTATTGGTCACAGTCGTCTTTTTATTGCAAGCCCAAGACACCACAGACACAATAAGCATGGAGCAAGGGTCACAGATTCACATTGACAGGTTCTTGCTTTTTGATGGCACAGAGATTTATAGGAAAGGGGGAGGGAAAAGAGAGGTTGTATAGTTAAATCCCAAACAAAGATCTGGAGAGTCCCATGAATGACGACATGAATGCACACCCCTTCTGCTATCACACATATGTACATTTTGGCACAGTGTGCCTTTCTTACTTATGCTGCATATTGCAGCACTCATCTAAAGAGGCCTCCTTACAAACCAGGTACTACACTGTATTCCTTGAATAAGGTCTTCACTAAAGTCTTGGGGCCTATCACTTGCAGAATGGTTTGGCATACAAAGGCAGCCTTCCCGAAAAGGCTGTGTGGTCTACAGGAGTCCTTCTATGTAGGAACTTGGATATTGACTTTTAGTAGTAAGAACGAAACAGAAGACTCCCTCCCTCCCTGTTTGCTTTTGAAGCTATGGCAGAAAGGAGGCTCCTCCTGAGACTGCGGAATTGGAACGATGCTTGTGGATGAGCAAATGCCACACTGGACTTGGTGGTTGGTTTCCGGACTGCTTGTGGTGCAATTGTCACTGAACGAAGCAGAATGGCCAGGTCAGATGTTTCTGGGAATCCAGCTTCATCTCTCTTCTGAACCTCAGAGTGAGGAGTTGCTGCAGGATCTCATTTCGGCAGCAAATCCTACAAACACAGGAAGGAAAACTGATAACATCCATGGCACCAGTCTGTTCTCAGCATTGTCAGTGAAGGCACAGTTCGTCCCAAATACTAGCCCAGCCTTTGCTCCATGACCCAAGAGAAGCAGTCCCATACAGGAACGCTAGCGAATGGCAAGTGCAGACTAGGACTGGAGAACAGCGAGATGATCATAGCAGATGGTGCTGCAGCCGGGGAGCCAGAAGGCCTGTTGTCAGAAGCCTCCATAAAGAATCTAGCTTGTAAACAGGCACTTGCCTGTCATGAGTAAAAGTCACAGGTGGGGAGGCATTTATAAGGTAGTTCTTTATTAGAGCCACAAAGAACTAACCTGGGCCCAATCCTAGCCAACTTTCCTGCGCTGATGCAGACATGCCAGCAGGGCATGCATTGGATCCTGCAAAGGGGGGGGCGCAGAAATGGAGGCCTCATCAAGGTAAAGGAATGTTTGTTCCCCTTATCTCAGGACTGCATTGCAGCTGCATCGGCATTAGGAAGTTGGATAGGATCAGGCCCCTAGATACATGTGGGCAGGTGGTTTGGAGTGCTGTGGTCTTATTGAACATGATCAAAGGATCTACTTTCCACAGAATTTTCCTGGAAGACTCTCCAGAACACTCATCTCACTGCAGGGAGGACCCTTCAGTACTACAGGAAACAGTAACATTGTAAGGAGGAAACTCTGTGTGCGTGTGTGCGTGCGTGCGTGCAGTAGTGCTAGCCAGCCGGTACGCTGGGCGGGACTTACGTTGGATCGGCAGCCCGCCCGTTGCATCACGCCGTGTTCCACTGCTTTCCTGCACGCCCCGGTGTGACGCAACGGGCGGACTGCCGATCCAACGTAAGTCCCGCCCAGCATACCGGCTGGATAGCACTACTGTGTGTGTGTGCGCGCACTATGC
This sequence comes from Lerista edwardsae, assembly GCA_029204185.1. Classification (NCBI taxonomy): domain Eukaryota; kingdom Metazoa; phylum Chordata; class Lepidosauria; order Squamata; family Scincidae; genus Lerista; species Lerista edwardsae. The sequence continues at coordinate 1,450,248 of JAJKFI010000152.1, read as the reverse complement.
AGTCCGGAGCTGAAGGGCTTCCGGACTGCATAGTGTGGGAAAAGAACTTAATCCCTCTCCTCCCCCTCCAGGTGTTGGCCAAATTCAGATCAGAAGCTCTCATAGCTGCTAGCCCGAAACGTACATCTCACCCACAACACACACCAGATGAAGGATGTGTTTAAAGTTACATCATCTAGTTCAATGTGGGTTGGTTTTGCCAGGTGGCAACTGAGCTGTGATATGAATCAGCCCTCTAATGTTCAGGGCAAGATGTATGAGAATAAGGGGAGGATTTTGGAATGAATGCAGTTGAATGTAGTGAGGCTGAGCACAAGAGACCTCCTGTGGTCTTCAAATAGCCGTGATGCAGTGCCCACACAGTCAAATACAATGCGTTTTCTGCCCTAGGTGGCACAACAGCTTGGCAACAAAGAAACTGTGCTTGTTTCTGGGCAAACAAAGCCAAACAAAAACACAGTGTGTCAGATCAGGTAGTACTCCAAGGGCATGAAGTGCATCATCTACAAAATGAGTTAAAGATACCCCCCCCCAAAGCTGCAGATTGCCATTCGAAAGCCCTCACAGTCTTGGGAGTCTCACCTGCCCCCATCTGAAAAACAGTGAAACTTACAAAGGGCACACACCCCACTAATGACAAGAGGTAGATAGCAGCACAGATAGATACACGCACACACAGAACTAGCCAGTGAGCAGAGAGATGATTCAGCAAACTAGCACAGCCACAGCACACAGGGAGACAGAGGGGGAAAGGGCAGTGTGGGGAACAGAGAATTTGGCGGAAGTTAGCCAAGAGTCTCATAGAAGGGTGTGGAGGAGAGTCTGTGAGGGAATGATTTGGGGTGGAGAACAAAGATCTTGGGGGGAAAATGGCCCACCTTATGCAGCAAGGTGGCCGTGCAGCAAGACCTTGGCTTGGGAAGTGCCGTGAGGCCAAGAGGAATACAGAATCAAGATTTTTTGAAATCCACCCCTTTTTTTCAGTAGGATATGTAGAATCAGCAAAGAGAGACCCTTCTTTTCCATCACCCACATGCCTTTAATTCCCTTACCCTAGGGCACTGAGGACCCCTAGGGGGCGAATTACCTGTGCATTACCCAGCATGCACTGAGACACCCCTCCAGCGATGACATCACACACAGCACAAAATGGAGGCCTGTGGAACAAGGAAGTGGCAGTTTCTTTAAAATCCTTCCCCTTGCCCCTGGTTTCCTGGGCATGAAGACCCCATGACTCATCCCCCCCCTGCCTTCTGAATGTCAGGAAGGAAACAATGGCACATACTGGACTGTAGCGCTGAGCGTCCACTTTGCCACCTTTCCCCTTCTCCATGGAACCTGCAGCACTGCTGGAAGGGAGCAGCCGAGTGACTGGCAAGAGCCAAGTGTAAAAATGAGAAAGGGAGAAGGGTTAAAACAAGGTATTTTTGGAGCACCCGTTTAATCTTTTCCCCGCTCAGGTTTTTCCTGAATTATGACATTCAGTTACAATTACTTGCCAACTATATACTGTATGCTCCAAGGATCTCAATTCACACAAGGTATTTTGTTATCTGCCCCTATAAATTGCTATCGCCACTTCCATTTAGGTGATGTTTGAAGATGCTAATAAATTGCCATCCCTATTTTAAGTCTCAGCCTCCTCTCCTTTAAATGCAGGCAGGTAGGGTGGCAACCATTTTGATTGGGTTTTCTTGCTGTATCTAAAACCTCTGTCTCAAATATGACATGACACGGATGTATAATAGTTACAGCTGTTAAAGGAATACCAGTGTGTAAGTTACGACTGTGCAAAGGAAGTGAATAGATAAAAGATTTGCTTCTGTTTCCAATACTAATAGCACAATCCTAGGCTGCACTGGAACAGTGAGGCTGGCTGGAGCCTCCCCTATGAGTTCCTTGGATCTGCCCAAGGAAGTCACATGGCCCAGGGGTGGAGGCTTGGATGTGGCCTACCAGCCGCATCCCAGCCCTGCCCCCCTCTCCGGGCAGGCCCACCTTCCGGCCCGTCCACCCCCCAATCCACTTCCTCCCTCCCACCTGCCCTCCCTCCATTCAGAATTGCTTGTGTGCCAGCCGAATTTCACTGGTACACGAGTAGCACAGCTGGGCCTCGGCCAGGCGCCCTTGGGCCAACGCTGCTGCTAGCATCGGCCCAACGGCACTAGTGCTGACGTGGGGGTGCCGGTTGGCGCCTCCATATCGGCACTAGTGACATTGGGCCGACGCAAGCGTGTAGTGTCAGCCCAAGGGCACCTGTAGGATTGCGCCCTAACACACTGTCAGAACAAGTAAAAGCACTTCCCCTACAACACAACTGACTTACAGAGTTCAACTGAATGAACCCCATCTACAAGATGGGGGTGGCAGTCACTTGCGTAGGTGGCTTTAAAATGGGATTGATACATAAATGGCGATGGAAGCTGCAATGGCTATATGGAACGGAGGTACAGAGAAACACCTTTTGTACTACTTTATTTCTCAATGCCAACTATTGGGAAGTGATAGCAGGAGAGGGCTGCTGCCTTTGTGCCCTGCTGACGGGTGTGTTTGGGTCATAAAGTTGGCCACACCAGAAAGTGAAATGATGGACTAGACATGCGCTTGGCCTGCAGAGCTTTCCTTTGATATGTCTTTCATGCCTTCACAGTCTTACCCTCAAGTGCTGCTGTACTGTATTTATTCCCGAAACTATTTTGGGACTCAAAACCATGAAAATTAGCCATCCCCACTTAGGAACAGCAAAATGATGGCAAGTAAATCAATGGCCGAGATGCTAAGAACTCCCGGGTGAGACTGGATAAATCCATACATCACCACTGCAGCACTGCTGACATTGCAAAAGGAAAAAAAAAAAAAGACCCAACATGGCTGGCACTCATATGCTGCATTCAGAATCACAGGAATACAGACATTCTGCCTAAGCGCGAACAGGCAGATCACATGGGTCTTTCCATCTTCACATCCACCTTCCATCAGGACCCTCAGGATATTCCCCATATGATTCAATTCACATGCAACACAAACATTCCTGCACTATCAGTCCATAGTGCACTTTGGGGGGGGGTCAGTACTATGATTTTTATTTATTGTTTTTATATTGCATATTTTAATCTGAATTATAAGCCGCCTTGCGCATTTGCTCTGGCACAGGAAAGGCAGGATAAAAAATCCTTCAAATAAATCAGGGCAACAAGCCCGCAATGGTAACAGAGTAATCAACCTGAACAGTCCAACCTAGAGCATGCAAGAAGATTGCTGCCCTTACCTGGCGAGCTGGTACTGCTGGGTGTACAGACACTATCGTCCAACCAGGCACTCTGAACCACAGAGTCCTGCTTCTGGGGACCCTCAAGGGAACACATCAACTCCTGCACAAGTCAAGAGAAACGGCAAAGAGGCCCCTATCAGTGGGCGTTACAAAGAATCTTTCGGGCTGCAGCGTCTGCTCATTTGTGACAAAAGGAATGAAAGGCATTAAAAAAAACACCCCCATACTGACCGCCTCGTTCTCCTCCTCCTCTGATGTTTCATTCTCTCTCACTCCACTACAACAGCTGCTCACGTTGGATGAGGAACGGGACAAGGGTTGCATCACGCAGTACCCCGACGTCTGACTGGAGGGGACCCTGGAGAAGGAACAAGCCCCAAATCATCACCCTTGTAATCCTCAAGGGCTGTGAGCTCAGCATTAACCATTTACAGTCACGCTCTTGCAACAAAGCCTCCCTGTGTAGCAGAAATGCCAGCCCAGTGTCAAAGAGAATCCAGAACTGCTTGTTCTTTAGAGCTGTGATTCAAACTGTGGGTCGGGACCCACTTGCTGGGTCGCGACCTGATGTCAGGTGGGTCGCAAAAAGCTGGGAGCAGCCATCTTGGAAACTGCAGACCTTACTCTTGTTCTATTCCTTTTGTGAGTGAACTGTTTGAATTTTCAAGTGAGGTGGTTTTTTTAAAAAAATTGTTTTTAGTTCAGTGCTTTTACATCATATTTTGTCCTCATCTTGCTTTCTGTCAGAGATGTTTCATGGTTGTACAATTGTTGCAGTCCAGGAATGTCAATTTACATTTCAGGCGTGTCATTTGATTATGTTACCATGATAGCTCTTCCTGCTTGATGATGTCACTTCCTGCCACATCATCACTTCCAGGTTAATGACATGACTTCTAGTGGGTCCCAACATGAGTGCCATTCTAAAAAGTGGGTCCAGGTCTAAAAAGTTTGAGTACCACTGCTTTAGAGACCACTGCCCTCCACACCTTCCCTATGTATAGCAAGGACCACAAATTTTTCTCTGCCAGGCAGAAACCTTTGCATACCTCTCATCCACCAATGCATCTTTTGTTTGCAACTCACTTGCTTTTCCTGTTGGGGAATTCTGGGGAGCTGGGGCTGGAAGAGCCATCCGACTTCAGGTCAAAGAAAGGTCCTGGACTCTCTGGTACCTTCTGTATCCTTTCAGCGATGTCTTTGCTGGTGGGGGCGGGGAGAGGGAGAAGAGAAAAACAGTCAACTACCCAGGGTCAGGAATCCTTCCAAGAAGCTCAGTCCTTTTGACAACACTCTTCAGCAAATTCTCTTCCTGACAAGTGCAGTGCAGTGAAGCAGAGAAGCAGACAGTGCAGTGCACGACAGCATGGATTTTCTGGCAGCTCAAGCTAAGGGTTCTTCTTATACCAGTCTGCTTGAAAAGTGACTTCCAGGGTTGCTTTTCAAGCAAACAGCTACATTTTAAAATATAGTACTTATTCCTTACCCTTACAGCTAGCACTGCAGTTTCTAGTATTTGGCTTGCAAGAAATTCTAATGCTAGTATGGGCTAAACTGTCAAAAGAGATTCAAAGATGTATTTAAGCTATATAGTTGTCAGCAGTACCGTATGGAGAAGCAATCTGACAGGCAGAGACAAGGATGTTTAAATGCAGGGCACTTAAAACTCTCAGCTGTCAATTTGCACTCTCCAGTTAAGCCAAAGAAAGGCAAATGTGTTCAATTAGCTGGAAGTAAGATGTAGCCAGAAACATCGGCTTTGTACATATGCCAGAAATGTAGGCTTTCGTGAAAACAGGTAGGTTTTCCCCCAACTGATACATATTCATACAGGACACCATTTTTATACGGTATGAGTAGGGATGGGTTTTTTGGTGATCAACACAAAACGTTAAATAATGACAATTTCGACTGAAAACGCTATATAAAACGAAATTTAGGTCAAAACACACACAAAAATGGCTTTTGCTTATTTTGACAAAGTTTGACACAAATTTCATAAAATATTTCTATTTCACAAAATAACACTACTTTTGTTTATTTTTGACAGTCTTGAGGAATCCACAAATAGTTTTCAGTAAGGGATCAGGAGGAGGAGTGGCAGAAACAGGAGGAGGCTTGCTTAAACTCGCATGAGCACACAAGTTCCTAGTTCACAGTGCATGCTGGGGCAACTTTAATGGAATGCGGAAGTAGTAAGTAGGAGTTTCTTGACGTGCCAAGCAGCAATCAGAGTGCAGCCTGGGAATTTTTGAGCAAGTTATTTCGGGCTGGGGTGTGTGTGCCAGGAATTGCTTGTCTTTGTAAGGCCATTCACCCTTATTTATTGTGCTGTTTGTATCATTTGCAATACAAATTTGGATAAAAAACATATAACACGGCAATTTGCTATTTTAATCAAGAAATTTTTTTTTGGGGGGGGGGGAATCATCAAAAAGCCCCACCCCTACAAATGAGCTTTAAACTTTGAAGATATATTAGTCCTCATGCCTCTAAGGCGAAAAATGTTATTTTAGTGTGACTTCCTAATGATATATGATATATGATAGTGTGACTTCCTGGCCGGAGTGAGAGTCTGGTCAGGGAGTGGAAGGTTATCCCTGCCTCTGTGAGAGGGGGGCAGGGAGGGAAGGAGCGAGGACCTCTGCCTCAGTGAGAGGGAGGCAGAGGCCTGCAGCAGCCCAAGCCTCAGTGGGAGTGGGGTGAGGACTGCTGCACCGGTTGTTGGTGGGAGTGTGTGTGTGTGTGTGTGTGTGTGTGTGTGTGTTGGTGTTTTTTAGTTTTTTGTATTGTGCTGGTGGTTGGCTTGTAGGTCGCTCCCGCCGGAATTATGTGTTTGACACCTCGAGGGAGCTCAGGGGGAAGGAGGGAGGCCACCATTAGCAGAGTTACGGGTTACGGAAGATATGGCGGTGGGGTCGGGGCTGGACATTACAGGAGAAGGAGGGTCAGTCGTAGACAGACTGTCCCTCTTTCTGGCCCTTCCCTCATCCCTCTGACCCTTGGAAATCCTGGCAACAGTCCCCTGAGTCTGAAGCTGCTGCTTCTGAATGCCAGGTCGGTGAATAATAAGACCTCTCCTATCCATGATTTAATCTTGGAGGAGAAAGCCGACCTGGTATGTATCACGGAGACCTGGCTGGATGAGCTGGGCGGGGTTAATCTTTCCCAGATTTGTCCACTGGGTTTCCGGGTACTGCAGCAGCCACGACTACAGGGGCGGGGAGGTGGGGTTGCGATGGTCTATCGGGATTCCATCCGTCTCACCAGATACCCTGTTCAGCAGTCCACCGGGTTTGAGTGCCTTCGCGTTGTGTTGGAGGGGCGAGACAGAACGGGGATTCTGCTGGTGTACCGCCCGCCTTGCTGCCCAGCAGTCTCCCTGCCTGAGCTGACGGAGCTGGTCTCGAGCGTGGTGTTGGAGTCCCCCCGCCTTCTGGTGTTGGGGGACTTTAATGTCCATGCCGAGGCCCCGGCAACATCTGCAGCTCAGGACTTCATGGCCTCCATGGCAACCATGGGTCTGTCTCAAAAAATATCTGCCCCGACACATGAGGCGGGACACACGCTGGACCTGGTGTTTACTGCGGGGCAGGTTGATGGTGATCTGGAGGTGGAGGAGATTAAGATCACTCCTTTGTCATGGACAGATCACTGTCTGGTGGGATTTAGGCTTGTTGCGGCTTCTCACCTCTGCAATGGCGGGGGATCGCATTCTATGATCCGCCCTCGGAGGCTGATGGATCCAGATGGATTCCTGAGGGCTCTGGGGGATTTTCCTGTTGCCAGAGTTGGAGATCCACCCGGTGCCCTGGTGGACCTCTGGAATATGGAGATGGCCAGGGCCCTGGATGAGATTGCTCCTGAGCGTCCTCTGCCCAGTCGCAGAATCAGAGCCGCTCCTTGGTTTTCTGAGGAGCTGCGAACGATGAAGGGACAGAGCAGACGACTAGAGCGTCGGTGGCGAAAGACTCGTGCCGAATCTGACCGGACACGGGCTAAGGCCCAATTAAAAGCTTATTCCAGAGCAATGGTGGTGGCGAAGAGAGCTCACCTCTCTGCCACCATTGCGTCTGCAGAGAACCGTCCGGCTGAGCTCTTCCGTGTGGTCCGCAATCTGTTACATCTTGCCCCCCTTACTGGTAGGGAGGAGCACACGGAGGCTCGCTGTGACAAGTTCGCTAGACATTTTGCAGACAAGGTCGATCAGATCCGGCATGACTTGGACGCTGCTGTGGGCAGATCTAGTGATGTCCCCGGGGAACCTGTCTATCCTATCATTTGGGATTCTTTTCAGTTTGTAGAGCCTGAGGATGTGGACAGGATTCTCTGGAGTGTGAGACCTGCTGCTTGCCCGCTCGACCCTTGCCCGGCATGGCTAATTAGAGCTGCCCGGGGAGGGCTGACCGAGTGGACGGGGAGGGTAGTGAATGCATCTCTGAAGGAGGGGGTGCTCCCGCCTGCTTTGAAGCGGGCGGTGGTTTGCCCCCTCCTGAAGAAGCCCTCCCTGGATCCCTCAAATTTAAACAACTTTCGGCCAGTATCCAATATCCCATTTCTGGGCAAGGTGATTGAGCGGGTGGTGGCGTCCCAGCTTCAGAGGGTTCTGGAGGAAACGGATTATCTGGACCCATTCCAATCTGGCTTCAGGCCGGGGTTCGGGACGGAGACTGCCTTGGTCGCCTTGGTGGATGACCTGCACCGGGGGATGGACGGGGGAAGTGCGACCCTGTTAGTCCTGCTGGACCTCTCGGCGGCTTTCGACACCATCGACCATGGTGTCCTTCTGGGTCGATTGGCCGGGTTGGGGCTTGGAGGCACTGTTTTGAAGTGGTTCCGCTCCTTCCTGGCTGACAGATCCCAGAAGGTGGTGCTGGGGGACTCTTGTTCGGCACCCCGACCTCTTAGGTTCGGGGTGCCGCAAGGTTCCATCTTATCCCCCATGCTGTTTAACATCTACATGAAACCGCTGGGAGAGGTCATCCGGGGGTTTGGAGTGGGGTGCCATCAATATGCTGATGACACCCAACTTTATCTCTCCTTTCCCCCTGATTCTGAGGAGGCGGTTGAGGTCCTGGATCGCTGTCTGGAGGCAGTTGGGGGCTGGATGCGGGCGAACAAGCTGAAATTAAATCCGGATAAGACAGAGGTGCTTTTGGTTCGGAAATCCACAGCTCGGGTATTGGACTATCGCCCTGCTCTGAATGGGGTCGCACTTCCTCTGAAGGAGCAGGTTCGCAGCTTGGGGGTTCTCCTGGATTCACAGCTACACCTGGAGTCCCAGGTGTCGGCTGTGGCCAGGGGAGCCTTTGCTCAGCTTCGGCTGATCCGCCAGCTGCGGCCGTACCTGAGCTGTGCGGACCTGGCCACAGTGACCCATGCCCTAGTGACATCAAGATTAGATTATTGCAATGCGCTCTCCGTGGGGCTGCCTTTGAAGACGGTCCGGAAATTACAACTAGTACAGAACGCGGCGGCTCGGGTGGTTACTGGGGCACGTCGGTTTGACTCTGTCGAGCCGCTGCTTCGGCGACTACACTGGCTGCCGGTTCTGTTCCGGGCCCAATTCAAAGTGCTAGTTTTGACTTTTAAAGCCCTTTACGGCTCGGGTCCGGGGTATTTGAGGGACCGCCTCCTTCTATATAATCCAACCCGTACTCTTAGATCATCTGGGGGGGCCCTTCTGACTGTGCCGCCACCAGGAGAAGTAAGAGGAGTGGCGGCCAGGAAGAGGGCCTTCTCGGTGGTGGCCCCCCAACTCTGGAACACCCTTCCCCTCGAACTGAGAACTGCTCCCTCTCTGTTTACATTTCGGCGGGGGCTGAAGACCTTTTTATTCCAAAAAGCTTTTAATTGCTGACAGGTTGGCTGGCTGGTTATTATGATCCACGGGGCTTGTGTCTTATTTTATTTTTTAATTGTTTTTAAATTGTTTGTGTTTTTTAATCTTGATTGTTTACTGTTTAATACTGTTTTTAACTGTTTTTAATGTTAACTGTTATATTTTATTTTTATCTTTTTTAATATTGTAAGCCGCCTTGGACATCTGCCTTGGCAGAGGAAAGGCGGGGTAGAAATTTCTTAAATAAATAAATAAATAAATAAATAAAATATTTTAGTACTGAAACCGAATGTGACGTTTGGAAGGCAGAGCAGCTGCAACTGTGGTTTTTTGCCTCCACTGTCAGTGCAAGGTCAAAATGAGGCATGATGCAGGAGACACCTTTAGTATCCACTGCCCACATTTGCTTTTCTGGCAGTGCAACTGAGCAAAGAATGGATCGGTTTGGAGCAACAGCACTGAGGAAGAGAGTGGTTAGGAGTTGTTGTTTTTTCCTGCACTTGTCATTTGACAGATCAAAAAGCCAACAAAAAGATGAGTTGGTCCAGTGTGCAGGAAATGAGGAAACATAGAGGCAGAATTTTGATCAGAAAAACTAATCTCTTCCTCCATGGGCCAAAGCCCCTTCTTGCTGCTGCTGTCATCAGATTCGGAGTGCTCTGGGGCTGCATTCATGTATAAATACTATGAAGGCACTGCAGTGTCTCTCATGTCATGTCTAATTTGCTCCATGGCTGCCAGGGATTCCTGTATGTTCCTTGCTTCCCCCCCCCCCCGCCCCCAATCCAACTCATCTTTTAAAATAAAACTGTCTGCAGCCTCCTGTTTGTTGATGGGATGGAAAAGATGAAAAATCAGTTTCCGCAGTTTCACAGGTAACAGAATCTTCAGTTGCTTCTATTTGTGGGATCACAGCTGCAGTCTTTATGCTCTACTTAGCACATCATGCAGTGCAACCCTTTGCAGTGCCTTTTGTTGTTGTTAAATATATATCAAACCAATTAAGTCTTTTTTAGTTAAGGTGCAAAAATGAAAGGTCTATCAATCCTCTGCCACTTGTATTTCTGGACCTATGATTAATTATGCAGGTTTCCTCCTCCTCCAAAGACTTTAGATCCCTTTGACATTTTTGATGGTTCCTTCTGTTTCCTTTCCACTTTTACATCTTCAAGACTGGAGGGAGGTCATTGTTGTTGTTTTTCTCCAGGAAAGTAAAAGCACTACCACGGTTTGCTCAGTCCTTCCACTTTATTTAAGAGAGTTTTGCAAAGTGTTTGACCAGAGTGGCATAAAAGAGATGGGCACAGATATTACTGGGTTTGATGCCTCAGTTATACTACCTTCACCCCTCTTACAGAGCATCATCTTATCTCTAGCCATTCGTCCCCCATTCAGACTCCTATCTTCCCAAATATTCCACTGGGTGCTATTCTATCCTGGGTCATCTGGATCTGACTTCCGAAAACTTTTCATTCTGCCTACACATTACCAATTTTGGAACAAGATCACACAGTATTGGTCAATCAATCAATCAATCAATCAATCACTACTATTTATATACCGCTTTTCAACATAAAGTTCACAAAGCGGTTTACAGGCAAATAATAACATTAACGTTAAATGGCACCCTGTCCCAAAAGGGCTCACAATCTAAAAGAATGGAGAACACCACCAGCAACAGCCACGAGAAAGACACTGTGCTGGGGTGAAAAGGGACAATTGCTCTCCCCCTGCAAGTGCCTGTTCTACTTTTCCTTTCAGTTTTAATGCACAAGGAGCTAGCAGAGTAGAGAATCCCTATAACTGTGAAGGGTAGAACATATACAACAATGTCACACAACAGCTTTAAACAGTTGATCATGGAAATGAGGAAACTGCACAACATCTCCCCAAGAGTCCCAATAGTGACAAATGACACATTTCAAAATGGTTGATGCACATAAAGAGGGAGAGATTCTGGGCCAGTAACCAATGACGATGCACTGTTTCTGTGTCACTAGCAAGCGGCGTAGGGGAGATGGATGGTGCCTCTTTGGGGGTTCTTTGGGGGCCTCTTTGGGGGCTCTTAAAAACCAAACAGCTAACAGAGGTCCCTGGCTCACACCGATGGGCTAAACTCATGACCAAAATGATGGAGCTACTCATTTAAAAATATGATCTTACTTCAAGTGTTCTAACTGGGAGAACCAATGATCTCTCATTTTAACATATGCAAGTTACCATATCTGGCAGAGCCGTCATCACCCCCCACCCTCATCTAGGCACGCCCATCCCTTGCACAGTTCATACCTCTTCTCCTCCTGGATGTTCTCAATGCCGATGGCACTACTGCGTCGCCCGTTGAAGCGGCTGCCTCGGTGGCGTGACGGGCTTCTCCCAGGGAGGGCAAAGGACTAGAGGGAGGAAAGGACAGTAGGAAAAAAAGAAGAGGAGGAGGAGGAAGGAAGGAAGGAAACAGCAAAAGCAAGAGCTGGAAGATGAAGACAAGGGAGATGCCAGACTTTGTCCTTGCCAAGACACTGAGATGTCCAGAGTTTTCCAAGTACCAGATGAGCATGATGGGGGAAGCTGTCAAAGTTGGCAGAACAGGGAATGAACCAAGAAAGGCAGGGGGGAAAGAAGAATGGAGAGAACGAGTAATACACACTGGAAAAAGACTGAAACAGAAAGAGCTGTAGATAGAAATTCATAGGTATGGGTGGGAGTGAGACTGTAGCACTGAAACAAGGAAAAAAGAGATACTCAGGGAAGAGAAAACACAGAAAGGAAGATTTGCAGAGCCCTAGAAGATCAAACTAGACTTCCTTTTAATGTATAGCTGCAACCGAAAACTGCACCTTCATGCCTAGTTCCACCCGTCTTGTCCAGTATTCAATGAAGGCACATTTCCAGCACAAGCACTGCTGCTGCCAGCTGATGGTGTGCAGCAGGAGCAGGGAAAGGTGGAATATCCCGGCACAAAGCAAGTTCTACTAGGCATGATGTGGTGGGGAGGGGGCCGAACTGGGAAAGTGTCATCATTTCCAGGACTGGCTGCATGTGAACTCAACACATAACTTAGACCAGAGAGCAGTACGACAAAGCAAACGGAGGGGAGGTGCAGCACTCCTTTTCCATTGCCCTGTATCGATTTGCCATTTAGCCTGTGGCCATTGCCCTCCCTGAACATGGCAATAAGGTTGGCACATGATTGCTTGGTATGCTGAAAGCAGCAGTGCCAGGGCTTAAGCCTAACCTCTGTTAGTCCAATCCTGTATTCCGTGGTCTTCCATGGTGTGCTTTTTATTTAATAGGGGCGGGGTGGTGGGTGGAGTTAGAACGTGGGATTTGCAGTGGCTCAATCCCCAATGCCCAGCTCAGCTTGAAAATGGATCCATACCAACAAATTGTGCTTGCAGCTCAACTCTCAAGCTGCCTGGGGTCTCTCCATCATTCATAATACAGAGTCAGGATTCAGGGCACCTCTGGACCTGATGTTGCAGTTCTGCAACTGGAACTCTGAATGCCTGTCTGGTCTTCAAAAGACAGGCGGGGGGCATTTGGAACAGAGTATTGGCACAGAGGGTAGACTCCCTTGCTCAGGGTCGGCCCATCCATGAGGCCAACTGAGGCAGTTGCCTCAGGTAGCTGATTGTTAGGGGGCACCTATTTCCATCTGCCTAGTGATCCACCATCTTCACTGCTGCTGCTGCCTGGATTGGTAAAGGAAGAAGGGGACAGAGTAGAAGAATAAGCGGGGAGGGGCACAGTGGGCTACGGCATCTCTAATTTGGCTCTTTGTGCATGGGAGGAAATGCTCACTTGGATCACCAGAAGCCACCCTAAACATGCTCAATGCAAATCTTACCAAATTAAACTTGAATACCAAGTGAAAGCACAACTACCCATACAACATTCTAAGCTACCCAACCTTTGCTTCCAGAAAGACACCACTTCCTCAAGCACTGGCAGACTGGACTTGATATGTAAACAACAACTGCTATAGATAGAACAGCCTCACCAAGGATGTGCAGAGCCCCCTTGGGCTTCTCTCACAGTTTTCTCTCAAGCAGAAAGCACCAAATATAGCAGGGTGCTACATTTAGCAGAAGTACATTCCTGGACTCTCCTGTCCCTGCAAGTCTTATCAACTTTGCTCAACAGCATGGAGAGTTTCTTCATGCGCTCCGGATTTTTATCAGGCCATCTAATGCTGCAGAAGGCCAGAGGATACCTACAGCCCCACTAAACATCTGCACTGCACATTTTACTATATTCAGGTTTTCCTTCAAAGCAAGCAACTGCGTATCTCATCCTCACATACTGTGCTGCAGTCAGCATCAGCACATGAATGGATTTGGGTCCAGAGAACGTGGTAGGAAAATGAATACAGAGACCAAAAAAAAAAAGCAGTATCCACAGGGATGCTCCACATGACATAAACATGGCAAAATTAATAGCGGCAAACAAAAATCTCAATGAGCAGGAGATCCATGGGAAGGGATCCACGGGAAGAGGGGCAGGGGGGACACTGAAGGGGGCCTCCAACCCACAGGTCCGCCTCCCCAATACCTTACCGCGGCAATAGCCTTGGGGCCTTCGGCGACACTCTGGTTGAGGGCCAGACCAGCAGTAGCCGGGCGGTTAGGTGGAATAGGTGGCTGCTGCTGCTTCCTCATGGCTATCCCCATGGTATCCAGGCTCTGGCTACGGCCTCGGATCACCCGCTGGAGAGGAGGGCAAGAGGGAGACAGACACCGACAGGTTCACAGACACACATGACGACATCATGAAGAGCACCACAAGACAGCAGTGGGCAGGGTAGAGGGAGGCAGAGGGGACGGATGTTAGTGTGGCCAAGAGAAGTGATTGCTCCCAAGTGGACAGAACAGATCTAACCCAGATCCTTCCCAGGCACACTCTGCCCTCAGTCTCCTGCAAACATCTATTTAAACAAGAGACGATTGCCAACAGAATCACAACTCCCCAGTTAACCCGCACCCACACCCAAACAAAACAGTTGAAAATTTAGGAAAAACTCCTAAGTGATATTTCCATGCAAGCATGATTGTACAAAGTTGTCTCCCTGTAACTTAAATCTAGTGCTGCTTGACGCTCTCTCTCTCTCTCTCTCTCTCTCTCTCTCTCTCTCTCTCTCTC
>JAJKFI010000152.1:1405910-1428685 GCA_029204185.1 Lerista edwardsae | reverse complement strand
TCTCTCTCTCTCTCTCTCTCTCTCTCTCTCTCTCTCTCTCTCTCTCTGTGTGTGTGTGTGTGTGTGTGTGTGTGTGTGTGTGTGTGTGTGTGAGAGAGAGAGAGAGAGAGAGAGAGAGAGAGAGAGAGAGAGAGAGACCCCTCCCTTCACAGCACAGCAAGTCCTCCTGTAATTGCCTTCCTCCAGATTCTACAAAAAAAAGTACCAGGTGCTACTGGAAGGCTAGACCAAGCTGATTGCAAATAATTACTCATTCTTCCCACCAACTGCTACTTAGCAATGAGCTGTGTTGTTCTCTTCTTGAAGGAGTTTCTATGGCACCAAAACGTACTCAGCCCTTTAATCCATTTCCAGTTTTCAGAAATTCAAAGTTTAAAAATATCCTAAAAGGGAGTTGCCCAAAGCAATTGGGCAACTACAATGCAGCGACTTAGCACTATAAATAGCCCTAAAGTCCGTCTTCCTGTTACTCATTGACCCTGCATTTCATTTTGATCATTTCTTTCAGGTGCTTTATTTCTGACACTCATACATAACTTCATTCATTTCCCAACAATACAAAACAAATACAGTTCAAGACACCCACCTCCAGTTTAGCAAATTTCTCAGCTTGGTAACAACTGTACTCTGCATTGATGAGTTTTGCCAAGAGAAACTCATGGAATTCTGTGCTCTGCAGGAAGAAGAAGAATCCTCAATTAGCAAAAAGGACCATCGTGGGAAGTACCCAATGAAATCCAGAACTATTTTGGTAACAGAATGGCAAGAACCAAGGGCACTGGAATGTATATTTACTAAACCCAGCTTATTCATACTGCATGTTGATACCAAATATTAGGAACAGATACATACACAATTTCAGAATACTTCTCTGTTCACCTCAGCAGGTGGCCCTTTAGAACCAGTCTTACATTTAGAATAATTATGTAGTACATCCCTGTTGTGCACCACTATTAACAATTCCCTTCTCCCATGTAATCTACCTGGCCTCTATGCCCCATGGTAAAAGACAAAACAAAAAAGTACTCCCAGAATACACCAAAATCTAGCAAATTAGGGCTACCTTTCTTCCTGATGCATTAGCTTTCTGCAGGCATGGAGTTCTTTTACGTAGGGGAATATTCAAGCATATAGTATTCATTCAGTGGCATTTCATTCAGAATGCACTTCTGTTGCATTCTGAAGTGACAAGAGGCCCAACAGAACTACAGCACATACTGTTTCTGAGCGTGCAATCCTATACCTGAGTTGTGCCAACGCTACGCTCTTGCACCAGTCTAGTGCTGTCGCAAACGTGCCATCAAGTGCATCTGTGTCAGCTAGTCGGGCACTGGACCGGCGCAAGCAGCAGCAGCAGCACACAGGCACAGCTGCGCCCGCTCGCACCGGTCGAGCATCGGCAGCATTCAGTCGGCACAGGGCCTTGCCAAGGGCATGCTGGGAGCATAACTGGGCGGTGCAGTGGGCGGAAACCAGGCAGCCCCAATTCGGGCCACTGCTGTCCACATTCACCTGTACCTGCAAAACAGCAGGTGCAGATGCGAGCTGCCCCATAGGGCTGGCTGGGGCTTACCTGGGTGCAAGGGGAAAACCTCCCCTTGCCCTGCACTGCGCTGCTGCTGCCCCCTACTGGGCTTAGGATGTGGCCCTGTTATATCGGCCTTACTATGTTGGCCTTACTCAGGATTGCGTTGCCCATCTGTAGATCATTTCTTAGCCGGCGAGCACAGAAACTAGGAGGCATTCAATTTAAGACTGTGAACTTCCAGGCAGAGAACTGTCTTTCACCGCTGTACAGTACATACCAGTTATACACTGATTAGGTACTTTTACAACTATTAAAGGATAGTGGCAGTAGAAACGTATGAGACCCACAGCTGAATCACAGCATTCATTCAGAGCTGGCATAATACTTCGAGGTCCTGAGTGCCAGCATTCAAATTTTCAGAACCCCAGGCTACTATGCACTTGGAATTTTCCAGCCCTAGGTCGCTGGATGGAAAAGTATTACACAACAGATTGGAATGTGGGTAACATTACCATACCTTTAAGCCTTTATTTCTAATACTAGAAGGAACCAGCAGATGCACAAACCTTTTTGAATATTGCTGGATTTGGGAGAGGGGGTCCAAAGAATGGAACATCATCCCGGGCTGTAACAGAAACCTGAAACAATCAGAAATGACAAAGTGATCAAATGTAGTGACAGAAAGACAGCAAGATCTGGAGGAGAAAATGTACCAGTTCTAACTTGCTGTCTAATGAAATAGCTAATAGCTACTGAATTAAAGGCCATTTTTGTCTGCAGTATGCAAGGTTTCAGATCAGCAAGGTTCAAACAAACAAATCTCTTTCTTACTCAGGTGGACGCTAGCATTTCAGAGATGTGAAGGATGTACTGTATAATAGAGCCATGGTCTGTGATAAAACAGGTTTTGCAGCCATAAGTCATCACCTAATCTAATCAACATACTACCAGTTTAGAGCAAGGTTACAGATAAGACTATTAAGCGTGTTAGAGTCCAAGATGCTGAAACAGAATGGGAGCTCTTGTTTCACTAAGGGTGCAGTCCTAACCTGGAGTTAGGCCTGCACAGTTAGGCCAGCAAAGTTCGGCAGGCAGAAGGGACACCGTAAAGTATGTTTGGGTCACTCTTGGAGTCATAGAGGCCAGCACATAGACGTGTGCCATCTTCCCTGACTCCGAGAGTAGTCCAAATACACTTTATGGTGGCTCTTGTGCTGGCCAAACTTTGGTGGCTTAGCTTATGCTGGCCTAATTCTAGTTTAGGATTGTGCTCCCAAATGCATATGGCCAGTCTTAGTTCATTTTAGCTCTCCTTGAGGTACTTTGGCCTACTCTGAAAAGGAAATAATCCACAGCGCACCTGCATCCCTCCATCTCTCTTGCAAGGCATTTGCCAAGACAGGGATCACTCATCAAAAGCAATTTTTCACAAGGAGCACTTTGTCATTTGATGGAAGCTCTATCTCCCTCTGCCACCTCCTGAAATAGCCATTTTCATGGGCAAAAAAAAAATAAAATCTAAATCAAAGCCCTCAAAAAATTGGGGCTGCACACCGGCAAAAATAGCAATGCTATTTTATATCACCTTGAGAATTTTGCTTTTTAGCCTAGTCCTTTCCCTTGATAAGTCTTTCATCGCGTTCAAAATCTCTCTATTTATTCCCACTGAACCAGTATTTACTAGACAATCGACTAAATCTGTTGCATTTCTCTCACTTGGAAAACTGATTTATCTTCTTGAAAAGACAGCAAATTAGTATGGCATGATACTCTTCTGCAGCCTTAATGTCTCACCTGTTATTTCAGTATTTGTCCTAGATTCTTACACAGCACTAAAGTTAAGTTTGCAAGTATGTTCTCTGGGTCACTTTTATTCCCTTTCTCAATGCTTGGCCCCATGATCGTCAACAAGAGTCACTATCAGTATTATCAGTAGTAACTGGAGTCTATTTTGTACTTGTGTATAGATATCAGAGTACCATAAACACACTTTTCAGAGAATGGAACAAATATTTTATATTACCCCTGCTCAGGAAAATACACAACAGGAGAAAATGGGAGCCTCATATTTCAATAAAGAAAGAAATTTTATCCTGCCTCCTGTTTTGTCCTTCCCATGAGGACAAACGAGCACAAGCTGGATAAATAATAAGAGATTAACTCTTATAATTCATAAGAATAATTCCATAATTCTTATGCCATAGCATTACTCTAGCATGGCCAGCACAATGCAACCAGAAAAGCAGACTGAGGGGGCAATCCTAACCAACTTTCCAGCACTGACATAGCTATGCCAATGGGGCATGTGCTATATCCTGTTGGTGGGGGGCAGTCACACAGGCCTCCTCAAGACAAGGGAATGTTTGTTCCTTTACCTCAGAGCTGCAATGCCTTTACCCTCATGCTAGAAAGTTGGTTAAGGTTAGGATTATACCCTAAAACATTCAGGAGGCACAATAACACACTAGAACTATTTCCACAATGAATATTGACTGTGTGTATTTGCCTTGTAGAGAGTCTCCCCGAGGGCACTGTGATGGAGCTGCACTACCACATAGGCATGCAGAAAGTTTGACGCAATCATGTCAGGAACGAAGGGAGTATTTTCATCCTGGAAGACAATGGCCACAATATCATTCCCAATGTGGCGCTTCCGCTGGAGCTAGAAAGAAACACACAAGAGAGCACTAAGGGAGGAGTTACCCTTCCAAGCAGCAAATTGTTCAACATGGCCTATCCAATCCCCAGTCGTCCATCTCAGTTTAAAAACCAAATTGTTCTAAACTGCAATGCTACCAGTCCCAAAATCAGATTGCTATCTCTTCATTTCATTCACAATTTGCTCCATCAACATTAAAAGACCCATCTGTCTCTAGAGACTCGTCTACCACTTTGTCATCCTCTACAGTTTCTCTCCAAGTACCTGTTGGGCATCTCCCTCTGTAAAGGGCAACTTTGTAGAGACATGGAACATGATCTCCTTGCCCCGAAAATTGGTGTAGACAGACTCCGTTCCCGTCTGGCCTCTTGTAACATCCAAGCCACCTCGGAACCTATGGAGATCAGCCCCACATATTTCAGGAATGGCAGGAAAATAGAGAAAAGAGAAAGAGAAGACGAACGTTAGATAAAGCTTTTAAAGTTATTAACACTTCAAGACTGCTTTAAAAGTCTAGACACATGCTTTATCGTGCAAATTGCCCCAATTGAGGCTTAGATTTAGGGAGCAATTATAATCTGGAGTTAGGCCAGCACAGTTAGGCCAGCAAAGTTTGGCCAGTACAAGGGCCACAGTAAAGCGCGTTTGGACCACTCTCTGAGTCAGGCAGGATGGCCCATGTCTTTGTGCCGGCCTCTCTGACTCTGAAGGCACAATCCTAACCTGAGTTAGGCCAGCATAAGCTAAACCAGCTAAGTTTGGCCAGCACAAGGGCCACTGTAAAGCATGTTTGGGGCACTCTCAGAGTCAGAGAGGCCAGCACACAGACGTGAGCCATCCTCCCTGACTCCAAGAGTAGTCCAAACATGCTTTATGGTGGCCCTTGTGCTGGCCAAACTTTGGTGGCTTAGTTTATGCCGGCCTAACTCCAGTTTAGGATTGCGCTCTGAGGCTGCAAGCCTGTACACGCTTGCCAGGGAGTTAGCCCCATTGAACACAATGGGACTTACTTCTGAGTAGATATGTATAGGATTGTGCTGCCAGAGTGGTCCAAACATACTTTACAGTTTCTCTTGTGCCAGCCAAACTTTGCTGGCCTGTGACAGCCTAACTCCAGTTTAGGATTGCACCCTTAATTTTAAATAAAGGTGGGAGCAACCACTGCAAAATGGAACTAAATGGTACAAAATGACTGGGGCTACTAGGGAACCCTTCATAGTTTGCCTCCATTGTGTTTTTTATCCCAACTGCATGCCACCATGCACCTTTTAAAAAGGGAAAACACAACTTAACTAGATACCAAGTGCTCCACTGGTTCAACAAGCTGGTCACTTCACCAGTCACAGATGCACTACAGTAAAGATGATTTAGCTGTAAAGACATATAGTGCCAAAGGACATACCCACGGAAATCCTGCAGCTGGATCCTGTCTCCAAGGAGATCTAAAAACTCGTTGAAACCTAGACTCTCCTCTGTATTACTGAAGACCTCTTCTTCTGTGGTCTAGAAAAAGCATAACCTCCTTGAGAAAAAGAGAAGGGGGGGAGAAAATGGAAGGAAAGCCATTTCCCACTCAAGCTCTTGACCTATCCTGGGATCTAGTAAAGGAGTAAGATGGAAACAAAATCCAACCACTTTTAGCATGCATGTGCACCAATGCACACATATGTCATCCTCCTTTCCTTTTACTGAAGCCCACTTTCTGGGGTAGTGGAAAGAACCTCCCTTTTTCTCTTCCTTAAAACCCCTGGCCCTGTTCCCAAGGATTGATAGTGTGAAGGCTGCATGTATCTCGGCAGTAGCTTGAATCCTTGAATCCCCTTCATTGTGAGGAAAAAATGGGGTAAAAAATCTTTTAATTAATTAAATAGCTGAGGGTAGGCTCAATATGAAAAAACATGTATCAGCAAAAGGATAAAACTATGGTCCCCTAAACCAACCATTCTCAACCCATTTTTGGCTACGGTTCTTTAGGAGCTCTTCTCGGGTTCCAGACCACCCCACCCTACCCCCGTCAAACAAGGATGCAACATGAACAGATAAGCATAAAATCATTTATTATCGAACACCAAGAAAACCTGAATAGGTCATTAAATCTTAAGTACCCAGGGGAGGCATATGACTCCCATTGAGAATGGTTGCCCTAACATATACTATCCAGCATTAGCGTAACTAGTCATTTCTACATCCAAGGTGGGCTTCCAGTTTTAGTCCCTCGGCAACCAGCCCTGGGACAAGTTAGAATAGCTGTGAATCTTTGAAGTTCTTACACTGTTTTGCACCCCAGCATATTCCCCCCAGGCTTGGTAGTGTGTAAGATTGATGGGGGAGGAATGATAGGCACAAAGCCTGGATGCTCCTCCTGCTGCACCCCAGCGGCAGCTCAGTATCTTCCCTTGCCTGCCATTACTTACTACTCCGACCTCCTATTCCTGAAGACAGGGGTGGAAGTGAGTGGAGAGGTGGCGAAAAAGGGATAATGTCCTGGAAAGAGCCAGGCTACCTGAGCTGGAGGATAGAGGAGACAGAGGTGCCCCAGATGTCTATTACATGGTCTTTGAGAGAGGGGGACAACAAGGGCAGATGCAAGAAGCATTTTACCTGTCCAGGTTTCTGGTAGATGACCCCAAATTTAAAGTTATTGCTGATGACGTGTTCATCAAATGCAACAATGAGCTGGGAAGCCTGGGAAGGGGAGAAACAGTCTGAGTGAGATGCACAAACGAGTAGCTGTCCCAGAGGAAGAGGGAGGGAGGGAGGGAGAGGGGGTGAAGCTGCAGTCGGCCCACCTTGGGATACAGCACAGGGAAGAAGCGGTCAACATTCACGTCTTCGCACAGCAACTGCAAAAGAAAGGAGGAGGAATCAGCATTCTCACTGTCTAACAAAGCCACAGGCGTCATTACCACTGGAGTGAGTTGTTTCACCCCTTGGGTAACTGGGGAAAGTTCTCTTTTTGTTAGCTGAAACTCTTTGTTCTCCACATGGTCTATGACTGCAGCGGGTTTCCACAACACTGGGCGTTAAGTTCAGATTCAGGTGGCCCAGGTTCACTAATCAGAAGAACCGACAGAAAATCTCAGTACCAAAAGTCAGGGCTGTTGTCTTTCCGAAGCGATGAAATCCCATAATTCTCCTACATAATCAATTGTAGGATGCATCCTACACAATCAATTGTAGGATGCAGAAACAATTACTGAGAGAAGGTACCAGAACATTCCAGTAGGGGGATGGAATCCAGACAAGATGTTAAATTCCAATTTTGTTAGGGGACTCGTCACACCAAAGGAAGCAGGGAAATGCATTCTCAAGGAGAGGAATTCCAGCTTACATATTCCTGAGATTCTTCAGGATTGTGGAAGCAGGTTGATTTTAAGCTTGACTAGCTTTCAATCAAATACGATTGAACAAGAACTTTCTGAATCTGGGTAACAGGAGCCAACCGTGAAAGGTCTAGGAAGTACATACAAATCAGACTCAACAAGAGAAGGAGTGTTTAAAATTCTCATTTTTTTGCTAATGCCCTCATGAAAAGCAATTGTTTTGCTTGCTTGGTTTGTAGTCTTAGCAGCAGCATTTACTTACAAGTGCAATCTTGTACATGTCTACTCAGAAATAAGTCCCATTAAATTCAGTGGACTTACTCCCAAGGAAGCTTGCAGCATTATTAAAGTGAAATCCTTTTTCAGGAAAATTGGGTTCCTGTTCAGACCTACCTGCAGCTGGAGCAGGTTGAACTAGCCATGAGGCTTAATTGGGCAGGAAGAGGATAGACATTCTCTAGGGAGAGTAGCATGGCAAGGAATGATCCACCTAAATGAGTGGGTGCAAACGTCTGTAGGGCTGTACAGAAAAGGGTTCTCATTTCTGCCATTGCTATCAGAGAATGCCCATGATAAAATACAAAGGTAGGTTAGGCTCAGTGGTGGTATCTAAAGCGGGAGGAACTGGAACACTGGGCTGGACTTACATGTGATTGGCTGCCCATCAGTTCAGTTCCGCCGCCTGCCCGCCCGCCGTGCGGGCTGCTCTGGCCTCGGAGGGGGCGCCTGATCGCAGGGGGGGACGGGTGGGGGGGCGCGCCAGGTGCCTGGGCGAGCAGCAGTGGGGCGCACCAACCAGGGGCAGCCTGCGTGGCAGGCGGGCAGGCGGCGGAACGGAACGGACGGGCTGCCAATCAACCGTACGTCCCGCCCAGCGTTCTGGTTCCTCCCGCTTTAGATACCACCACTGAGCCTAACCTACCTTTGTATTTTATCATGGGCATTCTCTGATAGCAATGGCAGAAATGAGAACCCTTTTCTGTACAGCCCTACAGACGTTTGCACCCACTCATTTAGGTGGATCATTCCTTGCCATGCTACTCTCCCTAGAGAATGTCTATCCTCTTCCTGCCCAATTAAGCCCCATGCCATTTGGGCTCATGCCATTTGGGCTCATGCCATTTACATAAGGGAATTCTTGACTATAACAAACATTGGCAATATCAGTCTAAGGTCAATTGACTGGCATCCCAGCCATTTATGAAACCTGTCTGGTGAATGGCTCAACATTTGTCCACACTTCAAACAAAACCAGGTTTTTTATTTTGTGAGTCTTTTAATTTGAAGACTTCCAACCAAGTGCTGACCTTCAAACCTGCAATCTGAAGAGGTACTGAACGCACATGGGTACTGCCCTAAAGAAGAGAGAGTCCATTTGGTTGAAAATAAAATGGAGCATTGAGCAGAAGACTACAAAGGAAAAGCAGCCCAGCCAAAAGTGCTTGGCCATTTGGACAAAACATACCTTGGCCATTTGGACAGCATTGGGAAACTCATTCAAGCAGGAGATAGGAATCAGGTCATGCTTGGTACTGGTTCGAGCCCTGACAGAACAATAAAAACCAGAACAATTGGTAAAAGGAAACCAGGCAATGTCTCCAGCACCCAGGAGATGGTGCTGCTGCTGCCTCCCCCACCCGCTTTCAAACCCTGACTTTTGGAGGAAAGATAATTCTGCAGTAGAACAGCCAGTCCTTCCACTGAATGTGTCCCTATATGTTTCTTCCAACATCCACAGCTGGCCCAGGGCAGTCACCAGAGGCAGATCTAAGGGAGGGCAAAGTTCTAAGTTTTGCAAGAAGCCTTACCTTGCAGTGGAAATCACTCCTCTCCTCACACTCCTCTCCTCATTGGTTTTAGCCAATCCTCACAGGGAAAAGCAACATCTTGGCGTTGCTTACTGGCTACAGCAGCAAGGGAGAGGAGGGATTTACATGACAGGGGAAGGCTTCTTGCAACACTTAGAGCTTTGCCCTCCCTGTAGATCCGCCTCTGGCAGTCACTAAAGGTGCAATCCTAACCTGGAGGTAGGCCGGCACAGTTAGGCTAGCCAAGTTTGGCTGGCACAAGTGCCACCGGATGGCGCATGTCTGTGTGCTGGCCTGTCTAACTCTGAGTGGTTCAAACATACTTTATGGTGCCCCTTGTGCCAGCCAAACTTTGCTAGCCTAACTGTGCCAGCCTAACTCTAGGTTCATATTGTGCCTTAAGAGAAATTACAAGAAAGGGGATGAAGATAATGAGGACAAATGAGAAAGCAAGGTAGCAAGACACCCCCCCCATTAACAAATAAAATGAAAACCAAAAGGAAAAGTGAACCACCTGAACCTTCATTTCATTAGCCTGTATATGAGGTTTAGTTGGCATGAAAGGGCAGACATACCTCAGAAGAAGACGGAGATTGTCTTGTCTCTCAACTTGTTCATACTTCACCGAAAGGATCAAGTAGCCCAAAGAACTGTCATTAGCATAAAAATTCTGATGTTCCTAAAAACAAGAAATACTTCATAGTATCCAGAGAGAGGACAGGTGGCTCAGTCACCATTTCTCAACCTGCGGTCACCAAGGGAGCTGATGGTGGTTTGGCCTGTGGCTTCAAAACCAGACCTTCCTGTGCCAAGTTCAGAACTCTAGCTGGTGACCCACACAGGCTCTCCTGAGTGTCAACTGCTCACTTTCATCCCCAGAACTTAGGGCCTAGAGTCACACAGCAGGAGAAGTGCTCTTTTACTTTAGAAATAGCCTCCTCTACTCTACTCAGGCATCTGAAGAAGTAGCCTCTATTTCACAAAAGCGTATGCCAAAATAAACATGTTGGTCTTTAAGGTGCTACTAGACTCTTTGTTGTTTTTCTGTTGCTCTCAAAATTACACTTTTATAGCATGTATCAATCTAGTATCTCTCTTCACTCCAGGTTGCACAATGAAAAAAACCTGAGTGTTCTTCTGATCATTAAATTGGGACAAGGGATTTTAAAAATCACATTATGGAGTTAATTAACTGGCTACCTGCTGGAGCAGGCAAGCCAGTGGGGGAGGGAGGGGGAGAGGGGATTGGGAGGGCAGAATGGGGTGGGGAGTGGTGAAATTGGGTGGCAAGAGGGCAGAAAGGCTGCAGGAGGGGCAGTGGCATATCTAGGGTATTGCGTGGGGGGCAAGAACAATGGGCGCTGTTTCCACGGGGGCGCTGATTGCCCTCAGCCCCCCCCAAGCACAATGCTCAAGAAGACACCGGAGGCAGCGAAGCACACGGTTTTTCCCTGTCGCCACTCAGGCAAAACTGCCCGAGCAGTGGCGGGGAGAAACCGTGCACTTTGCCGGCTCCCCACGCCGGAAAGGCACACGTGTTCCCCCTGCCGCTGCTGCAAAAAACTGTCCAAGTGACAGCGGGAGGAACGTGTGGCCCTTCCCCCCACTGCCACTCTGCTCCAAGCAGCAAAACTGTCCGAGTGGTGGTGGGGGGAAGGCGTGCCACTTCCCCCCTCTGCCGCTTTGAGCAGCAGCAGAGGGGAGAAGGGCCGTGCATTCCCCTCGCTGCCGCTTGGACAGTTTTGCCTGAGTGGTGGTGGGGAGGGGGGGGGAAACACGCGCCTTCCCTGCTTGGGGAGCTGGTGAAGCGCGCAGTTTCCTCCCACCACTGCTGAGTTTTGCCCAAGCAGCGGCGGGGAGTTCTCAGGGATGCAGTCTCTCCCCACCATGGCTTGGCCAAAGTAGGCAAACCATGGGGGAGAGAAGCCACACCCCCAACGTCATGACGTCATGACATTGTGACATCATGACGTTGCGTGCCATGGGCGCGGTTTCACCCTGGTACGCCTCTGAGGAGGGGTGGATTGCCAACGCATGCCAAATCCTATCCTCTCCATGGGCAGCCTCTTCACCCCTTTCTCTCTTCGGACAAAATTGCTGGTGCAGGTACAAGGAGGCCCAAAGTGGGAGGCTTACAGAGGTGTAAGGGGATTTAAAATTCCCCCCAAAGCCTCCCAATCTGCCTCTCCCACTGGATACAGTGCACCTATTTTTGGCATGGGGAGGAAGGATAGGATTGGGCTGATAGTACGGTAACCTTATTTTGATGCAAAATTAAAAACTAGAGGCGGATCTTACTGATCATGCACAAGTCAAGCAACAGAATGTAAAAGACTGGGTTGATGTTAATGAGCATTAGACCTTCTCTTACCTTTCCTAGGAAGTGCTTTCGATACAGCTTGGCTATTGGGTCACACTCCAACTTCACTTTACTACTTGAAGGGGATGGCAAATCGTGCAATTCCAGGCCTGAGCCGGGCAGGCTATGGCAGGTGCCTTCGATCCAGTAACCCCCAAACTGGGGCAAGATAACGAGGGGGTAAGGCCACCCTCTCCTTAACACCTGTCAGGAGACAGCAAAGGCATTGGAGCAGGAATTAGTGGGGAGTCAAGATATGCAAGGCCTGAATCACTGGTTTGAAATGTCTTTAGCTGAACTCCAGTGAATCAACACTATAGTTGAGAGAGTAAGTATATCCCTGCTGGATCAGGCCAAAGGCCCATCTAGTCCAGCTTCCTGTAGTGTAGTATTCTATAGTGGCCTCTACCAGCACACAAGACAACAAAATATCCTGTTGCCACTCCCTTGCATATAGTATTCAAAGACAGACTACCTCTAAAACCCAGAGGCTGCATACAGTCATCAAGACTTGTAACCTGTGATGGGCTTCCTCCGTAACTGTCCACCCCCTTTTAAAAGCATTTATACCAGATGCCATCAGTGCATCCTATAGCAAGGAGTTCCACACATTAATTACTCACTGGATAAAGAAGTATTTTCTTTTGTCTGTTCTGACTCTCCCACCAGTTAGTGCATGTTCCCACCAATTTAGTGCATGTTCCCTGGTTCTGGTATTATGCGAGAAGAAAAATAACTTCTCTCTATTCAGCCCATGCATTATTTTATGTCACAATCATGACCACTCTCTCAGGCACCTTCTTTCTATACTAAACCCCCCCCCCCAAACATTGTAGCCTTTCCTCCTAAGGGAGGTGCCCTAGCCCACTAACAATTTTGGTCACTCTCTTCTGCACCTTCTCCAGTTCCTCTATACCATATTTGAGATGTGGTGACCAGAACTGGACATAATACTCCAGATATGGCTTTACTATTGATTTGAACAATGGCATAATATTATATTAATAACAATTGTTATTAATAATAATTGTTATTAAATAAATAATAATTATCAATAATATTAATAACAATAATAATTGTTGAAGTACGATTGATTGATTAGCCATTTTATTCTCAATCCTTTTTTTAATGAACCCAAGCATGGGATTGGCTTTCTCCAAGCTGCCGCACACTGGGTCCACACTTTCATCAAGCTGTCCATCACCACCCCAAGAACTCTCTTTCTGATCTGTCACAGAAACCCATCTAGGTATATGTGAAATTTTGATTTCTTTATGTTCCTTGCCCAAGAAACTTTGTTTCACATGCACGCACACTTCAATCAAAACTGAGTTTTGAGCTTCCCTCTTGGGGTTAAAAAAAATGGAACACCCTACAATCTACAAGTTTACAAAATCTTCATGCCCAAAATAGACGTTCACTGATTCCCCACTTCTCGTCTGCAACAACGAATTTATGTCCACATATCCACTAACTCCAAACTTGAGGCACATCCCATATCCTAAATTCACTTCCTTGTTGAAGCCAATCCCTTCTCATATAAGAATCAGCTCCTAATACCTACTTCATAGTGCAGGGCTTCCTTCTCAATTATCATCCCAAGACCATCACTGGCGTTTATCATACAAACCTGGCGTGAAGGGGTGAATGCTGCTAAAGAGTTCTGGTGTACAACAATTCACACAGATGTCTGATCCACCTTTTTTGGGGTAACACTCGAACCAGGACTAATCTGGCATTCACTGAATACCCTTGAACTCAAAACCAAACAACAAGTGTTTTTACATTGTCTCACCTCATGGATGCTAGGATATGGAATATATTCCTCTTCCCTCTAAAAAACACAAAAAGCCCATTAGGAAACGTATGGGGTATGGAAATGGGAATCAGGCATATCAGGCACCGGCTTGGGCTTCCTTCATCCCATCCCATCCCATCTGTCACCTTGCTGAAACTCATGGGAAAATTATTCATAAATAGATACACTCATGGACACTATTAGGTATGGTGCTAAACCTGCCTCTATTCTTTGACTCCCCTGGCATTAACAAAATCAGGTTTGCCCCCTATCTGCATAGCCCTGTCCTGTATTCTTTTTGTTGATCACTCGGAAGCATGATGGAATACTGCAATATTTTTTATATTCATAGACATGTGAGATTACAATCCAATTTCGGCCAATGCAAGTCCCTTGTGCTGGCCCAGGAGTGTCACAAATGGGCTGTAAAGCACATTTGTGACTACTTCGGAAGAGGTGGACTGGAGCAGGGTGCACTGGCCACCTCTGGACCTCTAGACTGGCAAGCAAAGGCTGGCCAAGGCTGGCCAGCACCGGGGATGGGTTGCGGGAGTTTGGGGTGTGAGGAGGGCGGGTTGGTGGGCAGACTGGGCCTAGGAGTGGGTGGAACTGGCCTCGGAAACTTAGGTCAGATTTTAACCTCTGTCCCTGCCTGAAATGGCCTTATGCAGGCCACTCAGACTTGCGTCAGTGATTTCACTGGTGCAGCTTTAAGGAGCACTGGGGTGGCTGGCAAGCGATATGGGGAAGGGGCTGAATACTCCAAGTTGTGCCACAGCAACTCCAGTTGCGCCACAGCAGGCCAATTGGCGTTCCTGTTCCAGCGCAGGTTAGGACTGGCCTGCAAGTTAGTATGCCTAGTTACCATTGTTAATTCCAAAACTGCACTCGAGATTATAATACTGGAATTAGAGAACATAACTAACCTTGAGGGGAGCGGGAAGTGAACATCTTTGCTCATCCAAACGACTTCTCTAAAGAGAGAGAGAGAGAGAAAGTCCCACAGTCCAGTATGTCTCTCACTGCTACTCGATGACAAGATACTATCAGTCAGTTCCTACCAACCCCTTCCACCATTTCAGAAAGAGGGGCTCTCAACAAGGTGAGAGGCCCTTTCTCAAACAAAGGTTAAACTGCAACAAACCAAACCATAACACCACATATCAACGAAGACCATTTTGTATTGCTCACAATTATATGCAATGGTTTTATTAACAGGACAATCAATGTAAATCAGTGGCCTTTTTTGTGTTCAGACCAATGGGGTTTGTGCCACTGGTATGCCACTCAGGTCCATTTCATTAAACACACTTTTTGGCCTTGTATTGGGAAGTTTTTGTTTAATAAACAGCACTCACAAGCGCAGAGGTTTCAAACTGAGGCATCACATCATTTTCAGGCCACAGCCTGTCTCTGGCCCCTTGAGGGGTAGGGGAATGGGGGAAAGCAGCAATGCGATGGGAAGATCACACTGCTGATGGGGGTAAAGGGTCTTGTTTAGTACTTACCCCACCCATCACTGGCTTCCTGAGGAGACCAGGGAGCCTGCTGACCCCTCTGCAGAGCGCCCCCAAGCCTCCCTAACAACTAAAAAAATGTAAAATTTGGCCACTTCTGGTTTTGCAGCAGAAACAAGAAATGGCTGGGTTTTTTTTACTTTTTTGTTATTGTTAGGAGGTTTGGGGAGCCTTGCAGAGAGGTCTACAGGGTCCCAGAGCTGCCAGGAGGCCGGCGCTGTGTGGGGTAAGAACTAAAACAGACTATTTACCCCCAGCAGCACCATGATCTTCCCAATTGCATTGCTGCCTTTCCCCCTCACCCGCAACAACTTACAGTGGTTCTCAAAACTCCCACAGAATTTGAGAACCACTGGGTTAAAGCTTCCCTCCACATTGTGACTCACAACGTATCAGGTGAAGGGAAGCTTTAACCCTTTGCCCTCATCATATTCCTGATCAGCAGCCACTACAGCTGCTATTTGCCCTAGCAGAGAAGCTCTCCTTACAGCCAATGGCAGCTTCCTTCAAGAGTCAAATAGCAGGTACACCCTCTGCCAATCTGGATGGAGACCAGGGCAGGAGCAAAATCAGCCATTTTTACCACACCCTCCCACGAATATGTTTAGGTGATTTCTAAGTTGACTATGGTCAGAAATAAAGGTGAAGCGGGGAAATGATACTGCATGAGCTGAAATACTGGGACAGATGCCTCCTTATTCCCTGACAGGACTCCTGCACCTGATCCTATTGCAATGCTGCCACAAAGCTTCTGCTTTAGGAAAGAGAGCAGGGAAAGAGCAGAAGTCGTATGCTTTGCTAAGGAAACAGCTACCAAATGTTCTCCACTCGGGCAGGTGCTGGCACATGCCTCAATGACCAAAATCATCTGCTAAAATGCACGGAGTGCCCAGAAGATTCCCGCTGCTAAAACGTTCCTTTTATTTCTAGCAGCTTCTGTTCAAAGCATCCAGGCAGCCTCCAAAAACAGAGTTCCAGGCCGCCTGGTTTTCCTCCTCCAACTCCAATTCCTTTTTCCCTTCAGAGCTTAAGAGGAAAAAGCTAACCCGGATAAGAAAAGGCTACAAGGCAGTGCAGCTTGTTAGAGGCTGGGGCAGGGGAGCAGCAGAGTTGGTGATGCTAGCAGAAACTCACACAGTGACAACCCAAGTAACACAAACAGGCATGGCATGGGGCCACAAAAAGCATGTCTCTTGCGTCAGAGGTGTGGTGCGATTGGCCTCCAGCACCTAGCAACAGCCCTTGCCTCGTACCAGGAGCCCAGCAGCCTTGGCCCTCATCAACCTCATCAACGAATCATAGCCTACTGAGCACCATTTATAGTCTTGGTGCCCATCGCCATCTCTGGTTCAGCTCAAAATGGGAGTTTAGCTCCAGCTTTTAGGGGAATAAACGACACGACTCTCCCAGACAAGACTTCAGCTCCTGGGAGCGTGTGGTCAGATATACAAAGGCGGTGAGGAGTGAAGGTCAGCTAATAGAAACCCTCTGTGAAAATGATAGCAGTAGCAAACAGAGGTCAATTTTTTTAAAAATCAGAGTAAGAAACTTACATAGGAACAAAAGGAAGCTGCAGGAATGGTCAAAATTGCAACCCAGGGAAGGAACAAAGGGACATTGACACAGCAAGGAGAGGACAACACTTTTGGACCGCAGGGGGGACAATTATTGGGGAGGGACAAGATTTAAATGCACATATTGTGAAACTGGACTGGATGACACTAGAGCAGTGATGGCGAACCTATGACACACGTGTCAAAGGTGACACACCACCATTTTTGAGGTGACACGCCAGCATTCACCAATACCTGACAAAAAATTGAGTTTTTTCTACTCATTTTTCATTTTTGTAATTGTCTGATGTTTCTTTATATAATACATAGTACCACAAATGATTGGACTGTATTTTTTTATTTAAATAAATGAATATATAGAATTGTTTCTCTTTTGTTGGGAGGGCGGGTTGACATGCCAACAGAGTCAAGCTAAGTATTTTCCAAAGTTTTGACACATCAAGCCCAAAAGTTTTGCGATCATGGCAGTAGAGCCAGGCCCTGAGGCAAATCTAACCAGCTTGCAGAGAATGGATAAAACAGGATTAACAATATTCTAAGAATCTCCTTGAATAGGAGCCTCTATTTGGGCTCTCAGGACCATTTGCCTGAGAGCAGAGACAGTGTCAGGTGACTCTTTCCTCCTCCCCCCTCTGCAACATCCGCTTCCTCTAGGGCGACTCCAGCACCAGCCTGACACTGGATGGATGCAGTAGTAGCTGCTTAGTTACCACAGCTGTCGCAGGTGGTAGGGCAGCTCAGGATTGGACTGCCCGTCCGTTCACCTCAGACACCTGAGCCCCAAATAAATCAGTCACTTATATACATTAATTACATACACAGATGGCATACAAGAGAAATCCAAGGCCCAATACACAAGTTGTTTCACTACTGAGGGACTAAGAGTGCAATCCTAAACAGGAGTTAGGCCGGCATAAACTAAGCCAGCAAAGTTTGGCCAGCACAAGGGCCATCAAAAAGTGTGTTTGGACTACTTTCGGAGTCAGGGAGGCTGGCTCACATCTTAAAAATACAAACATACTTTACGGTGGCCCTTGTGCTGGCCAAACTTTGCTGGCTTAGTTTATGCCGGCCTAACTCGGTTTAGGATTGTGCCCTAAATTGGGGCTGACTTTCTATACTCTTCATGCACTAGACACTCCTGTGAATTACCTTCCTAATAATGGATAATAATTAATGGATAATTATTATCTTATTACCTTCCTCCAGAGTAAGGAAGCAGTGTAGGCGATGAGTCTATTCGCCTTTGCGCTGACAATTTAGCCAGTACAGAGGTGAAGGCCTCTGCTTAGGGGAGCGTGGCCCTACCAAGAGGTTGGGATCAGTGGTGAAGTTCACCGTCCCTCCCACCCCCACTCTGCCCCTCCCCACCCCCACCCTGCCCCAAAAGGCTGCAATGCCGGCAACACTTGTTGGCTTGCAGTGCTCCTTCCTGGTGGTGCGGGGCCAGCATTGCCCTGGAAGCTGCCCAACGCTGCTGGTAATGACTTACCGCCAGTGCTGGAGATGCCTTATGGCACCTTTTGCGACAGAATGGGGGCAGTACACTCATACTGCCCACGCTATGCCTGATCAGATCGGGCCGTCGGCCTTTTGCCAGCAGAATAAAACTGTAGTTAGCACTACCATCTCTGTCTGTGTTGTTGCATACAGCTAGTCAATGAACAGGTCCTGTGAGACACTCCACGCGGGTTTCACATCACCACATACCATTCCTTGGCTTTTGAGGCCTCCTTCCATCTGTCCCTCCCAGCGCCTTGGCAGAAGCAGTACTGCTGGAAGGATGGCAATGGGAGAGCCCAATTACCATGCAGGCCGCCCTTTCAGCAGTAACGCCTTGCCAGAAACAGCACTGCTGAAAGGCTGGCCTGAATGACTCTTCCAGCGTCGCCGATTCAGCAGTGCTGCTTCTGCCAATGTGTCACTTTGCAGCTCAGCAGCTGGGAGTGGTGCTAGGATAAAGAGCTTCTGCAGGCCGTATCTGGCCCACAGGCCTTATGTTTGACACCCCTGATGTGGCTGGCAGGAGTGTGCGACCTAACTCTGTCAAAATTCCCAAAGATGTATTTAGTAATGTCTCTATTAATGCTGGGGATCAATTCCTGGGAAGTCAAGTGCTGCCTGAAATGGTGCTAAATGAGATGCCGTTGGAGGAAATGGGAGCTGATTGCCCTCACCCTACCCAAAATGCCTGCTCCCATTGGCAACAGTGGCTGTCAATCAACCCAGAATAAAGCATATCATAGCAAATCAGCACAAGTGTTATGAGAAGTATTACTATTTGAGAATAAAGCAAATATTACAAAGATAAGCTCCCAGAGGTTGCTCCTCCAAAGGAAGCCTGAACTCGAGTTGTAGCCCCTGTGGCATCTTATAAACTTACAGAAGTGGGGCATAAACATATAACACATGGAAGGCAATTTAGCATCAGAAACAAAAAAAACTTGGTGGAACAAACCAACCTTACCTGCATTTTTTCAATCATTTCAAACAAATCCACAGCCTGCAATGAAAAAGAAGGACTAAAATTTCAAGGTCACAAATCAAAGTTACAAACATTGCAATTCCCAGGGTGTGTCTTATTAACATTTAAAACATTACATTAAAAAAATAGCATTTTTTTTCCAACAAGAAAATTCCCTGTAGGGTCTTACCTGGCAAAATCAATAAACAAGTGTTTCAAAGTGGCTCACAATCTTAAAAATACAGAACATGCAAAAGGCACACCAGCGACGGACATTAGAAACAACACTGCGTTGGATGAAAAAGGGACAATTGCTCTCTTCTTGCTACATGAAGGAGAAGCACCACTTATACGATGCCCCTTTGCCCACTTCTCTTTCATTCTGTTATGACTTAATATTTTGCAACTTGCACATCCTGGAAACTATAATCTACAAAGCTCCTTATCAGCCCTGCTGTTAAGTAGAATAAACCTGACCTTCCTTGTTGCAGAAACAGGTATGAAGGTGAGACTTATTGCATAAGTGCTAATGACTCAGACACCAGACAGCAAAATAGTAATCAGATTTGCATTATTTGAAGATCTCATGATTAAGAGTCTCACACCTTTTAAAAAAGTTTTTTTTTTTCCAAAACACACTGCACTTAGACGTTTGAAGTTTTATAGCAAGATAAAACTTAGGTATCCATCAAGAAAAGCTGAATTCTTCAGGGTGTATCAGAAACACAAATTAAGTAAGTACAAGGCAAATTCTGCATTATTTTTACATAATTCTGCTTCTGCTGCTCATGGAGCAAAGACCATGCAGGCAGAGAGCACCCCACTACCAGCCACTGGGACATTGCCTCCAACTTCTGAGGTTTCATCAGCCTTTGCCCACATACTTTCAGGTGTTATCTTTGCAACCACAGGGCTAGAAGCCTGTGAGCATGTATTGTTTTAAGTGAAAGCAGGTTCTTAGGTCATTGTTCTCATAGGGAGAGGCTGCGGCTCAGTAGCCGAGCATGTACTTGGCATGCAGATGGTCACAGATTCAGTCCCTGGCATTAGCCGTCAAAATGATCTCAAGTTGGTGGCAGGGATAAGAAAGGTCTCTGCTTGAGAGGCAGACAATAAATGGCTACAACAATAAATGGCTCATTATACAGCAAAGCCGCATGAAACAACACTTTGCTCTTGATAGTGGTGTAGCTAAGGCAGGACTGGGGGGGGGTACATTGCCCTGGGTATGAAGAGGGTGTCAGAAGGCCTTCTGAGGACAAGAACACTTTTGGTTTTTGCCAAAAACTGGAAGTGCTTTTCTAAGACTTCCAGGAGACCTTTTGAGGGCCAATGGTATATGGAGGAAATTAACTTTTATTTGCCCAGGTGCCAGATACCCTGTCTACGCCACTGGCTCTTGAACAGAATCATGGAATACGTGTTGCTCTCTTGATATGGTCTGACTATGGATAGACCCATTTGTAAGATATGTACTGTACATACACAGGCACAACCAAAAGAACAACCCATAGGCCTACACACATATTCCAGTTCAAATTCACATTGCCAGCCCTGCACCTTCTGTGAACTTGTCATAGGCATATGCCCATTTACTAGAGGCAAGGAGAAGCAGCAGCAGTTCCTTACCTTGTTTTGAACAGCTGGATCAAGGGCAGCCTGAAGGTCCTGGATGGGCGAGTCTAGGATGTCACCAATGCACTGCTCTGCCTCATCACACCTCCTGCACAAAAAAGGATGCCGTTCCAATTAATCGCCTCAGAGCCTAATAGGATCCCCAAAGCAACAGATATATGGAAGACAGCATCCTCCCAGACACAAGCTGAAGAAACAAGCTGTCTCTGCAAGCTGAAGAACTGGCACCTTTGAATCCACAAAACCCCTCGACTTCAGAATCAGTTGAGACTGAACTGGAACAATCATACTGTATTTCCAAAAAGAATCATGAAGAAACAAGGTTTTGGACAATATTTAGCCCCAAACTCAGTGATGGCCACAAACTGTTTTTGCTGAACAGAAACAGTTCATAAGCAAACACTGGCAGGTTTTATTTCCTCCCACACAACTACTGTATCAAGAAGATTCCAGACTGAAGACAGCCTTTGAAAATACTTGGAGGCCATTTCTTGACAAAATATCCCAAGCTACAGGAACTGTGTAGCTATATTAATGTTTTGATTGCTTATATATCTTCTTTTTACCCATGTGTTTTTTTTCTTTTTTGTAATTACCCATTGTATTACAATATATCCATGTAATGCTTATCCTAAGTTTGTTTTCTTTCATTTATATAACATAAAATAAAGCATTAAAAATAAGCAGTGAAGTCAGGCTAGACACACATGGAATCAAACTGAACACAAAAGTTTTCTTGGCCATGGACAAGGTCCAAGAGCCCTTTACAAGCCTCTAAGCTGTCCAGTTCGGTCTGTGTAGCAGTACTAGACCACCCACTGTCTTTTCATCCTTGCATGTCTCCTCATATTCCTCCCCATACCATTGTGTCTAAGCCCCTCGGGGCTGCCCTTCCATGGTCTCTCACCACTTTCTAAGCTAGGTGCCTCACATCTCAGGGCCCCCGCCATGTTAATGCAATAGCTCCCAATGCATTTCTGATAACAACAGAGTATTTGCATGAATCTGTATTCATTATTAGCAGGAGCCATTCAAGCTCAGTGGTACTCTGTTGGCGTTGGCACAACTCCATCTGCTGTCTAGAGGGGGCAGTCTAATGTCCATCATCATTCGTTTATTACGGTCAAAGACCAAAAACAACCAGCAGAACAAAACAGAGAAGTAAGGCAAACATCCAATACATCAGGAGAATAACAAATAACTACAACCTAAAATAATAACTACATCAAATCACACTGTTAATAGGACTAAGAAAACAAGGAATTTAAAACTAGATCACAGAATTATCATACATGTAAAAACTACTACAAAATATTTAAAAAACATATGGGTTTAATATTCCTTTTCTTGAGCCACCAAGCGTTTACGAATTTTGCCTGCAGCCACAAGAAAACTGGTGCATTGTTTTGTTACTTGTTTGTTGCTCCCAAGTAATAACATTTTGGTCATATCCCTCCCTTCTACTCTCATCATATTCTTGACAAGAGGGAAAATAAATTTTTCTCGAATTCCTAAATAAAATGAACAACTCAAAAGGACGTGTTCTGAGGATTCTATCTCCCCCGATCCACAGGGACAGAGTCTTTCATTAAGAGAAATTCGCCTAAACTTGCCCTCGAGCACAGCTGAGGGAAGGTACCCCCATCTCGCCAGAAAAAATGCCCTCCTGTGTTGTGGAGTTGCTAGCATCGACAAATATATTGAGGGGTTTGTTCTATATTTGTTGTCTTCAGTGGAGAGGAAGTTGGGACATTGATTAAGGTCATTCTGCCTTTCCGTATCTAAGATTCTCTGCTTGATAGAGGCCTTGGCTTGTTCCAACTCCATATGCAATAAAGCCTCCGGAGAGAAACCCAGCTGCACCAATTTAAGTTGGACCATCTTGACCCAGTTGGACTGAAAATTATCTCCTAAGACAAGGGGGGCTAAACCAGTTTGAACTCGTTGGAGTCTGAGCCAGTGGTAGATGGAAGATAGAGTCACACTGGCTTCCACCTTGATTAGCCCGGCCTCTAAACGTAGGCTACTATTAGAGGTATAACTAGCAACTTGAAAAATAGACCATAGTCCAGCGCACTTACCATATCAAATCAAAAGAATTCAAACGAAA
>JAJKFI010000152.1:1349016-1405510 GCA_029204185.1 Lerista edwardsae | reverse complement strand
ATTCTTTTGATTTGATATGGTAAGTGCGCTGGTAAGGAACTGGACTACCACAAAAATTTGGCTTGTACTCTTTCTAAAGGAGCAAAGCTGGAAGAAGGCGGTCCTAAGGATGTTCCATACAACAACTGGGCAAGAACTTTAGCAGAGAAAAGCTTAATGGCAGCAGGGATATATTGACCGCCTCTAGATCTAGTGAACTGGACAATAGCTTAGGATGATTGTAGGCCCACATTTGCAGCATACCCATGATGAATATCCCGCGACCCTGAACTACTAAGCATTACTCCCAAGTATTTATAGGACTTAACCTGTTCAATCTTGTGGCCGTTTATATGCCAAATCCTTTCCTTGGGCCTTTTACCAAAAGAAATGATTTTAGTCTTCTGGTAATTGATCTCAAGTTGATCTTTTTGCATCTTTACCAAGCCTCTGCCTCATGTGTCTTTTGTAGTGGCAGTCAGCCTGGGTGAGGGAGGTTCCCGTGAGGTGATGCCCTAAGGGGGAAAATCCACTGCTTACTCTACTCTGCTTTCCCCCATCACTAATAAGAAATTTCCAATACTTACTGCATGAGCTTGAATTACAAGCAAGAATATTAAGAGTACAGTCCTAACCAACTTTTCAGCACCAGGGTAAGGGCAATGCAGCTCCAAGGTGAGGGAACAAACATTCCCTTACCTTGAGGAGGCCTCCATAACTACTACTACACTGCAGGATGCAGAACAGGCCCCACTGGCACAGCTAGATCAGCGCTGGAAAGTTGTTTAGGATTGCGCCCTAAAAAAGAAAAATCCTGAAACGTCACAGAAGGTAATTTCACAAGTAGCAGGTGCACATTCTGGGAATGAAAAGAGCTCAAGTCCTCCTCAAAGGAGTTACACTGGAAAAACCAGGCCTACCCATCATGCCAACCCTGTTGGTTATAGGCCAATAACCAATGTACCAGTCTGGTTATCGTTTGACGTGGGGCCAATCAACAGAGATCCCTGCTGTGGATGTAAAACAGGTTGTGACGTGAACAGAAACACACTGCAGTACCTTACGGATTCCGACAATGCCCAGTCTCTCCCTTAATACCTTTATTATCTATTACAATGGCAGATGTTTCCTTAGCACAAATAAGAAACAGGGGCAGTGCTATGGGATATATAATTACCCATCCACCCCTTCCGAGGCAGCACATGATAGTGACTAGCAAGTTACAAAGGCTTTGGTGAAATAGCCATTGCCAATAGCTAGAAAGTTCCCTTAAGACATGAAGGCTCCTTAACCAAACAACGAAAGGGCTCTTGCAGTTTTATGAGAATTGTTTCCAAGTGTGAGCTGTGGGCACACAGAATGCCAGGATGCATGACTTGCCACTTTGAAGGCAATTTCTGTGACTGGGTAGTTGTTCCCAGACAGGCTGCCACACCCTGTCTGGGCTTCCGTGAGGAAGTTGTGGTTTTGCTATTCTGAGACCCTACCTGCACATACTGCTGCTATTAGTCGGGGATTAGTTCTATTAGACAAAGAAGCAGCTTTGTCTCTCACATCTGTTTCTCAAGATAATGCCAGGCATCAAGGGTATTAACCCGTTATATATCCACCATACACGGATCCCAGGTCTACCCCGCTGGGTAGACCTGGGCTCCGGACCCTTTTCCGCCCGGCGAGGCAATTTTCTGCCCGCTGACAGGGAAGGCAGGGAGAGGCACAAGACAACACAACACAACACAACAGCCCTCGCTCGTTCTCTCCAACACTGGGTCACAAAAAGTCCTTCCTTTTCAGTGCTGGAGAGAGAGAGCAAGGGCTGTTGTGTTGTGTTCTGCCTCTCCCCTCCTTCCCTGTCAGCGGGCGACCCAGTGTTGGAGAGAGAGAGCAAGGGTTGTTGTGTTGTGTTGTGTTCTGCTGCTCCCCTCCTTCCCTGTCAGCGGGCGGAAAATTGCCTCACCGGGTGGAAAAGCGTCCAGAGCCCTGGTCTACCCGGGCGGAAAAGTGTCCAGAGCCCAGATCTACCCGGTGGGGTAGACCTGGGCTCCACATACGATGGATACATACCAGGTTAATACCGACATCAAGGGGCAATAAACCTACATAGAAGAATTCCAGTAAGAGTCTAAGTCTCCAGAACAAATAAACACTGAAAAAACCCTTGTTATAGCTATAGGTGGGAGAAAATGGTGATGATGAAATAAAAACATAACACAGCTTCCTGCACTTCTTATTTTTGTTTTTTTTAAAAATCTACAAAAAAAACCCTGTTTTATTTGGGTTTTTTATTAGTTGATGGGGTGCTTGAGTAATGACTGTGGCTGCATCTGCAATACTATACCACCTATATCATCTACCTAGTACACTTTCAAAACAATTATAATTTTAATGTAAATTGAATAAAAACACATAACACCACTTTCCACACATCTAACTTTTGGAAAGTTGATATCTACCAAAAAAAGAAAAAAGAAAAAGAAAAGGTTTTCTCCCACCTCTAGTTGAACTCACACATAGGTTATTCATTTGTGTCTCATGCCAATGTATCTTTTTTTAGATACATTGCATTTGTGCTTCAACATTTGGAGAATCACACACAGAGTTGGGCTGCTTAAAGTCATCCAAGTGAAAATCCAAGAGCTGAACCAGCTCACCTCTTGTCAATTCCAATAAGACAAAGGTTGCCATCAGTCGTGTCCCTAGAGGGAGGGTGGGGCACAACATTTTGCAAGGCGTCTTACCCACACACCCTAGGGACTATACTAGTTGCCATCATTGAGTGTAAACATATCACTTTTCTTTCCAAAGGCCAAGGCAGGCCAGAATGTGGAGGCTTGGTATGTAGGCTAAGAACCCTGAAGGCTGGTTGGGGTCAACAACAAAACTTGTTAGGCTGGCTCTAAATTTTCAAGCACACCAATGCTGTGTTATCTGCCCAAATGTGAGATCGAACTAGTGCAACAAATAGAATAATGTCTAATTAACCACTTGACATAATAATAGCAAACCTAATGTTGCTATGGTATTTTGTGTGTTCCACAGCATGTTCAGCATGCTTCACACACATTTAAGGTTATCTTCTTACTGCAACAGTAGAGTAAGTGAAAAACTATGCTAATAGTTACCATTCCATGTAATTCTGGAAAATATAGTTTGGGAGGGTCACTCAGGTTTTTTAAGAATCCTTGGCATGTCACCAAACTATAAATTCCAGAGACTTTTTTGGGGGGGAGGGGGAGGGGAGAATCCTGTCAATTAAAGAGGTACAAAATTCATTCATTCATTTTTTAAGCACACCTATCAGTACAATTGGGGAGGCTGGAAGTAAAGGAGAAAGGAACCTCTGTGCAAGCAGATCTTGGCAAAAAATAGCTGTAGTGAAACGGCACGGAAACGGCACGGTATGGCGATGAAAAGGTAGGAAACCCAATTTCAGCTTGTGTGTGTTTCAACACCCAATGGATTTTAAATCGGACTCCGGTATCTGTGGTGAGTCAAATCCATGGATGCCAGACCCATGGAGACTGGGGTCCCATGGTATTGACTACCTTCCCCACGCACTCAGCCAGACCTCCCCTAGGAGCTGGAATAAGTCATGCTGGGCAAGGGTCAAGAGGGCAGGCAACCAGTTTCTATGATTATGAGGCTCTCGGAAAGTGGCCTTGTTCACAGGTTTAAATCTGCTGACCAAGCAAAGCTGACCAGTCATGGAATTTTCCTAAATGTGAAGCTCCTTCTAAGTCAGCCTGTTTTGTTGTTGTTGTTGTTGTTTTTGGGGGGTGGGGTGGTGGAATTGGATCTGATGGACCAAAATTTGGCCTTTTACCTAAACTCCTGTGCAATCACCGTCCTACTGTTTTATGAGAGGGGGCAAATGCCCCGGGGCGACTCCCTCGAGCGCAAGGAGGGCGGCGACAGGGTGGCTCGCCTCTTGGAAAGGCAAGCGTTGTTTGACCCATCTGCCCTCCCTTGCTCCCGTATGGCTCTGAAATGGAGTCTGGAGTAGATGGGGGGGGGCATGTCAGCAGGCGGTGATGAGGGCGGCAAGTGTCAACCCAGCCCCGGGGCAGAGTGTACACTGGGCGTGCCACTAGTCCTGTGGGATATGAAGCTTCTTGCTATCGGCCCATACAAAATACCACAACAAAGGTCTAGGTCATGTTTGCTTGGCATGCATCCAGCACCAGATACACACATAAACAGAATGTTTTTAAAACTATTTTAAATTGTAAAAAATCTTTAAAGTATTTTTAAACTCTGTTAGGCCCTAATTTTCTAAGGAGTGGCCAGAAAGTAGTAACACTGCCCCCAACATTCTGACCAAGGAGAGCAAAATAGCCTTGGGATAACTGACAAACACGAGGCAAACACTCTGACGTGTTATGAACTTACACTTATGCATCTGATCCATTTGCTTGAAAGGGCCACTCTCATGATTCATAATTGCAGGCACAAAGTGGGCCCCTTTCCAACTATTCTAACCTGAAAAGAAAATGCCTTAGAAACACAAGCAGGTTCCTCTCTCCATCTTCAAAACCACAAAGGGTATAAAAAGTCACCTGATGAAGAATGGACAGATAGAGGAGAATGAACCAAAGGCCTACAAACTGTACGGAACAAACGCACTGAAGGAAGAAGCACACTTGCCCTTTCAGCACACTTGCCCTTCGGCCTCCCAATTTCCTCACCCCACCAGTAAGGCTTGAGAAGGCACTATTCCAAATTCTTAGAGGTCCAAAGGACATACAGTTTCCAAATCTCCCTGAGTGTAAATCTATAAGAACATGCAAATGAAGAGCCAGAACTGGTACAAGTACATACCCTTCATAGGCTCCAAAGGCAAAACTACGCTTCCGAGAAAACATCTTCTGTAGCCTCTTCTCTCTGCCAAATGGGTTCTCCGGCCTTCTGTGTACAGGCTTCTTCTCTTTCTATGCAAGCACAGACGTGCCTTCTTTCTCCAGAGGGCATAGATTTCTGTTCCCAGTGCTCACTTTCTTCCCCCCCATAAAACACCCCCCTTAAACTGTTACTTCCTTTGCTTTCCTGAGACACACATCAAATGAGAAAAAGAAGATTGGCACGCAGTTATCGGCCTATACTGCGCAAGGGCAGGAAACTCCTGGGGTGACACCACAGGACACCAGCAACGCTCTCGAGAGCAACCAAGAAACAGACAGTCACACAGAAAGGAATGAACATGACAAATCTAAAACAGCAGAGGGAAGAGAAGAAGAACTGGAAACATAGCACATCTTCAACGATGGAAACCTGGGTCTTCAAGAGAGCCCTTGTGATTATCATATTTCTGTCTAAGATGGCAGTCAGGCCTTGGTTGGACTAGATGTGACTTTAATTTAAACGTGTCAGTTGCCCTTCTGGATTTGTTTGCAATAAAGGTTAGGACCATGAAAGAAGGGGGTCTTTGTCCCAATGCCATGTGATGCTAATAGTAGTTTCCTGCCCACAGCAAAGAGCAGCTAAGGGCGAATCTCCATTGGGACTGTGGAATTCAGCCTCCCTTGACTGCTATTACCAAAAAGAAAATCCATCAAACACACAGAAGGGCAAATGATATTGAAAATCACATCTAGTTTGGTCTTTAGTTGGACTGCCCTGTAAATGTGTGTGCAGTACTGTATACGCATAAGAAAATTCATAATGCAATCCAAGTCTTTTCTACTCAGAATGAAGTCTTATTGAATTCAATGGGACTTACTCCCAGAAGGGAATGTACAGAATTGCAACCTCAGTCCTCTCTAGAACAGTGCTACTCAAAGAGTGGTCCGTGGATCGGCACCATTCCACAAGCTATTGGCCACCAGTCCCTGGAAACCCTCGAAAATTTCCAGGAAATAAAGAAATTAGTAATAATATGGCACAACTATGGAACAGGTCCCTGGTACATTGGGAAACAAATTCCTATTCTGTAAAATATTTTTTTGGGGGGGGGGTGAATTGTGGGTCTGCCAGATGAGAGTTTGACTGCTCTAGAACGCCATTCCCTCCTCCTTCCCATTCAGGAGCTCAGCCAAAGAGGGTCCCTTGAATCAATCCTCCATGATCAAACTACATATTATGAAAAACAAAACATTTGGCCTGAATTTTTTGCTTTTTAAACAACACATGGAAAGGTGAAAGAGGGGCTGAAGCTGTGGCAGGAATAGAAGGCTTTAAAACTTTGCTCCTCTACAGTTCCAAGAACAACAAAACCTGAAATACTACTAAAACATCCTCATTCACAGGATACCCCCCCCTCAAAAAAAATGCACATAAAAACATATACTTCTTTTTGCATCTGGTTCACAGGGCCCCAGAAGCCATTCATGGGTTCCCTAGGGGTCCATGAACCCCAGGTTAAGAACCCATACTGTAAATAATGCCCTAGTGAAGTAAAAGAATAAGCAAAGATGCTTTCTAAATACAGTATTATTATGAGAAGTGTGGACTTATATGAACAACAACATGTGCATGAAAACCCCAGCACAGCTGTGGAGAGCCCCAAAGAAACATAGATGCCGTTTTCATTATTGGTCCATTCAGATGAGTACTGTCAGATGGGCAGCAGTTCTTCAAGTTACTAGGTGCAGAACTTTCTCAGTGCAACTAGTCCAAAATACTTTGAACTGGAGATTAGCAGCCCAATCCTAAATCGCCCGACTCCTGTAGAAGAACCAGTACCAAAATGGCTACCACTGCATCGTGCAAGAGCTGCAGCAGCTGCGAGTGACTCTTCGGGGGAAGGGGGCATTCATCAGCTTCCCCTAGGAAAAGCCCCTGCAATGGGACTACTTAGTCTCTGCCAGCTATTTTGCTGACAGAGACTGGAACAACCCTCTGTCAGGCTGCCCAGCCAGACGCAGAGATTCAGGATCCGGTGCTGGAAGCCACCACTGGACCCACCCCTGGCCAGGCCCACTTCCCCTTTCCTCTGCATATTCGCCCCCTCCCCGCCTCCCCCGTGCGCCAACTGGAGCTCTGGCCGGCTGTATCGCCCATGCTGAGGCGCAGTGCCAACCGAACCGATGCAGCCCCAGCACAGCTGGCACTTACTCCAAAGGATCCTTGCTCATCCTTTGTTGTAATACCATTTATTTATTTATTTTTTAAAAAAATCTGTCCTCTTGGTTCTCAACTCTATCCTACAATTGCATATTGCTGCAATATTATTTATTTAAAAAGTTAAAATTAAAAGGAGCAAGAATTCATCCTTGTTTTGTCTCCCAAGTCAT
The DNA here is from genome assembly GCA_029204185.1 of Lerista edwardsae. Lineage (NCBI taxonomy): Eukaryota > Metazoa > Chordata > Lepidosauria > Squamata > Scincidae > Lerista > Lerista edwardsae. The sequence goes on along the minus strand of JAJKFI010000152.1, from coordinate 1,398,302 downwards.
TGGAATACTGTTTTAACATCTCCAGTAGAATAGTTCTCAAGGTGATGTCTCCATGTCAACAACAATGGTAATTAATGATGTAGACTGGCTTAGTATATTTCTCCTTCAATTTTTTGTTAATTGTGTCACTGGCTGCCTTTAAATTCATAGAAGCAAAACAAAATGCAGCCATCCTAATACATATGCATTTATGTATTAAATGCATAAGCACAAAACAATGGTCCATAGAGTACCCTTCTATGAATCCAGCTTTCTCTTTGAGAAGTCTTTGTCTTGGCCTAGTTTTCCAGTTTTGCCAACAGATATTGGCATATAAGTTTGCCAATATGTCATTCATGGTAATAGGTCTATAATTAGAGAGGATAATGCTTTTGTAACAAACATTAATCTGCTGTTTCCACAAGGAAAGAACAGCGTACTTGTTTAGCCATAGAATTAATGTTCCACTTTTAGCTCAGTAGCAGAGTACAAGGAATCTAGACTCCAACCCAACTGAAAAACATTTGACCATTATTGAAGAGGCCCTTTAAGCACTGAGGATATTGGCCTTTCTAAAAACATGCCCCCAAGCGAAAAAGAGACAGAAACAGAATGCAACTAGGACTGGATATAAAACTTGAGCACATCTGCTCTGTAGAGGCAAGAGGACAAACCTGATCATTGGATGTTTCAGCAGCATCTTTAGTACAGCTGAAAATAGTATGGCTCAACACAATTGTGGTGGCCTTTTCAGCAGTACTCGCAACCTGCAACATGGCCCCTGCTTTTAATATTTCTTTTATATTGTTGGGTAAGTGGTTTTTCAAACTGTTCCTCAAGGAGTCTGTTCCACAGTTAATTTGTCTGTTGAGGGAACTCCTGCATGTCTTCTGCAGAACTCTAGTGTGGGTTCAGTTGAGGGCACACACTCCAATTGTGTGGGTTACTGCAGGTTGCAAGGAGAAGTTGGTGAAGATAAGTGAGCTATTGTGCAGGCAGGTGGTTCTCCATTGTAGGTTGTCTCACTGAGGAACCCCCTAAAAGCTACCGGGGAACCCTAGAGTTCTCTAGAACACTGTCTGAAAACCACTGGACTAGAAATCTTTTTTGCGCTCTCTCTCTCTCTCTCTCTCTCTCTCTCACACACACACACACACACACACACAGAGCACAATCCTAATCTGGAGTTAATCCAGCAAAGTTTGGCTGTCACAAGGGATACTATAAAGCGTGTTTGGACCACTCTCTGAGTCACAGAGGATGGCGTAGCTGGCCTCTTTAACTGAGAGCACAATCCTAAACTGGAGTTAGGCCAACATAAGCTAAATCAGCAAAGTTTGGCCAGCACAAGGGCCACCATGAAGTGTATTTGGACCACTCTCAGAGTCAGGGAGGATGGCTCACATCTGTGTGCCGGCCTCTCACTCCAAGAGTGGTCCAAACATACTTTACGGTATCCGTTGTGCCTGCCAAACTTTGCTGGCCTAACTCCAGTTTAGGATTGTGTGCTAAACCTCATCCCAGCAGTTGCTTGGATCCAGAGGAGATAATATAAATCAATAGGAGATAAAACAATTCTATTGACCAGTGCCCCATCACATCATATCAGGTGGAAGGCCAAGAGGCACCTTTGTATGTTGCTTTCACACAGCCCAGCAGTCCTATGACAACAATGTAAATTGAGGGTTGAACTTGTAGCTTGGCAGTCTTACTGAGGGCCTGAACTTGAATGAATTGGCTGAAATCCTATGCCTGGGAGTACGTTTCATTGAACTCTGCGGGGCTTACCTCTGAGTAAACAAGCACAGGATTGTTCTGTAAGTAATATGCTGACTTAGGCAGGAGACTCTACAGTTCTGCAACTAGTTTTGCATTAGACGCCTGCGTGTGCTTGAACTGCTGGTGATGCTATTTACAGTGTTTACATTTTTAGATTCATTTATTATTATTTTCTGCCACTGTTCTTTTATACTGTATTTTATATTTTTGTATTATGCATGTTTTTATAATGTATTGTGCTGGCTTCTGCTTTGTTTTTTTATTCTTTTTTTCATTTTTAGGTTTGTATTTTATTGAATGTAAATAATCTTAGGCACCTAATTGTCTTGGGGTGGTGGAGGTGGAGGTATGAAACTTTTAAATGAATAAGTATGGGTGATCCTTGCTTCACTTTTGTTTAAATTCTGTGTCAGGAGAATTTTATTTGGCCTGTGAAAAGGAGGAGATAAATAAAACACTTCTACCAATTAACTATTCTTGGAGTACAAAACTCTTTTCATTAGTGTGTATATGCTTAGGTTTTTTTCTGCCTTCATGTTGTGTTTTCAAGGGGAAAATTGTGTATTTCTGTTCCTTTACCAAAGATAGAAAGAGTTTTTTTTTAAAATGTCTTTTTGGGTCTCAGCTACAATTGTGGCACCCACAAAGAAAGTTCCTTTCTAATTTCTGTAGTCCTGCCTTGGTACTTCTGACATGCAATCTTGGATGAGGTGAATAGCTTGTGTTAAGGGTTCTAGCTCTGTGCTAGTGCATTTAAAATTTAGAAACAAGCTTTGACCTCAAATTTCTGCAAAAAAGAAAGTGAGATATTTTACTTCACACTGACAAGATGATCCACTGCTCTTCTAACTACCGGTAGCTGCTACATACTATTGCTATGCAGAGGCGGAGGAAGGGTATAGCAGGGGGTGGCGAGAGCCATGGGCGCCAGCAGTGGCGAGGCGCCATTGCCTGGAGCAACCCTCGCGCTTTTTGGCTTGCCCTCCCCTACGCTCGTATCGCTCCGAAATGAAGCGATCCCAGGTGCAGGGAGGCGTGACTGGACAACACACGGGGATGGGGTGACACGCTGGGGAAGCGGTTACATCGCCCTACCCCGGGCGCGCTCGGGGCTCCGTGCATCTCTGTTTCTATGCAACATTGCCTGAACATAAAAATGATCTCAAAGTGGCTGCTTGAGGACACAATGCTAAGCAAGAGAGTGCCTAATCCTATCTGACTTTCCAGCACCAATGCAGCAGCAACGCAACTTGAGGAGGCCTCTGTGACTGTCCCTCCACCACAGGATGCAGCCCACAGCTCATTGGCATGACTACATTGGTGCTGGAATGTTGGAGTTAAGACTCACTGATATTTGGAAGTCATGTTCTCAAATCTGGATATAATAACTGAGAAAAACATCTTGACCTAGTTCAGCTGAAAATAGAGCATTCCGGTTGAGGCAGGGGAAGTATCAGTGGGTAGCCTGGTGGGCACTGGGTGCAGGTTCACAGTCATCATAGGACCTATCTGGCGAGCAACTTCAACCCCACAATCCAGTGGCAGTGGAGGCCATGGTGTGGGTGAACCCAGGGCCCATAAGCAACACAGTGCCAGTACTTTTCTGGGGTTCTTAAATGCTGAAAGATCCATGGAGGCAAGAGAAGACGCTCACACACTTGGTAAGAGCAGAAATATGCTCTAAAGCAGTAGTTCCCAACCTTTTTTGCACCCAGACTCCCTTTCTAGGTACGACAATCAGTCGAGAACCCAGGACCGGAAGTGATGTCATTAAGCAGGAAGTTATGTCCTTGTTTTTAATAAATCACACTTTTTGAAAGTTAAAAGAACTCCATATCCCTTTTAGAATGCTTTTTATCTAAGTGACGTTTGAATTCGTAGTTCAATGGTTAATTCAGCGCTGAGAACAATATTGCACAGAAAACATTGTGGCTTCTCTATGCCATTACTGATAAAGGCAGTAAAGCCAAATTTTAGACAGTCTTGGGTATTTACTTTCCTCTTCCCCATGTGCTGAGACTCACCTAGACATGCACATGGAAGGCATGACATGCCCGCTCAGAAAGAGACCCAGGAGAGATTTCACAATGTGCATATACACACACACCAAGACACACCATAGCAAGGCTAATTTCCCTTGTAGCCACAAGCACTGAGGACACAGCAGTTTTATGAGAAAGCCTCTTCCCTAGCCAAAATGAAGCTTCCAAAATGGTAGTGCCCAGCTTTTTAAAATGGCTGCCCCAAGCTCTTTGCAACCTTCTGAAAATCGGTTCACAACCCCTGTGGGGGTCCCAACACCCAAGTTGGGAACCACTGCACTAATGGATCCTCTGTTTGGGAGCATTTCAAATTAAAGTCTTAAATTCTTGGGTGTCCCTTACTACTCTGGAGAGTAAAAAAAATGGAATTCTCAAATGAAAAGTATCTTTTCAAGGATATGTAAAAATAGTTGCGTATCCTTAGGCACCTCCCAAGAATAGCTACAATCAAATTCTCCTAAATTGTGGTACTGGATCCAGAACCTGATACATAATCATGTTTTTTCTTTAAAATTACTTAGCCAAAAATTAAACTGTCAGCTGCTATAGGCTGAGGCAACGCAAGAAAATAAAAAGTGGGCTTTTATCTTGACTATTGGTAATGTATACCACATCCTTCTATATAGTTAAAACGTTTTAGCAGAAACTGGAAAATTGTGTCATTCACCTGCCTAGGTTTTCACCAAGAACTGTTTGTATTGCTCCAGTCCTAACAATTGCCCTCTACTGTTCTTGATGGATATGATTGTAACATTCCTTTTTGAATCTGAGACACTGCACTGGTAGTGAGGAGGTAGATATTTTGCACTACATAAATCCTTTATTGTGCTGTTGCTGAAAGGGTACATATTTTTTCCTATGTCGGCTTAAAGTCTGGATTTCTGTTCAAATCGACAAGAAGTTAGAGCTTTGCTGGCCAACCCAACAAAGAAATCCTTTCAACAGAAACTGCTTGGCTTTGATGGTGCCAAACTGTCATCAACATTCTTTGACCACTCATGTTGTTGATTGTAAACTGAATCCAGAAAACATATTTCTTTGACTTTCCAGCTTGTGGATGGTTGGATCATAACTTGTTTTGCTGTCATCTTTTTCTTATTCCTGTTTAAAGCATCATCCTTGTAATACGAAATGGCTGAAGCAAATAAGCTTGAACAATTATGTGCATGCTTTCTCTGACTTCGCTGGTAAATCCAGAATCTGAAATTAATTTCAAGGACCGATCTTCTGCTGCACCATCCATCAGTTAAATGAGTCACATTAAGGATCTGCAAGTCTGACAGGAGAGTCTGGGAGGGAGCCATCGTCATGTGTACAAGAGCTCAAGGGAGCAATTTTTTTCTCTGTACCTATGTATATCTGCCAGCTGAGGACAGCAACCCATCATGCACCTGACAAAGTAGGCTTTGGTCCACAAAAGCTAATGTCACAATAAATCTGTTAGCCATTTAGATCATGCCACAAGACTCTTTGTTGCTTTTGCCGCAATACACTAGCATGGCTCCCTCTCTGGACTAGTCTCTCTCACAACACAAATAAACACAGCAACAATTACGTACCATCCAGCACCACAGAAGTCCCTGTTGTTTCTTTTTAATGTGAAAATGGAAGCAACTCCTAATCATACATACCCAGCAGGCAATAGCTACTAGCAAATAAGCAGCTGGAAGACTCCAAGTCTCTTTAACTTGCTTCTAAAGGGACTCAAAGACAGGACCTCCAACCCAAACTGGCTCCAGCCTATCTGAGCTCAGGCTAGATTTTTTTAAAAAAGTGTGTCACTAGACAGCTATCAAGGCTCAGTTTTGACTGGAAAGTTATGTCCTTTGACTTGCAAGCCCCCAAATACACACGCTACTTGTGGATACTCAGTGTTGAAAGACATTCTGCACATGCTCAGAGAAACACTTTTATCAAAAACTTCCTTGAGACATTCCACAGCAGATCTCTTACCTAGGTCAAAATCCAGTTTCGCCTCTGGTCATTTTAAGCTCACCATTACTTAGTTTTTGGTGGGACTGGGGAACATTTCTATAGTATTTGGGGTATTTTCCTTCTTCTAACCTTTTCAGAAAGTAAATAAAAAACAAACAAATCAGCCACCGCCAGAAAGTGATCTCACTGCTCTTCTTGAGTTTGTATCTCCAATAGTGGCATGGCAGGCAGAAATTTAACAGGCATAACTTTCACCTGGCATGGAAGTGCAAGGGTAAGGAATGGCTACAACTGCTGCATTTCTGCCTGCAATGTTTTAATAGGTGGGGGAGAGGAGTGGTGACCTTATTGGTAAAGTCCAGTATCACCTATTTTTCCTCCATGGGGGGGGGGGAAGGGAGGGACACTTTCCCAGGGCAGTTATATGGACCTTTGGGGTCAGATCTAGTCCGTCCATCGAGCCCAAGATCTAATCTCCAACGATGGTCACCCAGAAGCTCACAAGCAGAGCAACTAGCAATCAGAGGTACACTGCCCCTAGACGTGGAAGCTCTATATACACATATCACAGTGAACATCCGTGGCTAGCCGACCACCACAATCAGCAGCCTCCTCCGCCTCTTCCATCCGTAAGAACCTGTCTCATGTATTTAGAAGCCACCCACGCCACTAGCCGTCCCCGCTTCCCCCCCCCTTCCCCACTCCTCCTTAATTAGCCCGGCGGGAGAGACGCCACGCGGCGTCCGTGCTCCCCTACCTGGGCGCTGTTCTCTCATCTCCGGCGCCGGGGCAAGCGGGTGATGCTGGTAGTGGCGGCGGCGGTGGAGGAGGCGACGCAGGGAGTCTGGCGTCCGGCGGCTCCTCCGCATTCGCTCGCTCCCCCTTCGCAGCCCAGCCTATCAATTATTCAAGTAGGTTGCAGTGTCCTCCTCTCCTCCCCTTCCGCTGCTACTCCTCCACCTGCAGCCGGGAAAAGGGGCAGGCTGTCGTCAGACGTGCACGGGAGGGGGACCGTTCCCCGATGAAGGGGGTGCTGAGTGAGCTATTATATAGGCAGCCCAGCCACCGTCCCCTACAATAGAGGCTCCCCCTCCCCACCTCCAGATTTTACTTGGGAAGAAGGAGACGATGAGCACGATTTTAATCTGGAGCCAATGGTGTAAAGCGGAGTGGGCGGGCTCCAGCCTTGGTCTACACGGTCTACTTTCATGATACGGTTCAACTGAATTCCAGTGGACCACCTCGGAGTTTCACATGGACTGAAGCTCCCGCAGAGCTGTTAAGGCACTCTCCCTTACGTGATCCCGAGCATGCAGTCTTGCACAAGAACCTCCCTTGTTGGATCAGACCATGGTCCACGGAATCCGACCTTCTTCGCAACACTCAGCAGGTGCTAGGTGGGTTGCTGGAACCTGGCCAATGACACACCAGCCCTGCCCACCTCGCCAGATGTATCCTATGCACATTTAGTTGGCTGTAAGTTCCACTGAGTTATCTATAAGGCCTTTGTATGTCAGAAGGCTTCCTCAGTCTAGAATGGTTGTCTAGGGACAGGAAAGCATGAAAACGGGATGTCTTGAATGACCTTGTCCAGGCCGTTTCCAGGCTTGGCTCACATCTTAGTCTGCCAGCCAAGTCTTCTGTCAGGATGAGTAAGAGGGAGAGGGATGCTGAGCGCTGTCTATGAATTGATGGGGGAAGGAACTGTGGATCTGTATTAGCTTCCCATTTCCTTGACATAATTCCGGTAAGCAAAAAACAAAAGAAATCCTCAGTGTTTTCAAATAGGAGGAATCCACTTTCTTTATTAATGTTCACCCTCTGTCTCTTCCACACCAGTCCTCCAAGGAACGAGGCCATGCACATCAAGGCTGGCTCTTACCCACCTAACAGCCCTTTGAAGGCATTTAGAGCACAAGCCTAACCTGGAGTTAGTCTGGCACAGTTAGGCCAGCAAAGTTTGACTGGCACAGGGGACACCATAAAGCCAGTGATGTCATCCGTCAGCACCAACAACCGGAACGCACGGTTGAGTGGCAGCTCCCCGCCCCCCGTGCGGAGCCCGGCCACGCCTCCCTGCGCCCGGAATAGCTCCATATCGGAGTGAATCAAGCGCAGGGGAGGGTGGGAGGGCCAAAAAGCATGCGGCATCTGCCACGCAATGGCACCCCGTCGCAGCCCGTCCTTGGAACAAGCGGTATGGCGTTCCAGACCATCCTGCCCAGATGACATCGCTGCATAAAGCACGTTTGGACCACACTTTCCGAGAGTGGTCCAAACACGCTTTACGGTGACCCTTGTATTGCCCAAACTTTGTTGGCCTAACTGTGCCGGCCTAACTCCTGGTTAGGATTGCACTCTTAGTTGAAGAGATTGTGACTTCCAAGATCAATCAATCAATCAATCAATCAATCAATCAATCAATCAATCACTAGTATTTATATACCGCTTTTCAACACAAAGTTCACAAAGCGGTTTATAGGCAAATAATAACATTAAAGTTAAATGGCTCCCTGTCCCAAAAGGGCTCACAATCTAAAAGAATGGAGAACACCACCAGCAACAGCCACAAGAAAGACACTGTGCTGGGGTGAAGAGGGACAATTCTTCCCTCTTCCCAAGATCCAAAAAGCTTCACAGCCGAACAGGAATTTCAGTCCATGCGGGCCAAATTGACCTTTTTACAGGATACATGTGGGCTGGCCTATCTATTTTTCTTCTGTTTTCAGGCTAGTGCTGAGGAGTAATGTCCAAAATGGAGGGGTGCTTTGATGTCCAAAATGGGGTGGGGGTGTCCTCATCATAGTTTTGATGAGGTCACACACACACACACACACACACACACACACACACACACACACACTTTTAATGGAGAAAAATCAGTTTGGGCGCATGTGCAGACATTTTTCCTATTGAAGACACAACACTGTTTGGGAGCATGCAGGTTTGCCTTGTGTTCCTGACTTCCTAACCATGGTTAAGAGGTCAGGAACATCAAGACTTTTGTCAGCTACTCCACACTGTTCAGAATTCCAGATCTGCTCCATACTTTGGGCCAATCTAAGATTGGTGGCAGCAGATCCTGACACACAAATCCAGCTCTGCTGAAATCAGGAATGAGGGTTCAAATTTAAGGAGCCACAGAGGATGCATAGGTGAAGGGAGAGATGAACCTCACCTTCTTGCAGCTTCCCTCCCTGCAGCTAATTCTATAGGGCCACTATGCCAGGGCTAATGCCAACCAAACATCTTATGTACCATCTCCTTATGTACTTCTAGCAGAAAGGTAGAGAGCACTAAAATGGTTGAAGAAAGAAGCGAGAACGTAGCAGCCCTGGCAGACGCTCCCATAGCAGCCCTGGCAACTCTGCTACTGCCAGCCAATCATGATGTGCACTGATCGCCCTCCCATTAGCATGCACGGAGCTTGCCAATCAGCATGCAATGGCAGCATGACGACCTCACCCTACCTAATTTATACCACAGTGCACGAGCCAAGAAGAGCTCAGAATATTTTCCTTGTCAGGGAGTGACACGGCCTAGCAAATGCTTGTCTGATTTATATCCCATCATTGGCTAAAAGCAGTTTACAGCATTTTTTCCCTACATGCCAGTAAAGAGTTTGGGGAAACGAAAGGAATGGAGCAGAAGGGGATGTACGGAGAAGAGTGCTGGGCTTGAGTGTCTCTGGCTCTCTTTCCCACAAGTCCTCTTCTGCTCTAGTCCATTTTTGAATTCAGGAAGTGGTGGGGAGGGGTGGCAGTAACAGCACCTCTGATCCTCGAAGGAAAAATGAGCCATGATTTTTAGCTAGCAATAACAATATATGTAATACAGTGCGCAATCTCCATTCCGAAAAAGGGAGCATTCTTGTTTTGGGGAGTTGGTAGATAACAGAGGCCCTCTTGTTAGCACAGTGGATACTATATTGGGACACTGCCACAAGCAGTTGAGTAAGGATGGATGTTGTTACCCCCTAATTAAAAGGAGTGGGAGAGAGACACAAGTGTTCTGTACCTCCATCTCATTTCTCGAGGGGCTTAATGGGAAGAGATGGAGGATGCCTGGGTCATTCATTGAGGCACGCCACTTCCTGGCTTACTCATGTGGAGTGGCTTGTATACCCAGTAGGCAGCAGTGGATTTGAGATTCCTACTGCATGGTTTCGCTTGAGGTCCTAATGCAGGGTTTGAAAAATAAGACTCTTATTGAAATGGGTAGCATCCATCAGCTGCACTGAGGGCAATCCCAAGACCAGTGCCCAGGGCATTTGCACCCCCTTGCCCCCCCCCCCAGGTCCACACTGAAAAGAGGTCCAAGAACAAAAGTATTATCCACTGGTCCTTTCTCAGAGCACTGGTCAGTTTTTATTTTTCCCTGGCTGTTAGGGTCTTGCAGTTTGTGCAAAGTGTTTGTCACCCGAATCCCACTTCCTGCTTATAGTTCAATTGGTGTGTGTGTGTGTGTGTGTGTGTGTGTGTGTGTGTGTGTGTGTGTGAGAGAGATGAAGTCCCATGCATGCAGCATGGTTTGCTATATTAGGCTGCAAAGTTAGTTGGAATCCTTTGTGGCTGTTTGGTGGGAGAGAGGAAAGCATCTCAGACTCTCCATTGATTACCATGAGAGCTTTAAATTCTGCCATCTCTTTTGTTGGTGTAATATTGTGCCATTGCAGGGAGAAGGAATGAACTAGAGAACACAAGATTCCCCCTAAACGTTGCTATCTCCCCCACCACACAATTTTCTCTTTGCACTGGTGATGTCCTGATGGTGTACCAACCACCAAACATTTTCGGTTAGTGCAAGGATACATCTACACCAGTGTAGATTCACTACACTAGCATATTTTTAGGTTCTGCTGATGCAGAGAAAGTTAAAAACAGTCCTACCCCACATAATAGCCAACTCAAGGTTGTAATCAACTAGTAACATTCTTAGAATTAGCATTTATAAACTTGATTGCAGATGTATGTAATTCCCTTTAAACTCTGAAGTTTGACACAAGGTCTCTTAATCCAGTAATTCCTAAAGAAAATGAATGACAAGGCAGTGCCCGGTTAACTTTGTGCTGGGCAGACCAGAAGCTTGCAAAATGAACCATTTCCAGAAGATGGCAGTACCTGTTCTAGCCAGCCAATAAATTGTGCTGGCAGAGATTACTTCTTTCTTGAAGTATCAGAGCAATCAAGGACAAAAATGTCATTTGCTGCTGTAGCAATGCCCTTGCTCCCCTTTGGTTCCAAAAATGTAGCCAGTCCTCTTGACTGCTGCATGTAGACCCAGACAATTTGCCCCAAAGTGCAATCCTCACCTGGAGTGAGGCCGGCACAGTTAGGCCAGCAAAGTTTGGCTGGCACAAGGGACACAGTAAAGTGTGTTTGGACCACTCTCGCAGTCAGAGAGGCCAGCACACAGACGTGCGCCATCCTCCCTGACACCGAAAGTGGTCTAAACATGCTTTATGGTGTCCCTGGTGCCAGCCAAACTTTGCTGGCCTAACTGTGCCAGCCGCACTCCAGGTTAGGATTGCACCCCCAGTCTAACAAGATGCCAGTTCCCCATGTTCTTGATTGGCTACTAGACAGGTGTAACTGGGTACTCTAGGTATGCACCCCCCCCAAAACAAGATAAGCTTCTGTTGGAGCTTTGCAGTTCCCACAGATTACTAGTTTCATCGGTTATATAGGCAATTGAGGAGGAATTCCCCATGGGCTGAAGCTTATGCACACACCATGCACCTCCTTGAAAATTATGAAATCGCGCACGGGATTCCTGAAATAAGGGCCCCATGAATTTCCCACTTGAATGCTGAACCAAGCCTCCTGGAAGAAGTACGGGTTTATTGTACAATCCCTAAATCTTTCCGCACTGGCAGATCCTGAAGGTATGTTAGCAGTGTGGTGAGAGTGTCCTGGATTCTCATCCCACCAGCTCTTATTTCCATTCAATCGTAGTGATACCAGCATAACACCCAAAAGACAGATTAAAAAATGCATTCAATAAATAGTCAAGCAGGGACTTATCAACATTCATTAACAAGCCCCCTTCCTATGATTTTTTTGACAGTGACAGTGCAGACCAGTGGTGTACCTAGAGGGAGATCACACAGCACTATGCTTTGCAAGCAGTCGCTCCCCCGCCTCTTCAGAGCCAACGTAACCTCCGTTTTGCTCTAGCCACTAAGAATGGCTCAGAAGAGGAGGGAGAGCAGCTGCATGCAAAACATGGTACTGTTATCCCCCCTGTAGGTATGCCTCTGGTGCAGATACCATTTGCCAAGGCATTCCCCCAATTCACAGGGAAATGAACTTGGGGGAAGCACACTCCAGAAGTTTTGGAGGGCAACTAGAGGGTTATTATGCTTTTTGTTTTGCAGAGGTAGATTATTGAAGTAGGAAATAGACAAATGCCCCCTCTAATCCTGCCCTCCATCCACAATTTTCCAGAGCCCATACATACTCTGATTTTTAACTTGTGACTACTAGTATCCATTGAGCTGGTGGGTGGGAGGAAGAGAAACTTGAAATATAAACAATAGAGAAAACGGAGTTTTATAGCTGTTTGGCAAGAAGCAACCTTTATGGGGGGCTGCTAGCTTTTGGAGCGTTTGCTATTTGCTTTTGGAGAACTGATACTGCCTTAAAGATTAGCACTTTCTATTTGAATGCTTGCTTCCTACCCATGTTCTAGTAGTATGTGTGTAATAAAAATGGCCCAAAGTGTTTTGTTCCCATTATCTCCTTCCTTTGCAACAGCCCTGTAAGGCAGGCCAATACTACTATCACCATATTGCAGATAGAAAGCTGAGGGTGAGAGGGGCCCTCCATATATGAATGGAGGGGGGGGGGTCATGATTGACTCTACCAACATTTCTTTTGAAAATTAAAAGTAATCATAGGAGAGGGAGAATTGAATTGGGTTGTGGCACTGGGAGAGAACCATTTATACTTTCCCCATTGAAAATGCTTACTATACCCTAAAGTTGCTGTTAGCCCTTCTGTGGGGAATGTCCTGTACCTGTATTGTGTATCTTACACAATAGCAAGGCTATTGGGAAATCTAGTTAGCTGCTTCTATCCGGAAAGAGCAATGGGGAAAGTATTAATCACCAAGTGCCTCTGCCTCAGCACGCACGCCCACAAGCATGCGTGCATGTGTACACACACACACGCACACACACACATGCTTTTAAGTGTTTTTTAAATATCCAATCACAGATCTTCCATGTCACTGTAGTTCATCTCTGAGAGATAGTGTCCTGTCCTGACCATAATGAGTGTGTGCCAAAGACAATACAGGTATACCCCAATATCCACTGATTCGGTATCCACAGTTTCATGGATATCATGGATATTTAGATACCTATTAAGAGCACAGTCCTAACCTGGCCAGCACAAGAACCACTGCAAAGCGCGTTTGGACCACTCTCATAAAGGCCAGCACACAGAAATGTGCCATTCTCTCTGACTCCAAGAATGCTCCAAACACGCTTTACGGGGGGACCCGTGTGCCAGCCAAACTTTGCTGGCCTAACTATGCCAGCCTAACTCCAGGTTAAGATTGCACTCTAAAAAGACAAGGGAACATTAAACAAATTTCCTTTTTTTTTTACCTTGTTGCAGCAGAACCACTGATGTTCCCCTATCTTTGAAAAAGCATCCCCAGTATCCACGGTTTCAGATATCAACAGGGGATCCAAAATAGAACCCTAGTGGATACCAGGGCATGCCTGCATCTGAACTCAGGACTGCATAATTCACAACCCCAAATTAACTACCCTATAAGTCTCTAGTGCCTTCCTCACCATGTAACAGACTCTGCCTTTAATAGTGGCTACCATACTTTTTTTTTTTGTCTCAGAGATATAATAATAATAATAATAATAATAATAATAATAATAATAATAATACATGTATTTATATACCGCCTTTCTTAAGATCACTAGATTTCTCTAATGACTGTAACTCAAGGAGGTTTACATAGGCAGACTTTTATTCATAAACCCAAAGGTTTTTACAATTTACAGAAATGTTCTGTCTTTCAAGAACAACACTCATACAGATCTTTCTTTCTGGATTTAGCCTTCTTTCTTAGCCGCCCACCTGTCTTCTGCTGGCTGCTTCCTGTAAAGGAACCTACAGCTCTTCAAAGCCCATCTGCTGTTCCCCCCAACCCTTCCTGGACCTCCTCAACCTTGTCTGTTCTGTGTTAAACTGACTACAAGCCACCCGCACCCATTCCACCCTGCTCCACCCTGTTCTTTACATATGGGGTTGCTCTAGCCATCCTTACAGCCTGACCCTATTTCATGTTTACCAAGAAGTAAGTGCCACTGAACTCAGTGGGGCTTACAGGCTTGCATCCCTAGATTGTAAACCTGCAGTACAGAGACAATGTCAGCCCTGCACTTCGTAGTACAATGGCATTATGTACACTGCTGGCTCAATAAATGCTTTAAAACAATAGAAGAACATAAAGGTACATAGTTAATATTTAAACTGCCTTGGTGTAGTCTGACCCAGCCGAACCAGGTTTATGGTAGCTGGAGTTTGTTAGCAGGTGGTAATCCATGTGCGCAGTAGGAGCTGCAAGCATAAAGTGGGTGCACACCCAAATTGGGTGTGTGTGTGTGGAGGGGTCATCTGTTACTTCTAATAGAATGTGTGTTCAGATGAGCACTTGAACAAGCATTTCCACTCTACATTAGGATGTGTTCAGTTTCCTCAGCATTCCACTGAAAGCACTGCAGGGCAGCTACAGATCTGACTGTGTTTGTGCTTCTTGATATAGGCCAAGGGTGTCAAATTCATTTCATATAGTGGGCCAAACAGTTTTCATGGCACCTGCTAAGGGCCAGAAGCGGTATCATCATTAAGTTGGAAGTGATGTCATCAAGCAGATGATGGCCAGAAATAGGCACTTCGTTCTCTCATAGAAACTCATTAGCTGCAAGTGACAAATCTTGATCGTGTTTTCAAGATATGAGAGAGCCACTGGGAAGTGGGCTGCAAAGTGATGCCTTGGCAGAAGCAGCACCGCAGAAAGGGTGGCCTGTGTGGTAATTGGGTTCTCCCAGCATCTTGGCAGCATCTCCTTCTCTTGTCTCTCTTAGTCTGCCCCTTATCCCGTAGCATTCCTTGTCCTCTGAGGCCTCCTTTTGTCGTCGTCCCCCTTCTCAGAGCCTTGGCAGAAGTGGCACTGCTGAAAGAGCAGCTCTGGGACAGCCCAATTATCATGAGTGCTGGATAAAGAGCTTCTGGGGACATCTGGATACCCCTGATTTAGGCCACTTGATGAAGGTGCCTGTGCCTACTCATGCTTCCAAAAGCCATGCGTTCCTGTTAAATGTTTAACGTTTTAGTTGTGTTTTACTTATTATGGTTACATTGTACTTTGTTGTCCTCCGTAAACTGCCTCGGGCATTTGCTTTGGCATGGGAAAGGCGGGGAATAAATTCTTCAAACAACAAGCAAACAAACAAATAATGTGTGTTGTAACCATTGTTTCCATTTAGGAGCAAGAAGCAACTTTTCTTCTTAGCTGCAACTGCTGCATTGACTACAGAGGCAAATCTAAGCCAGTTTATATGGAATGTGTAAAATTACCCTAGAGGAGAAGCCTCAAGGCGCAATCCTAACCAACTTTCCAGCACTGACATAGTGGTGCCAGTGCTGCATCCTGCAGTTGTGGGCCAGTCACGGAGGCCTCCTCAAGGTAAGGGAATGTTTGTTCCCTTACTTTGGAGCTGCATTGTCCTTACCCCGGTGCTGGAAAGTTGCTTAGGACTGCACCCCCAAAGTCACACTACGGCAGGAAGTTGTTCTGTATAGCTATGTGTGTACAGATTCATTCCATTTCTATCATGTTGTTCTTGCTCTGTTGCTGAGGAAAGGAGAAAAAAAGCTCATTCTCTCTTCTGGAGTATTCAAACCCAGCGAAGTTGTCCAGTGGTTGTGAATGACCGTCCCAGAACACTGTAGCTTTGAGCTTTACAACCCTGAACGGAATACAAGGAAATCGGCCATTCTGCAGAGGGGAAAAAAGGCCAGGCATGAAGCAAGAGACGAATTGGTCTATTCTAAGATTAGATCTGTAGAAAGGCAAAGATGCGAGAGGGACCCTGCAGGCTGCCGCGGCTGTTTTTTTGACAGTATGACGCCACCGGTCTCCAGCAGGGAGCGCGATGGCGTCATCCCGTCTGGGGAAAGGAAGGCGAAGCGGCCGCTGATTAGTGTGGACGGCACGATCCACTGCAGTATGGGAGGCAGGCGGAGCCGGCCGGCGTGGGAGAGAGGGGCAGAAGAGCGGCAGGGACTGTACACAAATTACCTCACCGCGCTGCAGCCGCCTTGGCCACCTGCCTGCAACTGAAGGGTCTCGGGAACGCCAGAACTCCACCCACCCACCTACCCCCGATGCCTGGCAGCCCACCGGCGTGGATGGATGATGTCCAAAAGCCCTTCTGCTTTCGCGGCGTGGCAACTTCACCACTTCAGGTCTTCCAGAAGAGGAAAACACGTTTCTTGTTCTTCCCTTTTGTATGCGGAGGAAACGGGATTCCAGTTCGTGCCCCGGACCGGGGTCCAGAAGGCAGATAAAGGGAAACAAAATGTACTGTTTTAATAATCTCATTAAGATCGCTCCGGGCTCCCAAGCACGTGGGAGGTCTACGGGCCAAACAAATGTGTGTGTGTGTGCGCGCGCGCGCGCAGAAGCCGCGTTCTCGCCTACAGCGCGGGGGAGGGGAGGCTTGCGGGGTGAAAGCATGGCTAGTGGGAGCGATCGCCCCGCCCGTGTTCAAACCTAACAGTATATACTGTATATCTGCTTACGCATTCATGCTTTATTGCGCGTGCCTCTCCTACCCCTCTCCTTTCTGTGTTGCTTACTACCTTTGCCCTTCCTCGCTTCTCCCCCCCCCCGTCTTATCTCCGTTCTGCACCGTCTGAAGGTTAATCCGAACTCCTTTTCTTTTTCCTTGTGTGGTCTGCAAGGCACATTGATGGCATCGCGCTATTATTAATAATACAGCAAGCTAGATAAATAATTCATTAACCGCACATCGCACGGCCGCGAATCTTGGTTTGCCATTCAGCAGGGAGCGGCTGACAAGTGTGCCTGCATGATGCACATCGTATTGCCTGTTCGTCATCATCACACTTTTCACTTTGAAGGATGCACTAGTCAAATCGAAGGTGTGCTCTTAGGGTTGTCAACTCCCCTCCCTCCCTTGCTCCTCCCCTGCCTGTGAGGATAGATTGATCTGTGGGCATTTAGCTTAACTTCATACTTTGAAAAGTGTCACTTACTGATCTTTGCAGATCAAGCCCCTGTTAGAGACAAGAGAGAAAGACAGCCTTTTTTTCTGGTCAGTTGGCAACCGTGTTTGCAGTATAGATATAAGAAATCAAAGAAGCACTTTTAAAGTTTTGTTCAGTCTAGTTCAGAAAAGCAGTAAGAACTAGATCAATTTTTTAAAAATCTGGCCTGGTCCTGCTCTTAACAGGATTTTCATAAACCAACTGATATTTATCTTGCAAGTACCTTTACAAGATATTGTGCAGGAAAGATCTGTGTTTGTGACCTGTTGTGTTTGTAGCTTCAACAGAAAGGTGCAGAAGACTGTTTTGTGATGGAAGAGCTGCCTTGGAGACCTGGTCCCTCTTTATGTTTTGGAAAGCTGGTTTTTTTCTTCTCCCCATCAGGAAGCTGTGAGCTCCTCCTTTTCAAATTGAAAATGATGTGACCCATGTGAGAGACCATTCAGCAATTCCTAGACCATGCAAAACTGTAAAGAAAAGTCAGGGAGCCCGAGCCAGACAGCCATTCCTAGACTGCACATGCAGGGAAAGGTGCTGCAGTGAGCCCTGCAAAATGTATTTTTATGCCAACCTTCCAACAATACCTTTTAAATAAGTGCAGATATGTTTAATAGTTCTCTAGTAGGTTCCTGCGGGTGGGGCAGCCCAGGGAGGGGGAGGAGCCTTTAGGCTGCATCCAAACCCCTGTACCTAGGCCACGCTGTCCTGATCCGGGCCACAGCAGGGCGCTTGAACCCTCTAAACAGTAGGCACAGATCCGAGTAGCCCCATCTGCCCAGCTGGGGCTTACCCCGGGGCAAGGGAAACGTTCCCCTTGCCCGTGGTGAGCTCCAGCATAGTCCTTACCCGTGCTTGGATACAGCGCAGGCTGGCCGGCCGGCCTGTTTCAGCATAGGTTAGGATTGCGCTGCTCAACCATTAGTGTGGTTAGCTACATGACACATCTCATTTACACATGTGCAGAGGGTACAATAATGTAGAAGGGACTCCACACACTCGCCTTCCGCACATGTTGGCACTGTAATGTTGGGTGTGTGTGTGTGTGTGTGTGTGTGTGTGTGTGTGTGTGTGTGTGTGCAAAGTCCCGTATAATAGACTTGGACTGCAGTCCTATACATAGGCTTATTCTGTACGTTCAGGTGCAGAGAGACCAAATTCAAAATATATGAGCGGCTGACAAGTGTGCCTGCATGATGCACATCGTATTGCCTGTTCGTCATCATCACACTTTTCACTTTGAAGGATGCACTAGTCAAATCGAAGGTGTGCTCTTAGGGTTGTTGTCAACTCCCCTCCCTCCCTTGCTCCTCCCCTGCCTCTGAGGATAGATGGATCTGTGGGCATTTAGCTTAACTTCATACTTTGAAAAGTGTCACTTACTGATCTTTGCAGATCAAGCCCCTGTTAGAGACAAGAGAGAAAGCCATCCTTTTTTTCTGGTCACTTGGCAACCATGTTTGCAGTATAGATATAAGAAATCAAGGAAGCACTTTTAAAGTTTTGTTCAGTCTAGTTCAGAAAAGACATAGTTGGATCATGCTTTCACTGATCATGTGGAAGTGTTATTCGGGATGTCATATCCCACCTCAGCATACCCTGTACAAGACATTACTTATGGCACTAGGTGTTAGATGGACTAAAAACGTATTCCCAATTCTCCTTTTGCTAAGGTAATGCAATAAATGCAGGAGCATTTGTTTGAGAGAATCAGTGGAAGGTAAAAGAGATGGTTAACCCTTCCTGGATCCACCAGTTATCTTCTAAAAGTGCCTTTGAGCTTGGTTGGGAGAAAAACAGGCAAAACACTGTTTGGAGCAGAGGCATTTGCAGTGGGTGGGAAAGGCGATGAGCACCTGACCACTGATTCTGCCCTGCAAAACATTCCCTTTGGCCCTACATTTCTCAAGGAAAACACAAGATTAGTAAACAGTGATGACATGGTAAATGTTAAAGCACAGGAACTCATCTTTTAGTTGTTTGATTTTTCCTGTAAACTTCTTTGTGTGACATTGAAAAGTAGGAGATAAATATTCTAAGTAATAATAATTAACAATGACACAGCCTATAGCCACACCCCACTAAGACTTAAAAAAATCAACTTTAGATTTCTTAATTAGCGTGTTTTCTTTTCCTGCTCCTTATTTGTACTTCCAACATTCATTGCACTTCATTTAAAGATCTAGCTCATTTTATCCCACAGTCTTTAACAAAATATGTAAACACTGAAAAATGGGATTTAAAACTATCCCGGTTAAATATAAAAGGTATATTTGACTGCTAGCCTATGCGTGTTGACTCACAAGTACATCATGCTGTGATCAATATAACTTCCTTCCAGGTAAATTTGCATAGGATTGTAGCCTTAATGTTTCGCAAGCTGTCTCAGGTTGTCCGTGGGAAAGATGATGACCTATATATTAACATGTGTCCTAGGCAAATTTCTCAGTTTGCCTCTTGCTGAACCTGATGCTTCTTCTCAGCTCAGGCTTCAAAGGCTGCACTCAAGCACTCCTGCTGATGACAGCACCAGTCCTGCTGAGGGAGAAGTCCCAAGCTCCACTCCTTCTGGTGGTGTTACCACCCTTCTTGGTAAGTATTCTGTAATTGTCTAGTATGTTTTGTGTATTTCTATTCTGGGAGTGTTTATGTTTCTCATTAGAGGTTGCCCAAGTTACAAGATGAAGTGGCTGCTCCATGTGACAGCTTGTGGGTGCTATTCAAGGCAGCTAAATTGGGCCCATGGGACCAGAAAGACGTCATGTTGAAGTCCTGTTGCAATTTACAAGACTCAGTGATGTCATGCGGGGGTACGCGAGTACCGGTTTCTAGGATTATAGCTGGCCCCGCCCATTCGCCCGCCCACTCGTCGACTCCGCCCTTTGCAACATTTGAATTTCCTGCATGTTTGAGTTGCCCGCATGTTCTCAGAGCCAGGCAGGCAGGCAGGCAGCGAGCGGATGACATTTCAGTGCCCCACATCAGGCATGTTTGATGTTAGATATGTCCAGTGTGGCTGCTGTGCTCTCTAAATCTGTTGGGCCACTGTGGTGGCATCTGGTGGGCCACTGTGAGATACAGGAAACTGGACTAGATGGGCCTTTGGCCTGATCCAGCAGGCCTCTTCTTATGCTCTTAATGACAATAATTTTTAACAATGCTGTTAAACGCTCCTTATCTTAAAAGCATTGTTAAATCATTAACTCATTAATTAATCAATTGCTTTGCCCCTTCCTCCCCAGGTGCTTAATCTGCTTGGTATAGACCACAGGCGATAATCAGCAAGGCAGAGCAATGCACAGCTACATGGTTGAGGCAAAATCCCAGCAGGGTGAGTGTTTATATTTCAGTTACTCAGAAGGGCGGCTTGCTGCAAACCTGTTTGTCTGAAAGCAAGTTACGCCGCGAAAACTTTTATGCTGTTGGATTGATGCTTGCTGGGGATTTTCCCTTCTCAAATATAGCCAAAGACTTGCACCTGTCAAATACAGTTCTTGCAGACATTCTTGAAGGGCTTGGATGGCAAGAGTTGTGCAGCTTCACCAGAAACAACCATAGCTGGAGGAAGCCTTTTCTATGCTGCCCCATTTTGTTCAATCAGAAGATTTTTGAAGAATAGAAGTAAAAGTAATGAAAAGGTTCCTTACTACATTGTAATGTTTTAGTTGAGCTTAATACTCAGAGATGTGCATTCCAGGTTTCAAGGTGGGAGAGAAGAAAAGAACTGTTTAAAAGTGGAGTTATATGGAACTATTTTTTGGGGGGAGGGGGAGACTAATAAGTTGGCATTTTGCTGAAATGGAGTTAGAACTGAGCTCAAGTAATTGGAAGCTGGAGTCAGAGAGGCTCACAGCAGCCAGAGATTGTGTCTTGGGATAGTTTGTCACCACATGGAGGCAGTGGTGTCATCTACAAACAAGGAACGAGAACGCTGGGCGGGACTTACGCGGGACTTAAGCGTGATTGGCTGTCCGCCCGTCCCGTTCCACGGCTGCCCTGGCCTCGGGGTGGGTGGGTGCCTGCTCGCCGGGGGAGACGGGTGGGGGGTGCGCCGGAGCCTGGGCGAGCAGCGGTGGGGCGCGCAAACCGGGGGCAGCCCCCCCCCAAGGCCAGGGCAGCCGTGGAACGAAACGGGCGGGCTGCCAATCACACGGAAGTCCCACCCAAGTCCCGCCCAGCGTTCCCGTTCCTTGTTTGTAGATGACACCACTGCATGGAGGGTATTTTGGGGTGTGTGTGCCAAGCCTCTGAACAAGGTTCTTGAGAAAGCACATATCGGGGGTAAAGTGCAAAAGAAATGGACATAGCACATCTCTTAACAATGGCCTTTAAGGCATAAAATGCCGTTTGTAGATGCACCCTGTGGTTTACTACTGTTGGAAATAGGTTTTGCTATTCTAGAGATGTGATGTTATTTTATGATTTGTAAACAATCTCAAGAGTAGGAGAAGACCGAATGCAAAGTTCTTTTATTCCAGTATGCAGTACCTATTGGTCTTATCATTGGTTGTCAGCTGCAGCCCCAGGTGGTCTGACAAACTTACTGAGAGCGCAGTCCTATACCCCCGTTGCACTGGCTGAACACTGTCGCAAATGTGCCATCAAGCGCGTCCATGTCGGCGCTATGGCGCTGGACCAGCGCAAGCAGCTGTGCCAACGCTCGGGCACCGCCACAACCGTCAGCAGCGCTGGCCTTGTGTCGGCTGAGTGTCAGTGACGTGCGGGTGGCGCAGGGCCTCCATGAGGGCATTTCAGAGGCGTGCTGGGGGCGTAACTGGGTGGTGCGGTGGGGGGAGACGGGGGTTGTGATGCAGGACGGCCGTAGTCCCTGGCCAGGGCAGCCCCAATTCAGGCCGCTCCTGTCCACGTTCCTCTGTGCCTGCAAAACAGCAGGCGCAGATCCGAGTAGGCCCATGGGGGTGACCAGGGCTTATGCGGGTGCAAGGGGAAAACCTCCCCTGTCCTGCACGCTGCTGCTGCTGCCTCCTAATGGGCTTTAGGATACAGCCCTGTTATTTTGGCCTTATTTAGGATTGGGCTGTGAGAAAATCAGTACTGCACCTCTAGAGCTGCATATTAAGGGCCCATCCATTGTGAACCTCTCTTACCCCACCCTCAATAAAATGAATAGGAGGTGTGCAAATCTCCTGTGCTCTTGTTTAACTTCATAGGAGCTAGCACTACAGACCATTTCGTTGAGTTACATTCTAAATCAGATACTGATGGAAGATATTCCATGTTTTGGATAATTCTTGATCCTTTGGTGAGATTCTGTTAGTGATGTGGGAGAGAAAAATCCTCTGAAACACAAGAGAATGTGCAGAGATTTCTTTACGTGCTTCTGATTTTCTGAAAAAGCCGTAAACTACTTCACAGAAAGTTGTATAACTCCTGTAGATACATGAGAAAATACTTGTTTGCAGAACCAAGTATTGTAAAACTTTACAAGGTGGCCCCGACCCAGAGCACATAATAATTTTGCTTCTATGGCCTCTTATCAGGTACAGAACATTGGTGTTGGTTAGGTGTTACATAATAATAGCATGACATTTCACTTCTTATTTCCTTCTAGGGGAACCTCATTAAAGTAGAGAATTGCCAAAAAACAAAAAAAAGGGCCAGGGAAAATGAGAAGTGAGAGTGACTCACTATGAGGTTTTGTGTATTGTGTTATCGTTTTGTTGTTCTGCTTCCTGTATACTATTTGAAGGAAGGACTTGTACATCTCCCCAGGGTAGAACTGTGCATGTTCCAGGAAACTCTAGAACAAATCTCACTGCAGGGGAAGGTGTTCAAGTGACTGGACAAACCTTTTTCCCAGAAATTCCACTCTGCAGCTTCCTCTGAAATTACTCTGAGGGTAGGTGCCCCAATACCTTATAATGCCACTTTGCCAAAAAAGAATAGTTTGTATAATGTTCATACTGGAATGTATTTATTTATTTGAAGAATTTATATCCCGCCTTTCTCATGCAGAAGCAAATGCTCAAGGCCGCTTACATGGGCCTTGAACCAGCATTTTTCAATGTTGTTGTTTTGACAAATATACAGTACTAGCTTTTTCGTTGCCCGGGTAACAAAATGATCTTCCACAGTTTATGAGTTTTGCACCCCTTCTTGCCCCCCATGCTGACGGGGGCCGAACCCGGACTCCAACTGCGTCGGGAGCGTCACCGGTCGCCTCGGCGACTCCGGAAACTATGGACTCGATGCCAATTTCGCCCATTTTCGGCCGTCTTCACTTCAGGCCCCCTATGCACCCCCACCCCCGGGAGCGCTAGGGTGGCCTGACCCCCGGAGTGTCTGTCGCCAGGCCGCAAGGCACGCGCATGCCGAGTTTGGTGCGCGTCGCTCCAGGCATTCCAGCAGGGCATGGCGAACGTTGTGTCTTGCACCCCTTCTCGCACCCCACGCCGAGGGGGGGCGAACCGGACTCCGACGGTGTCGGGAGCATTGCCGCTCATCCTGGCAACCCCGGAAACTGTGCATTTGATGCCGATTTAGGCCGTTTTCAACCATTTTCACGTGGGGCCCCCCATGTACCCCCACCCCCGGGGGCGCTAGGGGGGTCTGACCCCTGCAGTGTTTGTCGTCAGGCCGCAAGGTGTATGCGTGCCAAGTTTTGTGCCGATTGGTCGAGGCGTTCCAGCAGGGCATGGCGGATGTTTTGTTTCGCACCCCTTCTTGCCCCCCCACGTCGAGGGGGGGCTGAACCCGGACTCCAACGGTGTCGGGAGCGTTGCTGCTCATCTCGGCGACCCTGGAAACTGTGGATTTGACGCCAATTTCGGCCGTTTTCAACCGTTTTCATGCGGGGACCCTGGGGGCG
Source organism: Lerista edwardsae (assembly GCA_029204185.1). Classification (NCBI taxonomy): domain Eukaryota; kingdom Metazoa; phylum Chordata; class Lepidosauria; order Squamata; family Scincidae; genus Lerista; species Lerista edwardsae. The sequence continues at coordinate 1,374,420 of JAJKFI010000152.1, read as the reverse complement.
CTGGGGGGCCCCGACCCCTGCAGTGTTTGTCGCCAGGCTGCAAGGTGTATGCGTGCCGAGTTTCATGCCGATCGCTCCAGGCGTTGCGGAGCCTGTACGAAACATACACACACACATACACACAAACCCACGCTCTTCTTTATATATAGAGATTCTGTGATTCACCGAATCCTCACTCCCAGATGCAGCCTTCACAGTGTGGTTCTCTGGCCATTGAGCTTCAGCAGACAATTGTAAGTCAAGACTGGACAGGCCCTCAAGGTCGTAGTCGGTTCTTTTGCCGGCTGCCCCCCCCCTCTCCTGGAATGAGTAGAATAATTGGAATGAGTGGGAGGCAAAAGGGAGATAATGCCAATTACAAGAGAATGTGAATGTTTAGCTTCTGACATTGCTGCATAACTAAGGACCCAATTCTATCCAACCTTCCGGTTCCGAAGCAAGTGCAATGCAGTCCCAAGGTAAAGGAACAAACATATCCTTTCCTCAATGACTGCACTGCCCCCCCCGCCCCCGCACAGTGCTGCTCATGCCCCATTGGCATGGCTGCATCAATGCTTCAAAGTTGGATAGCATTAGGCACTGAAACACTGACCATTTTGCTGAGTCATAGTAGCCTAAAGCACACCTTATTCTGCAATGTTTCAGAACTGAAACTCTTACAGCACAATCCTATGCATGTCTACTAAGAAGGAAATACCATTGCGTTCAAAGTGGCTAAATCCCATAAAGTGTTCATGGGATTGCAATCTTCGGGACTTTTTTTTTTTGACTATATGAACATCTCCACATCCACAATGCAAATGAAATGATTTGTGTCAAGCAGCGGGAGCGACACACTTGGGATGCTCCTTCATTCCGAGTCTGCCACCACCTTCCTTCAGCTCACCATGAATGAATCTGCATTAATCTACTTCCCTACCTCTCACCACCTCCTTCCTCATGAGGTGTGTGAAGCAGATTGCTGTTGTCCGCATGGTTGTCCAGGCACGGGCTTTGGCAATCCACTTCCCTGCCCACACACCCCTCTCTTTCCTCACACAAAGTGCAATCCTAACCTGGAGGTAGGCCGGCACAGTTAGGCCAGCAAAATTTGGCCAGCACAAGAGCCACCATAAAGCGCATTTGGACCACTCTCAGAGTCAGGGAGGACGGTGCATATCTGTGTGCTTGCCTCCCTGACTCTGAGTGGGCCCAAATGTGCTTTACGGTGGCCTTTGTGCAGTGATGGTATCTAAAGCGGGAGGAAACGGAACGCTGGGCGGGACGTACAGTTGATTGGCAGCCCGTCCGTTCCGTTCTGCCGCCTGCCTGCCTGCGGCGGGGGCTGCCCCCGGTTGGCGCGCCCCACCGCTGCTCGCCCAGGCACCTGGCGCGCCCCTCACCCGTCCCCCCAGCGAGCAGGCGCCCCCTCTGAGGCCAGGGCAGCCTGCGTGGCGGGCGGGCAGGCTGCAGAACCGAACGGACGGGCAGCCAATCACACGTTAGTCCCGCCCAGCGTACTGGTTCCTCCCACTTTAAATACCACCACTGCCTTTGTGCCAGCCAAACGTTGCTGGCCTAACTGTGCCAGCCTAACTCCAGGTTAGGATTGCCCCCATGGTCTCTTTAAATGTAAATGTAAAGAGACCACACACAAGGAAGGAGCAAGGTGTGTGGCTAGGGAAGTAGCAACTTACTTCACTCCAGCTCCTTTCTTGTAGTCCCTTTAAATAAAATAGAAAGTGTGGGACACCCTGGAGGTTCTCAGCATGCACTTCCTGTTTTGTTGAAAAGTATCTTGTGGGAAGAAGCAAGGTAAGTGGTTGTATTTTTTGGTTTGAGGTTGTTTTGGGTTTTTTTTGGGGGGGGGGGTAGCAGTGATGTCATTCAGGGGGAACAGACCAGAACAAACGTTCCGGATCCTAACGGGCTCCGTGGCTGGTTCTGGGTTCCCGACAAGTTGCCAATCAAAAGTGAGTTCCTGTTCCTAAATCATTTGAATGACACCACTGGGGGGTAGCATATGTGAGGGGGGGCAGCAGTGGCAGATCAGAGGCAGGCTCAGGCAGCAGATCCAGTTTGGCCATCCCTGCAGTCCCTCCCCCTCACACGCTGCTGAATAATCTTCTCTACAGCTCTTTGCTGTTTTTGGTTCCTCTGTAGGAACCTGCCATATGCTAGATTCTGAAGCAGATCTGGTTGGGGTTGGTACAGAATGGCTGCTACTCAAACACATTCTGCAACACTTGCTGCCTTCGGGCGCAATCCTAAAGTGCCCTTGGGCTGGCGTATGTTACTTGCGTCAGCCCAGTGGTGTTGCAAACATGCCATAAGTCATGTCTGCACCAGCACTGAGGGCACTGGGCCAGTGCAGGGAGTCATGCCAATGCAGGGCACGGTAAGCTGCTCGGTGCCAGGTAAGCCGCTCCCACGCTGGCCGAGTTCGGCATTTGTGGGGGCTTGGGGAGGGCAGGAGGAAAGTGGGAGAGAGTAGAATGGGGCAGAGAGAGTGTGGAGAGCAGGCAGGCCCATAGGTGGGCTTGCCTGGGGAGAGGGGCAAAGTGCTGATCTAGCTGTTGAGCCAGATCCAAACCCATGTCCCCAGGCCAGGCAGGCCTGATCCGGCCGCTCAGATTTGCACCAGTGATTTCACTGGTGCAGATCCAATCAACCCCATAAGGCTGGCTGGGGCTTTCCCTGAGATGAGCTCCAGCCACCTCCTATACTGCGCTGGATACAGCAGAGGCCTGCTGGCCTGCCTGTTCCAGCACAGTATAGGATTGGGCTGCCCAATGGTTATGGATCGATAGTAGATGGGACGACAACTAGGAAATAATCAGCTTGGGGGGCCCAATGCTTTCCAACTTTCCAGCGCTGATGCAGCTGCAATGCAACCCTAAAGTAAGGGAACAAATATTCCCTAACTTTGAGGAGGTCTCCATGATTGCCTCCCCACCGCAGGGTACAGCATATGCCCTCTTGGCAATGCTGCATCTGTACCAGAAAGGTTTACGTCCTTAGTCAAAACTAGATATGCACCTGAGCATGTCACTGAGCTTCTAACCAGGTGCACCTCTGTTTCATATAGTACAGCTGCCAGGGATCCAACTCTTTCTTCCCCACTAAAAATACCTCCACCCCCCAAGTAGCTATTTGCCCCCTAAGTATATAAGTTTAGTAACATCTGATATCTAATTTGCTGACCCATGATTTCCACAAACAGCTCTTTAGAATCTTTTTGTCAGGCCAGAGTATGCCCCAGCCATATTTTTGCCTTGGTAGGTATTCCTTTGGGTACCTCATAATCAATGCACAGTATATTCATTTTGTATACTAGGGTTGCCAACTCTGACTGATACTATTCCTGGAGATATTTCTCTTATTTATTTTTATTTTATTTGAAGAATTTATATCCCGCCTTTCCTATGCCGAAGCAAATGCCCAAAGCGGCTTACAGAACAGAACAAACAAAATACAATGTAACCGTAATAAGTAAAACATAATAAGTAAAACACATAACAACAACAACAAATTAAACGTTAACAGGGACAGTGAACTGGAGTGAAAGCTAGACCCAATTCTCGATATCAGGATGTATCGGAGGGTGGGAAAAACAACTGACCAGGGGAATGAAACAGGCTATGACAATATACCAGAGGGACAGAGGGCAGACAGTCACACGGTCATCCAAAGGCCAGACTAAATAGGTATGATTTGAGCCCTCTCCGAAAGGCCATGAGGGAATGTTTAGTTCTTAATTCTTCTGGTAGGGAATTCCATATTTGTGGAGCCGCTACAGAGAAGGCTCGTCCCCGAACTACCATCCTCTTCCTGCATGAGAAAGTGTCATTAAATCGGGGTGGCCCTATTAAAATCTCCAGGATTGTTTTTCATAGTGGCTTGAAGATCAGTACTGATTTCTGGAGACTCCAGGCCAAACCTGGAAATAGTGCAAATAGTGGTGCTTCTGGAAAATAGTCATGCTGCAGGGGAGGCATACTTTGGGTTGAAGAGGATTGCTCTTCTGCCATTTTCTCCCTTAATGCACAGTCTCCAAAGACTATTTAAATAAATTAAAACTAATCAAAAGATTCACCAGAATGAAGGGCCTTACTGAAGAGAATTTTAACCTTGCTACGCTTGGCAGGATGAATGTTTCAGGCTGTATGTAATACAATGAAACAATGTAAAACATCCCCAACATGTTTTTTAAAATACGGAAACATGTGCAAAATGTGCACAATGGCATAGAATCAGGAAGTTTGCATCCCTATTTATATATTGAGGGCATAATCCTAACCTGGAGTTAGGCTGGCACAGTTAGGCCAGCAAAGTTTAGCCGGCACAAGGGAACCGTAAAGTATGTTTGGACCACTCTCGGAGTCAAAGAGGTCAGCACACAGATGTGCGTCATCCTCCCCAACTCCAAGAGTAGTCTAAACATACTTTACGATGTCCCTTGTACAGGCAAAACAGTACCCAAACTTTGCTGGCCTAACTGTGCCAGCCTAACTCCAGGTTAGGATTGCACCCTAAGTCGCAGACAATATGTAACCCATGTCTTTGACATTTACACTACAATACGCCACGCAGCGATGGTAATAGCAATGAATGTGCTGTGAGTGAAAGAATCATATTCTTCTTGTTGGAAAACATTGGGGATGGCTTTATAGAAAACTACAATAGATTAGCGACTTGCTCCTGTTTTTCCTAAGGGTGAAAATCGAGACCACATTTTTAGAGCTGTGAGACCGGTTTGGAAGCAACCCCACTGCACTCAGAACTGTTGCACTCTCCTTTTTCTCCAGGGTACAATGTTTTAAAAAAGTAGTTCTGCAGGTCTGCCGCCCAGATGGATTATGGATAGCTGCTAACACCTCACCAAGACACATTTTCCTTCTAAAGCCCAACCTTTTGTTTTTCCCTTTTTCTGGTATTCTTTTTTCGAATAAGGCACTTAGATTGTCCACTTAAAGCATGGCTGGAGGGACAAGAGGCCAATGAAGTATTTGAAAGGACAGATTGACATCTATCATGCAATCTGCAAAGCCAGTAAGAAGCTGGGCACAAACCCATGGGTGAACCTGCTCTGATTTCTCCTTGTTGCACCTGTTTTTACCATGTAGCACTTAAAATCGACTTCTGGCACCATCAAGCTTTGTGAGAATGTTAAAATCTAACCCAACATTTCTCCAGTTGTGGGTCAGGACCAATGTGGTAGGTTAGGACCCAAACTCTAGTGGCCCTCCAATGAAAACGTGAATGATGGAAAAATCAAATAACTAATTGCCTCAAGCTCTGATTTCAAAAATCAAATAGCTTCTAATTACCCTGCAAAGAACTGTGGTTTGCAAGATAGCTGCTAATTTGCCCTGCGTCTAATTCTTCTAATTGCCCTCCCCCCACAAACAGACTGCATCATGTAGGATGGTGGGGGACAGGACTGGAGCCAAATACAAGCTTATTGCATAAAAGTATCATTTATGGTCTTGAATCAACAACGCTATATTTTTTTCCATGCAATTTTTTTTCCAGAAAGTTAAAGACAATATGAATTTGGAAGAGGTATTTACAATTTCCCCACTTTTGCTTCTGATAAACAACTTTTGCAAATGTTTGTCTTATTTCAAAAATATGCAAAGCCCGTTTGACCAAAGGTGACAGTGGGGAAAAAATACCTTCTGTGTCTATGCGATGGGAAAAGATGTCACTCTCTCAAACCATTTCCAAAAACCTTTAAACAACTATTGTCTGACTCCCAAGGCAGCTGAAAAACATATTCTACTTTCATCATTGTGATTCAGCAGGTCCAGAAGAGGAACAAACAGAAAGGCAGAAGAGGGTTAATGTTTTTGGGACAACCACAATGAGGATTCAAATCAGACAGAATTTAGGTGTTTAGTCCATGTCTGAGCTTTATCACTTGAAACATCACATAGGGGCTTACATGTTTGCATACTTGTCCATACCAAAAAACCCAACACAAAACTTGGCACATAGAAAAGGCTTGACTAGAACCTCATTTGCCTGTTTAGTTTTCTACATGAAGGAAGTGTTTTACTAGTGGAGCTTTCATGCATGTGAATTCCACCACCATTTGAAGAGATACTGGTCGAATACAATACATTGGAAAACATTAGAATACATTAGAAAAACTAGGCCAGGGACAACAATGGCAGGCGCTGAGGTAGGCACTCCACATCTGGTAACTCTGGTTCATAAGAATGACATGTACGCCTTCAGCAGCGCAGAAGGAGGAAGTTTGTGACTGGCCACTGACTAACATATCAAGGAATCTGTGGCATGAGTCAAGGGCAGTCCCACAGGGAGCCAAACAGTTCCTTGACAGGCCTTATAGATAAGCATGGGCAAACAAAATAGCAGCTTAGATGGGGAATGACGTGGAAAATGAATGGATGAGATAAAATACAGGGGAAAGCTGAAGGGTTGCTGGAGACACCAAGTTGCAAACCAAAGATACAAGAATAGAGATACTTGAGTGCAATTTATCCTGAAGCTGAGGTAACCAACATATAATTCACGTTATATGAGGTATACCCATGCTAGTCTTATAACTCTAGTATAGAGATGGTGCTAGTAATAGCACTTGGCAGCAGCAGCATTGATCTATTGTACTGTATTTCAGCGCATTTTATATGTAAAGGTTCTGTAAGGTAGGCTAGCATTATTAAGCCCTTGTTAGAGATGGGCTGGGGAGGCTGAACATGTGGTTGTTTGCCCGAGAGCACAATCCTAACCTGGAGTTAGGCCTGCACAGTTAGGCCAGCAAAGTTTGTCCGGCACAAGGGCCACCGTAAAGCATATTTGGACCACTCTCAGAGTCAGGGAGGATGGCACACGTCTGTGTGCTGGCCTCTCTGACTCCGAGAGTAGTCCAAACATACATACATTATGGTGTCCCTTTTACGATTAATAATTAGTGGGAGTTTGTGGAGGGCCAATAATAATTTCAAAAAACAGCAGATGCATAAAAGTTTCTTTTAGAGGGAAGGTAAAAGCAAGTATTTTTTCTTATGCTTCACCTCACAGTCTTATCTTATCTGCTGAGTTCTTCTCCCGGAGAAAACAAGGCACTGTTGGCAACATGCCTAGAAATTCCAAATGCTGAAGCTCAAATAAAGATTGTCCACAAACACTAATTACAAAAAGAGTCTTAGTGTATTTTAAACATGGACAGTACAAAAACAGAAATGCATAATCAAAATAGGTTCCATAAGGAATAAGCAAAATATCTAAGTCTTCAAGCACTTAACAAAATGCAGTAAAAAAAAAAGGACAGCATGCTACACTGCAAGCTTGTTGGTGAGGCACCGCACTACACTAGAAGTTGTTTCTTATTCTAGTCTATTCCAATGAATGTCCATTACTAATTTAGCTTTATCCAATTAGGAACACCCTTAATGTTTATTCATTAGCCTCATTAATTACTCTTCAGGTGTTCTTCTACACAGCTGTAAAACATTAGCTGTTAGGCCAGTTCTTTATGTTGAGGCTTGACCTTTTCTACAAATAATAGACATCCATTTTATAACTCTTAAACTTAAAGTTACTGAGGTTATAAACCTCAACAGTCCCTTGTGGGACAAACTTTGCTGGCCTAACTGTGCCAGCCTAACTCCAGGTTAAGATTGTGCCCTAAATCACTATAGACTTCCTGGCTTCGACTCTTAGCTGTTACACTGCACCAGGGATTCCAAACCAGGGGTACCCATATCCCTTGGAGGTCTGGGAACTGAATGAGGGTATGGAGGTTGATCTCTGGACAATTTTTAAAAAATGTTTTTAAATTAGATTATTATTATCAGTATTTGTACAGTATATGTCAACAGTTTAAGGAAAGATTTTGCACTTCAGAGGATTGGTGGGGAAAGGCCCGTGAAGGGAATGTTTGTAAGAGTGAAATGTTGAAGCAGTCAGTACCAGCCATAGCAAGGATACATGATAAGGGAAGGAGGTTAGCAGGCTGCCGTGAAAAGATGTTAAGGATTTTGATTTGTCTCTTTCGCAGGTGTTTCATGTGGATGTATGGCCAAGATCAAATGATGTGCCTGATTCCCACTTTCTCCAGTGAGTTTCGCATTGTCCGTATTTTCTATGCCGAATTTTCTCCCTGCCCCCTTGCTCCATCTCTTCCAGCCAGGCTGACAGCCCTCTAGGTCCCTGATCCTGCAAACACTCACTAACCTCCCTTCTCTGACAGCTGCTGACAGGGGCTCCCTTTCTCTTGCTCCAGGCCTGAGTCGCCTGGATGTACTTCCCCCTCGATTGTGATAGGACTGGCCTGACTGCAACAGAGCGGGAAGGGGCGAGCCACCTGCCCCTGTTGCTATCAGCTGCAGTAGGGTCTGGTGCTCCACTGCTGGGCCTGCTGCCTCTGCCTCTACCTTTCAGCCGGTGAGGTATGGGGACAAAACCCTGCTGAGCCTGGCGTGCCTTTCTTGTGGCCTGTCCCACCAATGGGGCAAGGCGGCTCTGGGCTGCTGCTGTCAGTGTGGGAAGGCCTACTGGCCAGAATCCTGGCTGCATTGGGCACGCCAGGTGAGCAGAGCCCTGGACCTTTCCAGTGCCATTTTGTAGAAGAAAGAAACAGCCGATAGGGCTTCACAACAAAAGCTAGGGGAGGCAACCAGTGATGTCATTCAGGGGGAACGGATCAGAACGGGCGTTCCAGATCCTAACGGGCTCCGTGGCTGGTTCCGGGTTCCCGACAAGTGCCAATCAAAAGTGAGTTCCTGTTCCTAAATCATTTGAATGACACCACTGGAGGCAACGTATAGTTCTCAAACTCATTGAGCAGTGTGACTGTGCCATATTCTTTAGAGCTCTCACAGCTTCAATTGTGGGCTGGTAAACCTCCGCACTGGAGTCTGTTTTCTGTCGTCGTCTCAGTTAGCAAGAGCTAACTGCAGACACAACCTAATTGCTGAGTGGTAAGATCAGACTGGGATGCACAGGGAGCCCCTCCCCTCAGGAACACTTTCAACCTGACCTGACTTGCCTAAGAGGGAGGAGCGTCTCTTATGACAAGGACTGAACCTATTTGAACCGGAGAACATATAGTTCTGCCTGTAGTCAATCCCTCAGGCATGGATTCCTGCTGGGAGTTTGGGGAGGGCGATGAAACTCTCCATTCAGAGAGCAAAGTTGATAAGATGTTGGGCTATACGTGCCAGCCATCTCTGAAACTAGTATTTTGAACAATGGCATTCCGAGGGCAGGGAATCCATGTGCCCAAACACCCATGTAAAGTGTCTTCCACTTCAGAGCCATTCACGGCTATGAAAGCAAAGTGGATTTGTGCTTTTGCAGCTGCAAATGGCTCTGAAAGTAAGGGGTAGGGACTGCTTTACACGGGCATTCAGGCTCGTGAAAAACCTAGAGTGAAATCCTAAGCTCTGCTGGAATAGAGAAGCCAGTGGGCCTCCACTATATCCAGTACAGATTTGGTGCGCTGGGGAGCCTCCCCGGGGCAGGGGCATGTTCGCGCCCTTGCCCCAGGGGAGGCTCCAGGCTCCCCTATGGTCTCCTTGGATCTGCACCTGCTACATAGTCTCTGCCCCCATCCCCCAGCCAGCATGCCTACTGGCATGGCCACAACCCATCCAGAAACGTCCACCTGCCCACCCTTCCCACACCCAGAACAGTTCTTGCATCAGCTGGCACAGAAGCAATGCTGATGCGGCTGCTAGCATTGGCCCAGCGGCACTAGCACTGACTCAGGGGTGCCTGTCGGTGCTCCTTCATCTGTGCTAGTGACATTGGGCCAGTGCAAGCACGTTTGTAGGATTGCGCCCAGTGATGTCATGCAGGGGGAACACGGGGGAACTCAGTTCCACTTGTTAAAATTAGGTCTGACTCGGCCCACTTCACTCTCCCTCCTCCCCCTCCCGATTCCTCTGCAAAGAGCTTTTCTTCTTGGTTGGCCGGCACTCAGAGTGTTAAAGGGAGCAACTCCGGATTCCTAGGGGGGCGAAGGGGGAAGGGCTGCAGTGGGGAAGTCCCGTCCTGCACAGCCCCCTTCCTCACTCCCTCCAGTGAGTTCCTGTTCTTAAATCATTTAGATGCCACCACTGATTGTGCCCTTAGTGTTTTGCCCCTCTCCAGGAACCCCACTGATTTTGAAACAAATCTCCCCTAAAGACAAGTTTTTAGACAGATTTGCAACTTTGTGCTTGGACAAAAACATCTGAGGAGTTTTGAGGGAAGCAAAAGGGGATTTTGTCCACACCAACATCCTGGCAGCTTGCCTTTGCAGCTTGCGCTTTTCTGACTTTTGTGGCTTGCTGAAAAGCAGAGATCAGGCCAGTAGGCTGTGAAGCGGATATGGTGGCTTCTCTGAATTGAGTGTAGGGCTGCCCCCACCTGTGTCTGTCTTCCTGGGACTACCTCTGTGAGATTAGCTCCCGTTTTTGAGTAAGATGTCAATAGCTCTTCATATGCTTGTTAAGATTTCAACTAAACAGCTGCAATTTTCCAGGTACATTCAGTATCAGTCCTTTCTGTACTGTTCTCTGTGCTAATTACCAGGCAGTTTCTTTGAATCTGAGGGTGCAATCCTAACCTGGAGTTAGGCCGGCACAGCTAGGCCAGCAAAGCTTGGCTGACACAAAGGATACTGTGAAGTACGTTCGAACTATTCTGGGAGTCAGAGAGGTCAGCACCCAGATGTGTGCCATCCTCCCTGACACTGAGAATGGTCCAAGCACGCTTTACGGTGGCCCTTGTGCCAGCCAAACTTTGTTGGCTTAACTGTGTGGCCTAACTACAAGTTAGGATTGTGCTCCGAGACACTATCCTATCCCTTGTGGTGGCAGGAGGGGGAAGAAGTGTATTGGCATGAGAGCAGCTTTGTCTATAGTACATAAACTGAGGGTATAAAAAAATCCAGTCTCTGGCAGCCAATGTTACTAGGAAGAACACATAGTTTTTCTCATATAGAAGTCATAAATAGTTTTATGAACAGCTCATGTGATTTAGGGCTGGGCTAAGGGCCCCACCCCGTGGAGGGAGGTGATAATGAAAGCTCTCTACAGAGAGAAAAAAAAGAGAGGAGAACTTAGCCCGGATAGGCAAAGAAGAACGAGAGAGAGAGAGAGAGAGAGAGAGAGAGAGAGAGAGGCAGATTGCACGCACACACAGACGCTCATATACACTGTTTTCCCAGCTAGCTTCGTGCTCCCTTGAGAGCCCAACTGGGAGAGCAAAAGAGAAAAGGAAGAATTCTCAAAAGGAAAGAAGAGAAAAGCACAGTGGAAAACTCTTGAATGTTTGTCCCTCTACGTTTTAAACTTCCTTCTTGGATTTTCCTGTATGACCTGAAAGGGTAACGACTGTAAGGGTGAGATAAGAAGCTGTTCCTGTTTCTTCGCCTGGTGGAAACTGAAGTCACAAAGCTTATTGGCAGTTCTCTAGTGATGACAGCAGGACTGAAGAGCTCATGGCTGGGGCTCCTGTAGAACATACGTTTCTGGTGAGTTCACATGGCTTACTTACAGTGTGCCTGGTAAATAGGGCTGCTGTTTGAGGAGGCACTGGGAGATGCATGTGTGAGTGGGACAACTGAGTGTGCTAGCCAGAGAAGGTGTGAAAGTATAGTATGCTTGCAGGAAGATCAGATTGTGTCCGTCCCATGATTGAATGTGAAATGACTTGTATTGGCTTCAGAATGTTTGCCACATGGGGAATTTGTTCAGTTGCAGAATCAGTTAAAGCAGTGCTTCTCGGGTAACGTAAGAATATTATACACACACAAATCCCTTGAGAAGCCGGTTGGCGCTCTGAATAATGAAAAGCTCCAATTAGTCATTAAAAGAAGAGTGTAACCCATTAAATGCAACCTCTTAATTCCATTAGCAGAGTTCAGAGACTGTGGCTGCAATCCTATCCACACTAACCTGGGAGTAAACCCCATTAAATATAATGGGACTTACTTCTGAGTAGATGTGCATCAGATTGGCGTGTGTGACTTAAAACTAGTAACTGCCATTTGTCGCTGTTAGATGTTGCACCCACTGCTATCACTCTTGTCTGTTACCATGAAATCATGCAATACTTCCTGAGCTTTTTTTTTTAAAAAAAAACATTCCATCATCTTCAGTCACGAGAAGCTGAGCTGTAGGTTTTGACATATTCAGCTTTTAGATGGGAGAGCAATACTGACTCAGAAATGCAGTGTATCATAAAGGTCAACGAAGACATTCTCTGCTTGGTAAAGCCCCATTTTTAAAATCCACTCTTTCGAAATGATTCCCAATCTTTAAGCCAGGATTTTTTTAAACGATAGAGTAAAGGCTACTCCTGCATAGCTGTTGCACTGATGGGGGAGAAGTGTACATGCAGCCAGAGGCGTTCTAATAGGTTTTTATTACACCCAGTAATCCCTCTGGCTTGCCTGAAGAGGCAAGCCGATTGAAAAGTGTTCCACCAACTGGAAAAAAAAACCTTTCAGGATTCTTCCAGCTGCATGCATCCATTTCTTCCGCCCACGCCACAGCTGTCTAGGATTGCAGCCAAGGTTCACTGCCTGTGCAAGCGTGTTGCACTATACGTGTGCCATATATATTTGAATATATATGAATTATGCTAGTCTAGGAGCAATGAGGGGGGAAGTTCAGCAGCTTACAGACAGATAATTGGTTCACGCTGCCACATAACTCCTATCACCATCCCTCCTGCTCCCCATTTTCCTTTTCTTCCGCCTCTCAGTTGGGATTTCATAAGCACCTACCGTCTCTGACTCTGCACGGTGGAATTTTCCGGCATTTTTTTTTTTTGCTGTCAACAGAGATCTGGAGCACAGAGCTTTAGTGCTTTTTGGAAGCCGCAGGAAATAAGAGTCCAGGAACAAAGCTATTATTATTATTATTGCAAAATAAAGAGCAAAAACATAACTTCCTCCATCTGGAATTTCCCTTGTGGCTTAAAAAAGGAGCAGCATTCACATGGCATAAGTTTATGAGCTTTCCCAGAGCGCACATGCTTGGCAATTCCTTGACAGGGACTTTAACAGGGACTGTGCTGCTCCTTTCAGACAGTGGGGGCCCCACACGCTCCATTTCTTCAGCTTATAAACGTGAAAGTGGTGTGTGTGTGTGTGTGTGTGCATGTACTGTAGGTGTATGTGTACACACACATACATGCACACACAAGACAAAAGTTATTGACTTTTTAAAATTTATTTCCTTCGAGGAGTTCAGGGCAGCATACCTGATTCTCCCCTTCCCTCACAAATGTACCACAAACTCTGAAGTAGGTTAGTATAGGCTGAGAGAACGCGACTAACCTAAAGGGAGCATCATGGTTCAGCAGGGATTTGAATGTGGCTGTCTCCAGGCCAAATCAGAATGTGGTATAGGTCCCTGGGCCTGGGGTTTATACCATACTGGGCTGATCTGGACAACATTGTACCTTCCCATGAGACTAAGTAGACATGTGTTCATAATGTGTGCACATTCTTCCACCTCCTCTTGTGTTCAGGCCACCTGATTAAGCAAAGTTGTCCATACACTAGGGAAAAGCCAGGGTGTACACACATTAGGAGCGCAATCCTAACCAGGGCTTAGGTCAGCACAGTTAGACCAGCAAAGTTTGGCCAGCACAAGGGACACCATAAAGTAGGTTTGGACCACTCTCAGAGTCAGAGAGGCCAGCACACAGACATGAGCCATCCTCCCTGACTCTTGAGAGTGGTCCAAACACACTTTATGGTGGCCCTTGTGCCAGTCAAATTTTGCTGGCTTAATTGTGCCGGCCTAACTCCAGGTTAGGATTGCGCCCTATGAGAGCTTATGTTCTTAATTGAGCAGGGCCAGTTGGGACGATAAAAATATCATGCAAGCTGGCTCTTAAAGGGTATTCCATTTGGAGTTGGAGCTGAGTGAATCACTGAGGGCACAATCCTAACCAACGTTCCAGCACCAGGATAAGGGCAATGCAGCTCAGAGGCAAGGGAACAAACATTCCCTTACCTTCAGGAGGCCTCTGTGACTGTCCCCCAACTGCAGGATGCAGCACATGCCCCATTGGCACAGCTATGTCAGTACTGGAAAAGTTGGTTAGGATTGAGCCCTGAGTGTTTGGTCCCCTTCCTAATCTGATGGCAGGTTTTGATATGACGTTATATATGCCTGCGGGGTGTGGTTTAGTGCTGCCCAAAATGCTCCTACAGTTTTAGAATTGGCACGCAGTAACTAATCTTAAACACAGGGAGACCTAACAGTGTTGCCCGAGGCTGTCTGACATCCAAGGCAGCTTTAATACAATCCCCTGGAGGTGCCTCCAGGCTCAATTTGGAGGTGCTGTTTATATAAATTGGTGCCTCTTTGTGGGTGGTGATTAGAGTGTTGCAAGTTGACTCCCCCCATAGCCATGTCCTATCATATCAGTAGCATTATTTATCATCATCATCATCATCATCATCATCATCATACCACATCTCAACAACAAAAATAGGTTGTTAGCAAATGTAAGCGAAACTTCAGAGGTTCATAATCTTAAGAAGACATATTCTAGTCTTCTAAAATCTGTTGTTTTGAGCAAGATGTGCTTCCTCACTCTCTCCCCCTTCCACATGCAGTTCTTTAAAATACCCAAAGAAACAGCCCTTTCCCCCTGCAGGAATTCCCCAGGCTTCAGATGTATCAGACTTCCCATGCTAGATCAGGACTTGTGTTTTAATGGTGCTAATTGGGGGGAGCCACTGCCGTTGGTCTTCAGGAATCATCATCTGTATGCAACTTGGGCCCTCGTGTCATTGGGTGCATGCTTGCACATGTCGGGGCAACTTTCATATGTGTCACTGCATTTGTGTCATTAGATTTCATCTCTTTGACAGATGTCCACTCTCCCAGCTGCCCAGCCTTTTCCTGTCGCCTGCCATTGTTACCATTCACATTGCCATGTTGTCAGAGTCACACTGGAAAAGCCTCCGTCAAACCCTTTTGGTGCTCTTCGCCACCATGCTTCTCATTGGAGTGACCATGCTGGCCATATCCTCTGATATCAACCCTGTAGGATTTTTCTTCCTCACAGTGGGGGGAGTGTGCTTAATTGGTTACCTCATTAGCTTGGTGGCAGAGCATTGGCTGAAGCGTCACAATCCAACGGATGAAAACAGTGCAGCCCCCGGGAGACACGTTGAGGCAGGGTGAGCAACTGCATCATTGTTCCCTTTCTTTCACATATATTTCCCTTGAGCCATAGGCATTGTTAGAGCTAGTCTGCACAAACAGCAAACTGCGGGGCCGGCCCTGAGAGGAGCATTGTTATGTCAGACCAAAGTCTTTCAAGTCCAGTATTCTATTCCCAAGAGGTCAGCCAGTGCTTCTGAATTGTTGTGTGAGGGACATGACAGCAGTAGCCCTTTCCTATTGTTTGTCTCCCACTGTCTTATATGCAGAGATATATCAATCAATCAATCAACAGGTACTTATATACCGCTTTTCAACACGAAGTTGAAAAGCGGCATATACTGCTTCTGAACATGGAGGTTCTGTTTAGCTATCATGGCTAACAAACTGAGCACAGTCAGACTTGTTGTACTAGGGGCATTCTTGCTTAGGGTGTAAGTGTTTATATAAAAAGGTAAAGGTTTCCCCACGACCGAATGGTCTAGTCGTGTCTGACTGCAGGGGGTGGTGCTCATCTCCGTTTCTAAGCCCGTAGAGCCGGCGTTTGTCCGAGGACAAGCTTCCGTGGTCATGTGGTCAGCATGACTATATGCCAAGATGCACAGAATGCCATTACCTTCCCACCAAAATGGTACCTATTTATCTACTCACATTTTTTACATGCTTTCAAACTGCTAGGTTGGCAGGAGCTGGGACAAGCAACGGGAGCTCACTCCGTCGCGTGGTCTCAAACTCCCAACCTTCCGGTCAGAAAGCCCAGCAGCAACGGTTTAACCCGCAGCGCCTCCACGTCCCTAACTAGTGTTTATATACACTTCGCCCCCCCCAAAAAAATGTATATAAACATACATGTGGAAATTATGCATTGCAAGCAGAATTAATTGGGCATGCATAGCAAGAGGATGTTTCTCCTAATTTTTATGAGGGATATTTAAGTAGAATTCCTCTTTGAACAACAGGCAGCCCAATTCTAAACTGCACTGGCACAGCCAGGCCACATGGCTGCTCTCCATCCAGTGCAGCTTAGGAGGTGGTTGGAGGTCTCCTTTATATATTTCCCCTTGCTCCAAGTAAACCCCGGCCACCCCTATCAGGTTTCTTGGATCTGCCAGCTATATAACTGGTACAGATCTGGCAAGCCCTGTGTAGGGGGTTAGGATGCCTCAGATGCAATCCTCCCCCCATTTTGTCCTCCCCTCACCAAGGAACTCTCCATCCTCACCCTCCCACCACCCTTCCCGAGCCCCTGCACTGCCCAGCTGGCGAAAAGTTGGAATGTGGTGCCAGCAGGCCAGTTCAGGACACAGGACACAGCCGGCTCATTCATTATGGCACGTTTGTGGCACACTGAGCCAGTGCTGGGATAGCTGCTCTGACTCACTGCAGCGTTAAGGCTGCGCTGTGTCACAATAGAAAGCAACAGTGCTCTGTTTGTAGGTAGTTTAATTGGCTTACATAGAATTGCCTGTGCATGTTACAAAATGCAAGACTTTGAAAATCACAAAATTCTTCTTTTAGTGTATTGCAATTCAGTGTTGTCCATTAAATTATTACTGATTAATATTTGCTTTTATACACTTTGTAGGTAGAAAAATATTAATGACTAAATATACATTTGCACTTATCTTAGTTCCACATTATTTTACATTATTGACATGTATCTGTCAAATGACATAGTTCAACCAAAGTTAAGCCCTTTTAAGGCTGGAGCCCTATAAATACAATACTTTCCTGGAATGAAGTTCCATTACTTTCAATATTTTTCTGTAGCATTTTGTTTTGCTTTTACAAAAAACCTGCATCCCTGTACAATGTATAAGATTGTAGCCCTAATGGGGAGCAGGGGCCAATGGCCCAATAGATCAAGGGAAGCTGCCAATTGAAAGAGTTTGGAAACCACTGCCTTACAATCTTGGATTGAAATCAGGGGAAATTATGAGTGTTTGGCAGCACCCTCAGGTTCTACATATCATAAAAGGAATCTCCAAAAAGAGCAGAGATGCTGAAAAAGTTCAGTATGGGACAACAACAATCAATAGTGTCTCTGGAGGTGGATCAGGGTGCTAAGTTTTGCAAGGCGCCTTTTCTTGCCTTGTAAACAGCTTCTCTCCCTCTCCGTAGTAGCCAGTATACAACACAAAGGTATTGCTTTTGCTGCGAGGACTAGGTGCAACAGCAAGGGAGAGGTGTGGTTTACACAGCAAGGTAAGGCAAAACGTAGTGCCCTCCCTTCCAGAGATGCTACTGACAACAATATAACAGTTTCAAGTCAGCTGCATAATGTTTGTTTACTTATTTATTTATAGGATTTATATCTTGCCTTTCCCCCCTAAAATACAGAGTGCTCAAGGTAGTTATCACGGATAGTCAGACAAAATTTCTGTCATTCTCTGTCATGCTCATCCAGTTTATTTTGAGGTGAGCCCTCTCAAGAAGAGCTGAGTAAATGAAGAGACAAATAGCAGAACTAGAAGAAGAAAAATCCCACTGCATCCCAAATTGTAACCAGTCCTGCAAACACAAAGTGGAACGTTGTGGAATTTAAAATTGCCTCCATACATGCCTAGCAAAGCTTGGGGACATCCCAGGCCCAGACCACAAACCTCTCCCTTTCCCTTTTCCCAGATCTAGGTCCCTGCAGTAATGCATTTAGACCATGTGGTATATGATGCTGTCCTCCATGCAATGCACTGGATGTCCCTCTGCATGCTCAGTGGCACCCAGCACAGCGCATAGACCCACTAGAAGAGCATCAGACAGATTCCAGTAAGCATTTGTTTTATTTCAGCGGTAGTTCCAGCTCAGCTGAAATAAGCAGGACTGTCCTGATTTTCTTCAGTTGGGGCAGAATTCAGCAGCCGCCTCGTCAAGAGGTAGTGAGATGAATTAGATGAAGCATTGATTCAAACTGTGGAGGCAGAGAGGACCCAACGAATCAGGGGTCTCCAAACCTTTTGGCACAAGGGCTGTATCATATGTAAGAGCATTTAAATGGTGGTCCCGGAATCTGGGTGGGGGGCGTTCTGGAACAGAACCCCAGCAGATACTGAGGTTGCACTGTACTTACCTCACCTCAGCAGTTTCCTGTGGGTCGGCCCCTCCACCTGCCAAGGGCCAGATAAAATCTTCGGGCGGGACAGATTTGGCCCTTGGGCCGGGGTTTGGAGAACCCTGCAATAAACCATTGCTGGAATATAGTTGATGCCTTGTCCATTGCTCAGCTACACTCGGATATCCCTTCCCCACTTATGGCAATTTGTCCTAACCGCTATTCCCATCTTTTATTTGCAGAGTCAACGAAGCATACGAAGCCCCATCATATGATGAGGTGGCAGCAACTGGCTACGTGCCAACACCAGCAATCTGGACCATCAACTCTAGTCCAGGAACTTCCCCGGGGGAGCCCCCTCCGTACAGTGTGGTTATTGAGCCACCTGCTCATGCAGAAACTGTGGTGGAGGCATTCAGTGTCCCAGTGGCTCCTGGCATGCGGCGTGCCTCAGAGGCAGATGTGCAAAGGCTACGCCTTAGAGTGGTGCTACCCCCGAGGCTGCAGCGTTTTGTCTCAGACACCCATGAACTCAAAGGTACTGAGGAGCGTCCTGAGCGGCTGGAGCCACTCACTCCACCTCCTGCTTATGAAAACGTGACTGAGGAGGAGATCTTTGAAGAGGAATTCCAGCCCACAAGACTATGACTGTCAGGCTGGGAGCCAACAAGAGTGATGCAGTGATATTGTAATATCAGGCCCGTTATGGTCTTGCAGGTCACATTTCACACAAAACAAACTTGGACAATCATGCAGGGTTTTAACCTGCTGTAGTTTTAAAAATATCATGAGACATGCATGCATATAGATACGCAGCTATTGCAGAGTGACAATCTCCTTCAGGGTTCTTTTTTGAGGAAGGAGGTGTTAAAAATGCACCTTTTGCTTCCCAGAATGGAATGCACTTGGTCTTGCTTGTAACATAGGCTGCTTGGAAACAGGGAAAAGTGGGCTGGTTTTGTGCAATTGCAGAAAGATCCTATAAGCTGTAGAATCAATGGCCAAGTGTCCTGTCCCATATAAAGAGACTGTCAAAAGGGTTGGGCAGGAATAATAGTGGGGGAACCAATGGAAAAAGGTATAAGAGACAAAAAGCAATTGGAAGTTGTCTTTCCATTGGGCCAACTCTTAACAATATGTCTTGCAACATTTATTTGCTCTTCACCAGGCATGTATGTTCAAACCAAAAATAGAAATAAATAAAAGGTGGACATCTTGTTGCCTTCCTCAGAAAATTGTTTCGGTAGGTTATACCCTGATTCAAACGCTGCTTGAGGGGATTCACCTCAACATTGGGACAATATTATGTTTTGTTTTATGCTTCTGATATTTTGAGCTATGTGACCATTTTCTTTTGCTGGAGCAATTGCCTTTTCAGGCAGATCAAAAAAGAAAGATAGATTAGGACAGACTAGAATATTTTGCTCAGAAATGTACTTGTTTTTTTGACTAGAGGGTCTTTTTGGTTGGGAAAGCACTAATTATTTAGGCAAACAACCTTCCTTATTAAGCAGCCCATTCTTGCACAGAGCTTCAAGAGGGGACCCCCCCACCTCAAGATTTGGGTCTTTTGGATTACATCAATCTTTCACAAACGAAATTACACTCTCTTGTGGATGTGACTCAACCCTATTCTTGCACACCACAGATCAGGGCCTATGGATCACACTAGATAGATGTACAATGTGTATGATAGATGTGCTTCCACCTGGAAGCATCTCAGAAATATTCTAAACAAATATCCCTACCAAGTTAGGGAGAACCTCTTCAAAATCAGGATACACGGGTGCTTGTTTCAGTTTTTTTATTACAGTATACCATTTCCGAGCAGCAATATGCCCCTCTGAAGAAGCAATCCCTCACTTCAGGAGCAAATCAACACTGTTTATACCATTTACATTAAAGAAAAAAACCAGTATGGCTATTTAATAACATTTGAATATAATGGATATTAATCTGTAGGACATATTATAGAATAACTGCAAATTAACACGTTCAGCAATGTTAACTACTATTTGGGTATGCTGCATTTTCATACAGAGTCATGATTTATTCTCCCCTCCCACAGATATAGATGGAGATCTGGAAAAGGGCTCAGCCCTGAAGAATCTCAGAGCGCAATCCTAAACAGGACTTAGGCCGGCTTAAACTGAGCCAGCAAAGTTTAGCCAGCACAAGGGCCACCGTAAAACGTGTTTGGACAACTCGCAGAGTCAGGGAGGATGGCTCATGTCTGTGTGCTGGCCTCTCCCATTCCGAGTGGTCCAAACATACTTTACGGTGTCCCTTGTGCTGGCCAAACTTTGCTGGTTTAGTTTATGCCAGCCTAACTCACTTTAGGATTGAGCCCTCAGTTCATGTGTGCTTTCTCTAAATAAATAGTTAAAAGGTATTCCTGATATTATCTCAAAGGTAACACAGGACACAATATGGAAAGTGCTTGACCAAGGAGGAGTACCAGAAAATAGGATCTGTTCCTAGTAAATACAGTCTGTTGGAACATAATAGTAAGGCAGATTCAGAAGTCTAATTCAGCCAATGTGTTTTAGATTGAGACGCTTCATCTTAAAGTTAATTTTACTAAAACAGGGCAATTGTCTTGCAAAATGAATCAAATCTCTTAAAATACGTTGGTAGAGGTAAATAAAAAACCGTAAGTCCCAAATGCCAGCGTGAAACATTTTACATGATTGCTACTCAGGGAAAAAAATGCATACTGTACATCAAGAAACGTTTGTTCAGATTGGACAGGCAGACTCCGGGTCCTTTTGGCAAATCTGGAATTGAAGAAAGAACCCCATCAAAATAACTCATAAGGGAATGATCTGAAGAATTCTCAAAATGTGATCAAAAGTTTTAAGCCGGGGGGGCAGGGCCAAGTTTAGAGCATGGTGCCACGATTCTCTCACTCTCTGAGGGGATCTGACACAAAGCCTTCTTTTTCGGGGGTCTACTCTGAGTAGCACCCTCCCCCTCAGGACCCAGGAGTGGGTCTAGGGTTTAAGCATCCTTTGAACATGAAAAGCAGCACCAAGTGTTGTTTTGGAAGGCTCAAGGCTGCTGTTTTGAGAAGGAGTGCTGGATTCGGATGCCATTGTCCAGAATAGTTCTATTCTCCTGCTTCCCACACACTGAGAGCAGCTATAGAAGTTTTGGAAAGAAATCACAATTTAAATTCAAGATCTACAATTTAAGAACGACAATCCAACAAAATCAGATCGAGGCAAGTCCTATCCAAAACTGAAGAAGAATAAAGACACCAGACGAAGCAGTTTCAAGGCTTTCAAAGAGATAAGAGGGAGAAGATGGGGATCCTTCCTCCCTCTACATCAAGACCAGCAACAGAAATCTTGGAAGGACTTGAGAAATTATACTTGGAATTATATTTTAATGACAATTAACTCTCTAAAATAGTATGTAACTTTATTATCTAAAACAGATGAAGATTAAAGATCAAAGATTTAAGACTCGAACCACGATGGAGAAACAAAAGAAAAAGCGGATTCTCCCCCCCCCCACTGCCAAGTCGCGCAACGAGGGAGAACACGCAGAGACCAATATGATCTATAAGTTCTACTTTATTGTTGTACACAAGCCATATTTATCCTTCAGGTTTACAGCGCAGTATGTTGCTGATTAACACATCAGAAGGTTGCTTTGATTAACTCAGCGAGTTTCGGCAAACAAGACTAACAAGATTAACAAGGGTAAACAAGCTTAATAGACTTATACCTCAGGGTTACATCGCACATGTTATCAATCAATAACTTGGTAAACCACAATAAACAAGCTTAATGATTTTACTGACTGTTACAATCGTCTTTTTGCCTTAGCGCTTCCTGCCGTATTAGCGCTTTCTCAATCTTCCTGCCGTTTACATAGCATATGTCATTCATCGTTTAACTCGGAAAGTATCAATCAACACCTTGCAAATTGGTTTAACGAGCTTAACGAGCGGTAGACCGGCAAACAGGCTTAAACAGTTTCGCTAACAAGCTTAGGGGTTTGCTAACAAGCTTAAGGGTTTAAGGGTTTCATTAACTTTTTACAATCTCCTTTCCGTCTTAGCGCTTTCTCAATCTTCCGGCCGTATCAGCGCAGGCTGCTCCGTTTCCGATCTCCTTGTTCCGTGCGTTTGTCGTGTTGCGCAAGGGTCAGCCGATTGCAGCAGTCTTCTACTTTGTTCTGGCCCATGTTTCCCCAATCCCATAGTCCTTAGCAAAAACCACTCTCTCCACAACACCCCACGCTTTCTCTTGTGATTTAACAAAAATAAAAGACATGATTTAAAGACACCTGACGACGACTTTTTTCTTATATGGCTGGTGAAGGATTCCTGAAGGGCTTGTAAGATATTAGACTGATTAGTTTGGGGCATGTGATCCTGGCTTGATATTCGTTTTTGGAACTATTTTGGATGTATTTGGGTGAGTTTGCCTGTTTGGATTTGTGGATTACGACGGGGACAGAAGACGAATGTGGTAGATTTATAGTTGAGGCGGTTTGAGGAATGCCCTGCTTCAATGGAGGAATGTATGAGAGGGAGAGATTGCTGGCAGTAACTGAATTTACAATGAGCCTCTAATTTGGTCTAATTCTAATTAGAAATAACTAAATTGTAAATTAAGTGAAATTGACTGAATTTATAAATGTGATTGAATAATAAGTGGGACATTTGGAAAAGAAGATGGTGCATTAAAGAACAGAGCGGTCAGAAAGAACAAAGACTGAATTACTTTCACTTTTACTGGCTGAGCTGGTTATAGATAATAAGCCGTGTTGTGTCTAGACATTTAAAGAGATATAGTATATGTCTACAAAACGTGAGACTATTGGACTATATAAGCACAGATGTTTAACTGAAGTGATAGTTGTCTATAAGTATTGATGGCCACTGCATAATTCTCTTATTAAGTATACATTTGTTGGATAGAGAAGCAAGAGAAAAATATTATTATTCATAAACATATGTTTGTGTAGCTTGCTACACCTTGAGGCCAAAAGATGTCAAGACAAGAAAGAACACAAGAACTTTTAAGACAGGATAATACCAGGCAATCTACACAGATTTTATTGATTAAACTACTCTCAGAAATCTGGCAGGTGCAGCAAGAAGTGGTAATTATTAAGAATATTGGAGAGAAAGTTTTACAAGATTTGGAGAGTCTATCAGAAGAAGTTAGTTATCTTGATAAATCTATGAATGAAACTAAAAAGACAGACAAGACAACAGACCCAATAGAAATAAACTGTCTGAAGTTGGAACTGGATCAGTCAGGCTCTGTGACTAGAATACAGAGCCCCTTGGAGATAAAAATAGAGCCTACTCATAGGCAAACTGCAGGCTGGCTAGCTCCAGGAAGGGAAGTAGTCTTTAACGGAGGAACAAATAAAGCTTACACGGGAGACATATAGAGATAAACCCTTTGGAACAAGAATTTGATCTACAGGAATTTCACAGATTGTTGGAGATAAATCCCATGAAGCAACAATTGGACTTATTAATGTTTAAGATTGAGATGCAGAATCTTTCTCAGGAATATCTAAGGAGGAAGAGATATTGTAATAATGTAAAGGACGAAAATGGGGGGAAATGGCAGAATAAACTGAGAAATATTTTTTTTTCACAAGAAGAGGAGGAGGAAGAAGAAGATGAGAAAAATTTTTGAGTGAAAAGACATCTAGGAGATTGAACTAGGGAAGATATAGTCAATGAGAAAAAGATGATAAATAAGGAAGACTTTTTTTCTCTTTCTCTTTGCTGTCTTTATGTATTAATTAGGGAAACTGAAAGTAGCTATTGTATGTCGTTTGGAGAGATATTTAAGAAGATGATTAAACAAGACTTAAAAAGTGGCAAACCTATGGATGGTCAGCAGAATTGAAATAAATTATGTATGTGGATGTGGATGTATTATGATATAGAAATGTTAGGCTAGAGTTAATCAGATAATTAAAAATGGAAATTAAGCCAGTCCATACTCCTTTACTGATGAACAGGTTGAATGTTGTGCTCAGGGTGGTAAATTTTTAAAATTATAAGCATTGATTGTACTGTATGAAATCAATTATGTACAGAATATCCTTGCTTCCTTGACTTAACAAAACCACCATCTGTCACTGTAGCTGTAATGAAAGAAAATATTTGTTCACAGAAAATCTGTGTGTAGATTTATTGTATCTAAGATATGTTTTGGAAACAAACTGATGGAAGATTCAGCTGAGGCAGGATCCCATCACCCCTTCTGGGCCCAATCCTCCCCCTGTTCCAACCTGGCAAGAAATGCCCCCTACCCCAATTGTTGTTCCGCTACCCTTCCACCTGGCTCAAACCTATCTATTTGAGGCAGTGTGGGATAAGGATCCGCATCAGACTCCTGAGTTGGCACAAACATGTCTTATGGCACATTTATGAGATTCTACAGCCAGCGCAGGAGGCCTGTGCCAGCTCAAGTAACACTTTGCATTGGGCTGTAAGTGGATTAATTGGTTAGAGATCAACTGGTTAAAAACCTTCCGATTTATTCAGAAGGTACCTCCGTTAATCGGCCAGTATTTACATCATAATTATTTTAAATACAAGTGCACACAATTCTTGCAGGTTGCAATTACAGTCTTAGAGCACACTCCTGTTCATACTCAGAAGTAAATTCTATTGGGCAAAATGGGACTTACTCCCAGGAAGTGTGTTTAGGATTGCAGCCTTAGAAGACGAGCACAGCTTTTTCTTTCACCCAGGAGGGAATAGGCCTTCTCAGATTGTGCCTACTTTGGTATGTGTGTGCATTACCTTAATTTTTTTTCCTCCTTAAAATTATTAGTCTTGAAGATATTAGATTTATGCAGATTTAATCAATTACTTGATTGAGTCTTTTTTTTAGCTGGCTGTCAGCTCCTGATAAAAACCCACAATATGAATCATAGGCCATGTACTTTAATTTGGGTGAGCTATTAGATTCCAACAAATTCACCACAAATTATTTTGTTTTTAACACAAGTACTCAATTTTTCCACTTTGCAGGAAAAGGAAGGAAATATTACCCTCTGCTGGAAAGTGACAACAATAACAGACTCCAAAGTGCTCAAATTTAGTCAATTCACACAAAAGGACATATCTCTTTATGACTTTCTGGTTATGAATACACTCACCACAATTCAGAAGATGATAAGCACATAGGTTTGTATTTGTCCTCGGTGATAAATATCTATTCTGCAATAAATGCTTAT
>JAJKFI010000152.1:1319600-1338365 GCA_029204185.1 Lerista edwardsae | reverse complement strand
ATTCTTTTGATTTGATATGGTAAGTGCGCTGGTAAGGAACTGGACTAATCAGATTTTGCCACCTCTCCCCACCTGTGTCTCAAATTGCAGCCCATAGAACTTGATTGGAACCACTGCAGGTGACCCAGGTCTTTCTTCTGAGGTGGATTTAATATTATTAATCATCCATCCATCCATTCTTGGCAGAAGAAAGACAGGGTAGAAATCTCTTAAAATAAATAATAAAATATTCTATACTACTAGCTGAGCAGTAGTATCACCACCTATTTTTAGGCATTTTCTGTGCTTTCTGTTCATGAAATGCTCTAACATGGGTTTCATAGGATTGTGTGTGTGTACATAGCCCACCATGTAGATACTTAATGTGGTTGATCTTCTTTTCCTTCCAGTTCTTTGACACTACAGTTCTTTTTTACAGTTCTTAGTACTTCTTCAAACAACCAGAAGAGTTCTTGGTTGGCAGTTTCATTACTCTTTTTGGTTTATTTCAGCCAAGTCATTGCTATGAGGAAAGTCTGCCGTTTCCTGTGCCTGAATCTGAAATCCCTCAAAAAAGGTCACGTTGGAATAATGGTAAGTTTATTGTGGACCTTGACTACTTCAGTCAAGATTATTTCAGATGTGGGCATCCCCACATCTTGTGGCAATTAGTCCAAAAGCTTGTTATACACAGTGTCAAGAAATACTGCATTTTTTCTGCTCTAAATTTCCCACTGCTCCATTTCTTTTGATGATCCTTAGTTCTAGTGGTGTGATAGGGAGAAAAAACCTTTGTTTCTTCAGATCAAGCATAATTTTCTCCAAGACTCAATCATGTCGCCTCTTAAGTGCCTTCTTTTCCATGCAAAAAATCCCCAAATGTTGCAGCCTTTGCTTCTAAGGAAGGTGCTTTAGCACTTTGATCTTCTTGATTGCCCTCTTTTGCAACCACCTTTACAGTATCCTTCTTGAGAACTGCACACAGAACTGCACACAGTATTTCAGATGTGGCTGTACCATATAGGATTTGTATAGGAGCATTCTAATGTTAGAAGTCTTATTCTTTCCTAATGATCTTCTTTCCTAGATCATGTTTTTATTGAATTATTCTCTGTGACCCCATGATGTCTTCCTGGTTCATCACCAATAAGACTCAGATCTTATTAGTGTATATTTGAAGTTAGGATATTTTGCTCCACTGAGCAAAATATTATACTTATTAATTACACTTTACACTTATTAATGCTGGATTACCATTTCGTTGCCCATTCACCCAGTTTGGAGATCCTTTTGGAGGACTACACAATCTGCTTTGCTTTTTACCACCTTGACTAGTTTGGTGTTATCTGCAAACCTTGCTGTTTACCCTTGATTCCAGGTGATTTATGAATAAGTTAAAAAGCATTGGTTTCAATACTGTCCTTTTTACTCCCCCCCCCCCCGTAAATTGCCCATTTATGCCTTTATGCCTTCCATTAATTGTGGTTTTAAATATCCTCCATCTTTTTTGTTCCTAGAACTCTGAGTAGTGGCAATATACACTTGCAGCCTATGGACTGCTTGGAGACTTCTGGCTCCTGAATATCTAAATCTTATGATTTATGCTAAAATTGCCTATCCCTGTCTAAAATCCTTGCAGTATCATTGCAGGAACGACTTTAAACTATGTTACAAAAGCTAGCCAAGATTTAATATCTAAATCTTATGACCAGATATCCTATATTCAGCTGCATCCTGCTGAGCATTTAAATTGCAAAATATTTTATTATCATCTAGTAAAATCAAATACATTATTCAATGGATGGTTTTGTCATCCATGCCTATTAGCAATAATTGTAACACAGAAATAATAAAGTTATAATTGGTGCGATTAGTTCTTATTTGGCAGCTGGTGTAGGACAGGGTGTCCAGATTTGAGCAAACAGTGGTGATATAACTTCTGGCTAAATACAGGTATGCCCAATACCTGCTGGGGTTCTGTTCCATAATCCCTGCCCCTGTGGATACCTGAAACTGTGGCTATTAGGGACGCCTGTTTAAAGATAGGGAAGCTTCAGTGGTTTTGCTACAAGGTAAACACTTTTCCACTGGGGACACTTTTCCCTGCTGCAGTGGCCTCCAGTTTGGAGACTTCTGCTCTAGACAGCCGCACGTATAAGTCTCATTCGGAGACTAAATTACAGTCATAATTTTATCTTTAGTATTCCGAAGATTATATATTTGGCTTTAAATGCTAAATAATTTAAACATTTCTTCTTCTGACGTATGTTCCCAGATTTGTTTTCCACTTGCAAGAACAGGGGCTCTTGATCTATTCTCCAATCAGAAACATACTGATTCATTACGCACTGTAACATTTCAAAAATGTGATTTAGGGTGCAATCCTAACCACCTTTCCAGCACTGACATAGCTGTACCAAAGAGGTATGTTCTGCATTTTGCAGTGGAACAGTAGTCATGGAGGCCTCCTCAAGATAAGGGAATGTTTGTTCCCTTACCTTGGAGCTGAATTACCCTGGTGCTGTAAAATTGGTTAGGATTATGCTCTTAATCTTGGGTGTAATTGCTACTTGCCTTAGAAGAATAGCCAGCAGAAAACTGCGTTATTGAAGTAACATTTAAAAAAGTTCATAATAATGAGTTTAAAGTTATGTGTAGATTGTTCTTAAGACATCTGCTAATTTACCTGTTCAGCAGAAGCAATGGAACATTCCTTGGATAATGGAGATGGGCCCCACTATCCTCAAGTGAAGCCATGCACTCCAGAGTTCTATTACATGCATAAGCACCTGGTGAGTAATGAAGGGTTGTAACTTATAGTTTCTGTTTCTTAAGCAATTTGGGAAGAATTGCAGATAATTTCTGCAATTATCATTGCAGAAAGATAGCTCTACAAGAACTAAATAGAATAAATGCAACAGTAAAAAAAATGAAAGCAGGTGATATGATCAGATCTAGTTTGATGCTCATTTCTCTTGTTAAACATCTGTAGTTCCAGCATCAGGGTCAAACAAGCTTTGCTGATTTGGAACCAAAAGGCCTTCCAGGGTCCAACTTGCTGACCTTTGAAGCTTTCAGTGTGGCATCATAGTCAGCAATGGCACCATCATTGCCTGAGAAAAGATGTATGGGTGGGATACTGAAATCAAATAGCTGCAAAGGAGCTCTTATTAGCATAGTTAATACTCAACATCTTCCTGGTCATTTGGAAAAGAAAAGGAGAGTGGTCTCTGGATGCTCCTAGCTCAGGACCCAAGTAGCCTTGAAAGGAGAGTTAGCAGCAGCCAGGGAGGCAACAGAGTGAGAGCACAATCCTAACCTAGTTAGGCCAGTACAAATCCCTTGTGCCGGCCTAGGAGTGTCACAAACACACTGTAAAGTGCATTTGGACCATTCTTCGAGTCAAGGAGGATGGCATACGTCCATGTGCTAGCCTCCCTGACTTCTCAAGTGGTGCAAATGAGCTTTATGGTGCATTTGTGACACTTCTGGGTTCTTACTTGCGTGGACCTAACTCCAGATTAGGATTGCGCTCTGCTCTCCTCTCTCACCTTTTACAAATAAGCGTAATGAGAGGGCTCTGCATCATCAGAATGACCTCTGAAAATGTCAAATTGTAGATGAAGAAGGCGAGAGAAAGCAAAGCAACTCAGAACCTTGCCCCCAGGTCCCCCATGATCTGCTGTCTTGCATAATGCCACTTACATGTTATCAATCAATCAATAAGTCAATCAACAGTATTTATATACCGCTTTTCAACACAGTTCACAAAGCAGTTTACAGGTAAATAATAAAATTAAATGGTTCCCTGTCCCAAAAGGGCTCATAATCTAAAAAAAAAGCAACAGACACTAGAAAAAGCACTGTGCAGGGGCGAATAGGGACAGTTACTCTTCCCCTGCTAAATATAAGAGGAACACCACTTGAAAAAGTGCCACTATAGATAAAGCATATTATCTGTACTGTTTTGTTATGATTGCACATACAGATAAGGACTTCCACTGAGTTCCTCAGCCCTGTCCTCAAAGTTTGGGTCTTTTGCAGTCATCTGATTTCAGTATTATATCCATTTATCTTCTGTCAGGCATAGCTGTTCTCATTGCTGCCTTCATAGGCTTTGAAATTATTTCCAGTTGATAGGCAACTGAATGAAATCCGTTGTTGTTACCAACAACAATAATAAATTTTTGCAATGCCATGTTGTTTTTTACTGGATTCTCTATGCATCCACCTTTTGAGTCTGGCCTGAGGGCCTAAGATAGGCAGCTATTTTTTATTTTATGTTGTTGCGTTATAAATATCATTGTAATATACAGTATATACTGCTCCTAATAAAGCAACCTTCTGTAATTCTGATAATATTTGTGCTCCTCCCGATGGTATTCAAACAGTTTTCCAAATGTTTCAGGATTGTTGTTGTTTGTTGTTAATATTACAGCCAGGATCACATTTTAGAGTGGTAGTCCTACCTGTGAATGGATACAAATGTACAATTCTTGAAACAGTAGCACACCATCTTTTATGTCTCCATTTTTTTCCAGCCTCAAACCCATATATAAATTTTTTTAATAGTGTTATCTGTGCCTTTTAAAATGTTTGATTCTATAGCAGTGGTCCAAACTTTCTCGAGCCCTTACCCCAATAAATAGATAAATAAAAAATGAGACCGAGGACCCATCACTAATCCCACCTCTCCTCCCAGGACCCAATCAGCCCACTCTTAACCCTTGTCTTCCACTTAGTTTAAGGGTAGATAGATGGAAAAGGTGGTCATGGGGCTGCCTTTGAAAGGTTGCTGTGACACCATAAAATATTTTTTGCGGCCCCATTGAGGTCCCAGCCCACAGGTTGAAGAGCACTGCTCTACAGTGTTTCCTCTTTGTGGACTCTACATGTGTGCTTAACAAGCTGTCTGATTGTGAGTTGTCATGTGATTTGCTATTATTCATATTATGTGAAAATTTTCTGTGTCTGCAGGCATACAAGCTGATAACACGCCCAAAAGGCCTGGCACTTATACTTAGTAATGTGCGTTTTAGCAGTGAGACGGATCTGGAATTCCGTTCTGGTGGAGATGTGGATTATGTTGCCCTAGATAGACTCTTTGTACACCTTGGGTACCAAGTGATTCTGCGGCATGATCAAACTGCACAGGTGAGCCTGCAGAACTGAACAGTTGTGACACATGTCTGCATTAACTACGTGCCCAGAACCTATTTTCTGGAATTGGCTGCTTGCAATAGAGAGAGAACTGGCATAGTTTTTACCATGAAGAGATATGCTATATCAAGCATTTTACATGTACGGAGGCTGATTTTTTTCTTGGGAAATTTGTATAGTAAATGTCTGGTTTTATTTTTGTGTAATACTTCAGCATCTCTTGCTTGGTCATCCTTGCAATATTATTAATGAATTCCTTATTTCAAAGCTCGCCCGATTTCGCTTGCTATGGTGACTGTACAGCTGGCCCCTAGTGATTATTAAAAGTTGTCTCTCTGACGTGGTACTGAAAAGGGAGGTGACCCCAACTTTTCCTAAAGTTTGGGGAGTTTGATCGATGTTTGGTGTTCTAATTTTTTAAATGTTCTGAATGCCCCACAAGTATATCACCAAAATTATAAGCTCTAGTCTCCCATCTCCAAGCTGAAGAAGAGTGAGGTTTTTTCATTTTGGTTCTGTACTCACCTAGTCTCACCAAGCACAGAACCAAAGAAGCTCCAGCCTGCTTCAAACGTGCTCAGCCCTCCAAAAGCCTGAAAATGTGGAGCCAAAAAGGCCCTTTCTGAGATGATGGAGACCTCTCAGCTTAACTTGGTGGCTCATCCCTTCCAAAAGCCAATTGTAGATACAATTTCTGCCTTCTGTCTCCAGACTAGAAATAAAACTGCAAAAGGAGAACACTGCAATCTTAAGCATGTCTCCTTAAAAGTATAGTAAATCCCACGGACTTCAGTAGTATTCCCAGATAAGCATGTAGTCATTCTCTGGGAGGAGGAGTAGGGGAGGCATTCAAGACCTCTGGGAATGCCCCTCCTACTGTGGAAGGCAGGGCCGGCTGAACCTTTGAGGCACCTGTAGGAGGGCTTCCCATCCCCTGTACAGGGGCCCTTGGAAGGCAGGACGGTTGATGCCGAGCTCCTGAGAGCTCAGTTTTTCTCTTCTGAGGCATATTTTCCATTTTTTCATCTTTTACCCTCTCCCTCCTGTGTCTTCTCTGCGTGTCTGTCTTTCCCCATGGAGGATCAGCACCAGCGGGACCGCTCTGTGCAGTGTCCCACGAGGATGAAGAGACGCGGCTGCGTCTCATTGAAGGAGAAGGTACTAGGCCCGAGGGCACACACACGCGGGGCCTAGCCGCATAGCGCGGTGGAGTGGACCTATTCAAGCCTTCGCTGTAGGCGTGACTCTGAACCCCGAGCGGCCTAGGGCCCAGGGTTCTCTCTCTGCAAGCCGCCACCGTGTCCCTTCGGGAGGGCATCGGTGCGGCCTGATGAGCGGTGCGGCAGAAGGAAGACCAGTTGCCACTGGCTTGCTGCTGAACTCCATGCGTAATCTTCTTGCAATTAATATAATTTCAGTATTTTGGTACCTTACCTTCATTGCAAAATACTGAGAATAAATGCTGTCCTCTATTCAGATTTCTAATAGTATTTATTTCCAGTGATTTGTTATGAAGATTTTAATTATGGAACTAAAACAAATTACATTTTCCTGGGTTTAAAAAAAAAAAGCTGTGATGGACATGTCGTATGACTAAGCTCTTTGACCTAGGAGCTCATGTACACTCATTCTCACATCTCCAAAGCACCTAATCATGTTCACAGAATTAACAAGCTGAAAGATAGCCATAAAAATTTAACCCAGCAGTGCAATAGGTGTTGTGTGCAATTCAGGGTTTTCTGATTTAGTTATCTCTTTCCTCAGGAAATGCTGGAGGAATTGGAACACTTTTCAAAGCATCCGGCTCACCGAGATGTAGATTCCTGTATAGTGTCCCTGCTCTCACATGGCATAGAGGGTGGTGTCTATGGCGTGGATGGCAATCTACTTCAGGTACCTTACCATATGTGGATTTCCACTTTAGTTTATGAATGCAGGTGTTAAGAAATGTGTAACCACTGGCAGATAATGCTAGATTCTGGCCTGAAGTAGAATTTAGAGAAGTGCTTCCCAAATTCCTACAAAGGAGTTGGGAGCTCTGCAAGTCTTTGTGGGGGGGCGGGCCCCCGGCAGCAGCACAATCTCCACAATTGTGCTGCTGCCGAGCAGGAAAGGGATTTTTAAGCTTACCTGGAAGTTGCTATGGCTCTCTGGAGGGTCCAGAGAGCCTGCAACCCCCTCTGCAGCCCTCCAAGCTACTGAAAAAAGGGATAAAACTCCCAGGTTTGGATGAAAACAGAAAATTTTTTTCCTCTTTTTCCCCCAGGCATTTGTAGCCACCAGGAGGGCTCCAGAGGAAGTTGCAGGCTCCCTTGACCGCCCCTTTCCCTTAAAGGGGAATTGCCCATTTCTGGTTTCCCTGGTGGGTCGCAACCCACCAGTTTAGGAACCACTAAATTTAAGAACCACTAATCTAAATAATTTAGATTACTTTTGGACTTTGGGAGATACAGTGGAGGAAATGTATAGGAAAAGTAGGACAGAAGTGGGTACTGGAATGATGCAGAGTGTTACAATTCCGTGTGACTTCATGTTTTCTCACAGTTGCAAGAGATTTTCAGGCTGTTTGACAATGCAAACTGTCCAAGTCTTCAGAATAAGCCCAAAATGTTCTTCATTCAAGCTTGCCGTGGAGGTAAGTGTCCCAGTGAGGGCAGGGGTTGGGCTTACCTGTGTTCACAAAATTCTTCCTCCTACACAGCTTGCGCTCAACTCTCCTCTTTGCTTCTCTCAGGTGTAAGCGGAACCCACATTCACCTCCCTGCCTTGCTGTTGCTACTACCTCCCTCTGTAAGTGCTTCTCACTCTGCATGACATGTGGTCAGTGAATCACAGACCTTGCAGTATGATGGGAAAGAAGAAGGGGAGCCCCTTTGTAATACTTCCCATGTCTTGCATGTGGTGTGTGGGGCATTTAACCACACTAATCATGGCCTAGCATGGAGGTTTTATCTTTGTGCTGGATCTCTATCTTCTCTCTCTCTTTCTTTCTTTCTTTCTCTCTCTTTTTTTTTTAACTGGACAGGCATTTCTTTATCTGGGCTTTGGGAATGGCATCTCTTCTCAAATGAAGAGAAGCTTAAGGGTCAATTATCTTTAAAACAAAAACTATGAATTACTTTGAAGGGAAAATCTGTTGAGAAAATTGACTCTTCTGATATGCCTTCTACACAGATGGGGATCAGAATTTCTGGTTGCATTTAGAGCATTTTGTAAGATGCAGAAATTTTAGACCTTGAGAACATTCCATCTTCACACTCTTCATTGACATGACACCTTCATGGAAGAAATTTTAGCACAAATGATATGAATGATGAAACAAAGAAAAAGAATTATGAAAGAAACTTACTGGAAAGCACATAGAGGCATAACCTTCCCGTTATCTGTGGCCATTATTAAGTGGCAGCTTATCTGCCTCTTTATGCCGTGTTTCAAAAAGCCACAAGTAGTATGAGTAGGAAATGGTGAAAGAGTCACAAGATGGCTTACAATCAATTTTTGTTATCTGCTGACACTAGGTTCCTGGTAAACGCAGAAGTTAACAAATCAGCAGATACTGGAATTGTTGATCATATGAGATCAATGGGGTTAGAGGAGGAGCAGCTAAACTGGTTAAGTATGCCAGCAGCCGATAGCTTCAGAATGGCCATGGATAGCTTCAAAATGGTCCTGGCAAACACAGAATGACCACCATGAATAGCTTCAGGATAGCCGCAGATGCCATGGATAGCCAAGAACAGACAGTCAATGGAGCAATGAGAGTAACATTTTTGTTCCTGCGTATAAGCAGCAACACAGTGCTCTAATTGCCAGAATTGAAGCAATTTCTCTTCAGTAATTTCAGGTCATGCAAGACTATAAGACTACGAAAGTGTAACATCAATTTCAAATACAAGCACAGAGTTGATTGGATTAACATGGGTGCATCCCAATAACGCAATAAATGACTAGAAAGATTCTTCAGTGGATTTGTGGCATTCAGAAATAGAATTAAGATGTAGCAATTGTTCATCACATCAGCTGCAATGGCCAAAAACATCTCTCTGTTCTCAGAAGAGAGTCACTACTTCAAATCAAATCAAAAATCCTTTATTGGCATAAAAGAACAGCATACAAGACAGAAATAAGGAATGAGAGGTTCCTTCATAACTCTTTCACAGGCATCAGATAGGCAGGTTAAGTTTTGTACTACGCAACTCCATTGCCTGTTGCAAGAAAGCTGCCCCTCTCCCAGTTTCCTCCACAGAATAATCACTTAAAATACAATGAACTTTAATAAAGTTGGAGAATCCCCTCCCTTTTCCCAACACAGGATCCAAATATCTCACACGTACCTCTGTATAAATCGACCGTAAAGGAGAGTATAAGCAAGTGTCTCTATACAGCCCTGCCTACAGGGACAACATCTGTGTAAGTATGGGGTCTTTTGGAATCTCCCAAATAATACAACAGACAGCAAAACATGAATCTTGCCCCCTACATTTCTGGGGGCACTGCAATGAGTATAAGTATGTGGCTACTTTGCCATATGTTATAGGGATCATCAGACTTATGGGAGAGCAGACTTTGTTTGCTGCACAATGTAGGTTTTGCAGTCACTACTTAACTTAAGCTGCCTCTTCAGGAACTTATCTTAAAATTTGGTTCTGAGGTCTGATACATGGCTTCCAGAAGACGTTCAGCTAAACAGAATTTGAATAAGCCTGACTGGATTGACCAAATCAAATGGATAGCTGTTATAAACTCTTTTGTGTTTGTAATACATGCATGACTTTTTATTCCTATATATTTTACAAAATCTATTACCCTCTCCTGGCGGAACATGTAAGAGCACACTTGGAGCATGTATATGAACTGTATAGACCAATGTGCAGTTCTTTAACAAGAAATGAAATGAGCAGTATAACTGATCACAGAGCGTAGAGAGAGAAATACCTTCTTCTTGAATTCAGAAAAGTGACTGTTATGTCTTCTTGGCTGTTGCTTCCCTGAAAAAACAGCAGGCAGACTTGAGTTGTGGAAGTAATGTGACATCCTGTATTAGCTTTCAGAAGTTCATGGCACCCTTTGCTAGCTAGTTCTTGTCTAAACAAGAAGTGCTTTTCTGCCTCATATGAATGTCCACTCACTTGAGGAAGATTCCAGGAGTATCATGCCATCTGCAAAGTCTTGTGCCTTGTAAAAGATTGTGCTAAAAGATACAAGAGATGCAGGCTTATTGTGATTGCTCTTAAAGCTGAAATAGGTATTTCTGAGTAAAGTGACAGGGGCTTTAGCTTACTGCAAATTCAGTCTGAATTTGCAAGTTCATTATTGGCAGAATAAAATGTATAATTTATATTACCAGATTTTACACAACCAAATGTCATTTGATTAGACATTAGCTGTACAGAAGTTTGGAACTGTGCACTTGAAATAGTCTTGCATCAGCTCTTCCCTCCTTTTAATGAATTTGATTATTATGTGCTGATTTGAGATTTCTAATATTGCAACCAGAAATACATTCAGTTCTTACTGGTTATGGTTATGTTTCTACTTTAGAGCAAAAATATCTGCTGTTCGTCTTTTTTCTATTCATTATCTCTGAGTGTTACTTGATTTGTTGTGTGAATGCTTGATGTTTCTGCACCCTGCAGTCCTTGAAGATTCTTCTGTATGGGATCAGATAGTTTTTATACAGACTTGATATATACCTTAACAACAGAGTTTTAGCCTAGTTTTTCTCCCAATCTTTTAAACATACCACCTCTAAATTTCATACAGAGACTGCTGCATGTTAGAAATCTTTTGGTACTTTGCAGATTAAATGGTGTATGATGATTTTTAAGAGGAAGTGGCTGAAACAACAAATGCATACCCCGGTATATTAATGTCTTAACATTCTTATCATACTGAGATCTCAGATTTTGGTACTGTTGCTTAACATTTTTGCATGGTCGCCAGTTTCCTTTAAATGAAGAACACTAAAAACTTATGACATATTTGGTATTATTTAATACTTTTGGTATAGTTTTTTCTTTGACTTTCTTATATTTCTATTTCCCATTTGTACTATTTTGATTCTAGCAATTCTTTCTATTATGCTTTCTATTAAGCAAAAAAGCAGCACGAAAAATAGTCTGCTCTGAACACCAGGAATACATGAGTCAGTGACCAATCCTATCCAACTTTCCAACACCGATGCAGCCTCAATGTAGCTCCAACATAAGAGAACAAACGTTCCTTTACCTTGAGGAGGCCTCTGTGATTGCCCCCACTCCAAAGGATGCAGCACATGCCCCATTGGCACAGTCCGGAAAGTTGGATAGGATTGGGCCCTTAGTAGGGAAAGGAGCCCTTCTATATATAACACACTCATTTCTGTAGCTATCAATTTGTATTCTTTGCATTGGTTCCTCTAATTCTTGGTGCTTTTACCCCCCAAAGTTGAATTTGCCTGGGACTTGAAAAATCTTTATGTTTATTGGTCAGTATAACGTAATTTATACTGACAACCCATTCATTATACCATATTAGGTGTTGGTGATAATTTTACTAAATCTTAGTTGATTGACATTCTTGCAAGATAAGATTTTGTGATGTTATGGTTTACAGATAATATAATTGTAGTTAATATCTGCTTAGTATGAATGCCTGGTGAAGAAAAAATTCCTACTCAAACATCTACTTATAAGATTATAATTACATTTTATACTATAGGTTCTGACATATGAATTTCATAGACTTGCCCAGAAACACAAAACTGGACTGCATTTTAGAGCCAACCTCTGCCTTTCTCTGTTTGTAACTTATCTGCGCTTAATCACATTTAGCAGCTTATTTATTTGAGGGTTCAGAGGGGTAAGAAGTAGGAACAATTAGCTGCTAAGGAGAACTAAGATAAACTAGAGAAATAATTGATGGAAAAAGACTAGCAGCCATTCCAACTTTCTCTTGTGTAAGGAAACATTTGAAGTGCTCCACTGTCAGAACCAGACCTAAAAATGGCTACTTTTCACATGAGAATAACATGTTTCCAAGCTATTGGTCCTATATCTTGTAGTGGCCAAGAGTATTTCTGCATTTTTTAAAAAAATACTTGGGGCACAATCCCAAGTGCTTGCGTCGGCCCAGGGTTGTTGCAAAAGTGCCATAAAGCACATCCACGACAGTGCAAGAGGCACTGGGTTGGCATGGCAAGTCACGCCAACTCAGGCGTGCCGCAGAGGCCAGCAGGTAAGCCACCCCTGCACTGGCCAAGTTCAGCCAGCTCAGGGGCTTGAGAAGGTAGGAGGAAGGCCTTGTGGGCGGGCCAACCTGGGGCGTGGGGGTGGAGCCATGATCCGGCAATTGAACCAGAAAACACAACAACAAACCTGAGAAAACTGATTGAATATATCTGCCTTCTGTGTTCTCTTGTTAGATGAGACAGATCGGGGAGTGGATCAGATAGATGGGAATGAGCGTGCTGCCTCTCCAGGTTGTGAAGAAAGTGATGCCAACAAGGAGAATCCCAAACTGCGCCTTCCCACTTGCTCTGATATGATCTGTGGATATGCTTGTCTGAAAGGTATTGTAGGAAGACATAAAGGTGTTTCTGTCATGCATTTTGTGAACTGCTCAAAAGTGTTATATTACACTTTTGAACTGAGTTGCCATTGTACAACAAGTCCTCACTTAAAGTTTTGTTATAAAGTTATTGAGGGGGAAAAAAATATTTTCGGCTGGGGCCACTATTTGTGTAGAGTTTGCACATTATTAATCCATGTCTGTATGGGTTTTCTCCAGCCTGGAATGCTCACATTTATTTCAGTTTTTAACACAGTACACCCTTAATGTTCATGGAAGTTCTGCATCAGGACCCCCTGCAGATAAAGAAAACTGTGGATGTTTGAATCTGCAGTTTTTGAGGGCTCCGGTTGGGTCCAGAGAGTTTTCAGAGGCCTGCAGCTCTGGCCTCAGAATGCCCAAAATAAGTAAAATCCCCCAACCGGGGGGGGGGGAAGCAAAAACCAGAAGTGACATTTTTACTGCCTTATGAGACCCAGGGAAGTAGTTTTGACCCGTTTCATCATTCTAAGGTGCACAGAGGACATGCCTACCTGTGCAGGCCTCAGAAAACCCTCCAGACCTGACCAGAGCCCATCTCTGGTCAGGTTTGGAGGGTCCAGGTGGGCCCTCCTAGGGGGGAGGGCACAGTTGGCACCTGAGGACACTCAAATCCACAGATGCCAAACCTGTGGATAACGAGGGCCTGCTGTATTAGACGTCTTTGTGGTCTTTATTTAGAAGTTTTTGGGACCAGAAATATGCTATAGGAGTACAACCCTTGTTTTTATATCACTTAGCCTGCAATAAATTTGGTTTTGTTCAAAGTTGTTTTGATTAAAGTTGCAGTTTCCAAGAAACTCAACTTTAAGTGAGGACTTGCTGTGTACCTCTTTGATGGACCATCTTGCACACATCCTTACCCTCTGCTTCTACTTGTTTTTATTTGTTTACAGGCACAGCAGCCATGAGAAATACTAAGCGTGGCTCCTGGTATATAGAGGCTCTCAGTGCTGTGTTTGCTGAGGACTCCAGAAATACACATGTGGCAGACATGCTTGTGAAGGTGAGGTGGTACACTCTTCTTTACTCCTTTCTTCTGACTAGCTTTTAGATGGTTTTGCACTTTGTGAGATGCCAAAACTACCATCTTCCT
The DNA here is from genome assembly GCA_029204185.1 of Lerista edwardsae. NCBI lineage: Eukaryota > Metazoa > Chordata > Lepidosauria > Squamata > Scincidae > Lerista > Lerista edwardsae. The sequence goes on along the minus strand of JAJKFI010000152.1, from coordinate 1,324,543 downwards.
CCTTTATTTTGTGTTGGCCTCCTCTTGCACATAAGTGAGGTAAAAAACCCCACTAGAATTTACTACCCTGTTCTGCTCAAAGTCTTCTTGAATAAAGAGGTGCAGCTTTTCAGGAGTAGCACTGTATATAAGTCATCTAAGTCAGTGGTGCCCAATCTTTACACAAAAGTTGGGAAACCATTAAGTTGATGTGGGCAACAATGAAGTGGCAACTTGGCAGCGATGGTACTTCTAGTACCTGTAACAAATGAGAGTTTCTTACTTACGAGGGGGTCCTTTAGAAGGTGCCAGGGGCACAGCCCCCTTTGCAGCCCTTCCTGCGCCTCCAAGCAACTCCCTGCAGCAAATGTGACCCAATTTTCATTAGGAAGTAGATCATGATCACTGCAAAGAGTTATTCATAGGTGTGGGGCGTCCTGCCGAAGGGGCCCTGGGCCCTGTACCCTTCCAGTATGATACTGGAAGTGCCATTGCCATCAAGTTGCCCGTCCCCACCCATCACCCCTTAAGAGGAAAGGCAGTAGATCTGGGAGGTTGCGACTCATAGGTTGGGAGCCAGTGGATAACTTCAATATTGTATCAGTACCAAAATGGATATATATATTTTTTTAAAAAAATGGCATCTGTAGCTTTATTTTTTAACATTCCTAGGCAGCCTAATCCTAACTTGGGTTGGAGCAGGAAGGCCGGCCAGCCTAACTACGCTAGGAGGCGATGGCAGCTTAGTGCAGGGCAAGGGGACGAATGTTCCCTTGTCCTATGGTAAGCTGCAGGCAGCACAATAGGGCTGCTTGGACCTGTTCCTACTATTTAGCAGGTGCAAGTCCAAGCAGGCTGCAGTGACCTGAATTGGGGCCATGTGGCCCATGGACAGAGGGTTTGATCCGGCATACTTGCCGGATCTGCAGTCCTCTCCTGGCCACCTTGCCCATGGGACCGCCCTCCCCCATTCTACCTCCCCCCCAGAAAAGCCCCAGTGCTGATCAAACTAGGCCAGTGCAGGGGCGGGTTATCTGCTGCTTCCTGTGGCATCCATGGGCCAATGCTGCTGCCTGCATTGGCCCAGGTCTGGCTGCATGGTGCAGATGTGCCTTATGGCACATTTGTGACCACGTTGGGCCAACACAGGCAACTTGGGTCAGCCTAATGAAGCAATAGGATTGCACCCTTATTAGTGCATAATACAATAATACAATTGCTGAACAGAATATCAAATGTAAAAAGGAAAAGAAATATATACTCAGTAAATGTACAGCAAGACATATATATAAAGTAGATATACATAATCTATACATAATAGATTTTTATTATCACACACACACACACACACACACACACACACACGTAATATACATAGATGTCTAAGAAGGCCTTCCAAATACCCAAAAACAGACCTATATGCAGTTGTCTTCTGTAAGTGATAGATTCTAATAGAGTTAAAAGTTCTTCTGTCATAAAAATAGTGGGAGGGCACAGTTAAGATCACAGAGAGTCCATTTCCATTGGATAGCTTCCATAAAGTAGGTAGATCCAAGCGAATATGCATATCCACAATCAACAATAATTGTTTTAATACCTGATTAATGCATTCAAAAAGTTTGTATCTCTATACAAGACCAAAACATCTGCCTAAATGACACTTAAGATTCAGCACAGCGCCAGTAATTAAAATCCTTGATAAGCTCCTTATTGTAGAGGTGTTTTGGTGTCCAGTAAACTCTTAAGAGAATTTTTTTTGCTGACTCAGTCACAGTTTAGAATCCATAGATAACTGTAATGATAGTAGCTAATGCTGTTTTCTATTAATTAAGATGGGACGTTCCAGCTCTTTGTTCCATGCTTCTCTAAGACTGTGTCATATTTGTTAAGCAGCATTAGATATATACAGATATTATAGGCTTTTTGATAGATTCAATATATAATTCTAAAATTGAGGTAATTGAGAAGCTGATAATGCAACTGGACCAAATTGGTCACTAACAAATGTTGTGGTTGTAGATATTGTCATTTAGCCAATACTGCTGAAGCGTATTTACTTTTCAACCTAATAAAAGAGAAATTCCTGATCTCAACCAGTTAGCTGGTCCAAGGTAAAAATTGCTCTGTTCAGGTTCTTCTACACAAAAAAAGATTTCCTATTTTTAATTCAGGATCAGCTCAAAGTGTTAACTTAGCACGGGTAAATGAATCAAATTTATACTTCCTAGAAATGGTATTTCCACAAATATCTGGTTGAAGAAATTGTAGATGGTGTTCTGTCCATTTTTACCCATGTGGATCCTAATACTGCCCATTTAGAAAGAGGTGCCAAATAAGAATCTAAGATTGTCAACACTTTGTCTTCCTTCTATAAATTCCACCTGATCCACATTTACAAAAGTTCCAATAACAGAGCTAACACTGTATATAATTCCTAAGTGGATACCTTCAGTAATACAGTATATTGGCACCAAGGTGGATTTTTTTTCTTTCAAAAAATAATGGCATGTGAGACAATCTCTAATGTGGTGTTTTGCCTTTTTGACTCTCCCTCTTAGGTGAACAGATTGATCAAGCACCGAGAAGGCCATGCCCCTGGCACAGAGTTCCATCGTTGCAAGGAGATGTCGGAGTACTGCAGCACACTTTGTCGAAACCTTTACCTGTTCCCAGGCTTTTTTCTTGGAAATGAAACCTGACACCCTTACTAAGAGCAATACTTTGATTTCCACAGACCCGAGTCTGTCAAGTATTCTGCTATTAGCCTGAGATTGTAGACTGGAATCCCTAAGGAATTCAGGGCTGCTGTTCTCTTATGACATTTTGTACCAGTTTTGAAACGCATCTATTGCAAAAAGTTGAGCTATTATGTATGGTCACTGCTCATTGTTTATAGTTCTGTTCTGGTATTAGTGGGAAATTTCTACTTTATGTGAGCAGTTTGCAAGGGCAGCACCTGAATGATTTTAAGTATACAATTGTTGGATAGGTCAGTGTCATTTTTTCTGTAAGCCTCACTTGATGTCACTATCAGACAGAATCAGTTGAAACCTACAACCCAGATAAAGGTTTATAATTTTAGTTTCCTTTTTATGTGCCAACAGTTGAGAGAGATGAGAAAGTTAATGATTACTGATCTATAGGTATTTGTACCGAACAGGAATGTTAGAAATCATTCATGGTGCTTTAAAAATGTATTTTAATACATTTGTGTGCGTGTGTATATATTTTGTAAATTGAATTTTATACTTTTAAGAAAAATTCATATCCTTCTGTTCGGTTGTCCTTGAAGTTGGCAAATAGCTAGTGGCGCTGAAAAGAGACCCTCACCCTTAAAAACAATGTTCAGATTAATAAGACTAGAATAGCTAGGTCAATGTTATAATGATTGTACATCTGTCAGCAAAATCCCCTAATGCTGTTATACAATATACAGTTTCTGTTTTATTAAAAACTATTGTTTCTGCTTGCTCTTATACAATATATTTTCCTTTAGGAACTGGAGAACAATAGTGAAAAGCACTTGTTTCTAATTTCTGGAAATGGATTTCCAATCTACAAGATGTTTCTGACTATCAGAAACGGTGTTTTATTTCACAGCTTCAGCGTAGCTATTTCCATTATTCCAAAGATTAGCCTACCAGAGTAAACTATATGATGACCTTTCTTACAGACGTGCAGTTTTATTTCAGGGATGATTGATTATTGCCACTTCTGCTTGCTGTGCTCTTTTATCCCTCCCACCACTTTGTTAATAGCTCCCACCTACCAGCATTTGGCTTTTGTGGTCCTTCCTCCATCACCTAGCTGCAAAGGGCCGGCAGCCTTTTAGGTGTCAAGAAGGACAAACATTCTGTCTTAGTGTTTCTGTTTATCAGGCAGTACAGTCTGACCTTTGCATCCGTGGGGAATACCAAACACCGTGGATAATGGAATCCCCATGTGGGTCCGGCATCTGTGTCCAGGAGGTGGTCTGAGGCTCACAAATGCCTTTGAAACTCACTTCCATTTTTTGTAAAAATTGGAAGTGTGCTTCTAAGGCCTTCCACTTCACCGGACCTCAGACTCCCTCCTGGACATGTCCAGAAGACTCTTCCAGTCATATATCCCAAATCTACAGATAAGGAGGACAAACTTGTACTAACAGCAAACAAAGTTTGAGGTCTCCCACCTGTAAAAGTCTGAAAGTAAACAGAGGCAGTTTTCACCTCTCCAGGGAACAATTGTTACTTGCCTTATGTGAGTGAAGCAACTTCTACCTAGAACCCATAGTGGGGAGTAGGGAGAAGCAGAGCTTTGAAAAAGAAATATATTCTTTTTGCATAATTTTCTCCCATGCCACACAGCCCATCTTGTTTCTTGCAAAATAGAAGCCATGCATCAAGAGCCAGTTGGTTTCATGTATGTGTGTGACAATTTATTTTCACGCCCCCAGGCATCAGTAACCTTGGGTGATTAAAAACAATTGGGCTTGGTGAATGGCACCTAGGTTGCTGCAGGGATCTGGAAATGGGTTTCATCGCCTGTCTTATTATTATTATTATTATTATTATTATTATTATTATTATTATTATTAATATTAATTGGATTTATATCCCGCCTTTTTGCCCGAACGCACCCAAGGCGGCATTACAACATAAAAATATAAAATTTAACGTTAAAAACAATTTAAAAACAATAAAAACTTAAAAACTTATTTGTAAGTTCTTAAGATACTTTTTTTCTGAATAAAATATCTGATCCCTGTGTACCTTTTTAAAAATACTTTTAAAAATATTGTTTGCCTTATTACAACCCAGTAAATCTGTAGCCAATTACTGTGTGCCTATGCCAAATTCCTTTACAGTGTATTAGCTGCCCTACTCCTCTTGCCCTAGATTTTGTAAAATATTTTTATAGGATTTTACATATATATACTGTATGTATGTATGTATGTATGTATGTATGTATGTATGTATGTATGT
>JAJKFI010000152.1:1297145-1319590 GCA_029204185.1 Lerista edwardsae | reverse complement strand
TGTATGTATGTATGTATGTATGTATGTATGTATGTATGTATGTATGTATGTAAAGCAAATGTAATTGTTAGGAAAAGAGAGGCAGAGTAATCTAGGGAGTAGCCAGAAGGCTAAGCATTTGTTTTTTGGGGTTGCCCAGTAGATATGAAGTCTCTCTTCTCCCACTCTACAGCTGAACTTGGGGAGGTGGACTATGCCAGAGCTGTTGAAGAGTAAGAGCCATTTTGGCAGCTATGGGCAGCTTTCTCTTGAGCTCAGGATTGCATTTCAAGAGTTCTTTTGTTTGGTAAAAATATAAAAACGTAGGTGATTGTGTTATACAGCTATTTACTTTTTGTTTGGAAAAGGACAGCCCAGGTCTTTATCACTGCCACTTTTGATAATAAACCTTTGCATATTGACTGCCTCCATGTGCCAAAATAAAGTGATCTTGTTTTCTAATAGAAATGTCCGTTATTTCTTGTGGTGTTCGACCTCTGTATAATTTCCTTGTAGAGATAATATCGTTGGTGTAGAACCGTGGTATAGCAGGACATTGTTTTGTGCCAATACCTAAACACTCAGTTGAAGCAGTGAGGGAGCCTTTTTTTAGACAGTCAAAGTAGGAGTCTGCCTCAAAATTAATACTGTATATAACGCTGTATAATATAACTGCATTAACACCCTCTCTTTTTTAAACTTACTATGTTTGTGTGAATTTATCACTAGGAATCATAGATCTGTCAGCCTGCCTGCGTGGGATTTTCCATGTTGCTGGACACACAGGGATGTCCCGCATAAAGGGTTTTGGAGCATTGAGTGCTGAAGTTAGGTTTGAAAAGGCCCTTGGTCCAGCCTGTGGGCTGCATAGCGGCAATGGGAGGTGGGGCAGCTGTTGTCATATTTTTTTTCAACCTATAATGCAGTCCTCTTACTATTGCATCACTGGGCACAATTCCAGGGTCTACTTACGAAAACATCAACTACAGAGGGAAGTAAAATTCCGGAAGACAGTCCATTTGTTGTTCTTGAGATCTTGCAAGACCGTAAGACAAGAAGTAAAGCGGGCCAAATGTTGAGAGTCAGCTGGGTTTCATTTATAATACAGACCTCGGCCGTATGTCCGGTAGGAATTTTGAGATGGATGAGTTTTCTCTTCAAATCCTGTTAGAGCATGCTTAAAGGAAGGGTAAAATCTTGGGTAGGCATCTGGGAATCTAAAGGCAGCAATCCTATACCCACTTTCCTGGGACTAATCCCAATTGGACACAGTGGGACTTCCTTCTGAGTAAACATGCATAGGATTGTGCTGCAAATTGTACAGGTTGCCAAAAACAAAACGGCATCCTATAAAACTTACAGCCGAGTACTCTGCATGTCTGTTTCATTGGGGCCATGATAATTGCCACCATAGTCTGGGTAACCTGTGAGATCTGACTAAAGCATCCCATGGGACTCTGTTGAGAACAGTGATGTACTGTGCAGGTGTGGCAAGTGAGGCAGAACTACCCCACAGAGATTCTTTGAAAAGTGCCCCCACGGCTATTGCAGTGGCTGTGATCCTGCAAACACAACCCACAGGCTTTAACTGCTCATAGCCATGGGTTGTGTTTGTGTGATCACAGCAGTGGCAGCACTTTGCAAAGAACTATTTTTTTCCTGTATTTTTATTATACTGTACATATATATTGTGTGAAGATTTTTGTTATTGTATCTTTTTTTTTCCTTAAAGGGTTTTTTAAAAAAACGTTCAAAGAACTATGGTAAGACAATTCTGCCACACCCGCACCGCATATCGCTGTTTGAGAATCTGTTAACAGTGGCACCAAAATACTCAGAGCACAAGATTAATAGGTTGTGGTAGCGGTAACCTGCATTGGCATCAACATGGACAAAGTAAACCCCACTGCCATGGTATCCTTCCTTGATTCAGTAATTGTAGTAATTCCTTGTTTTCATTCCTTTTCATGCTTTTAGGTCATGCCAGCACTCAAGGGTCAAACGAATAGCTTCCTGTCCTCATTTCCCACTCCCAGCCCTACTACTTACCCTTCTCAATCTGGATTCATTGGCCTTGGACAGAAACAACCCTGCTAGAGCCAGGAGAGTGAAATTTTATCACCTTTTAATTTACTGGGCTGACTCAGTGCCAGGACAGCAGTTAGAGGTATTGGAGCAGAGACGCGATGGCAGTGTCACAGCATGAACAGAACGGGGTCTCTGGTTACATGTCTCTTCCCCCTGACCCCGGTGAGCCATTAGCCAGAACGCTTGGGCAACTTCTGTTGTACCCCAGTGCAGGAGCTTGCAATGGGGAGGCAGAAGGGAAGATGCTTCCCCAGGGTTGCTCAGTTTCCCCCTTTGCAAACATTGGATATGACTGGGGACGCCTCTCCAAAAAAGAAATTACGATATCAGCAGACGGTGGTGAGTATTTGACTGAAATGTTTGCTGACTCCTTGCTCTACGTAGGTCACCAGTATACCAAGCTGGGGCATACACTGTGGTCCCAAACATCATTAGAGTGGCAGTGCCTACGAGCATGCCTCCAGTTGTCCATGCACAACGCAACTAATGTTGACCGTAAATGCTATCTTCCTGCATTGTTTGTTTTTGCTGTTTTGAAGAGGAAAAGGCAACAAGAGTTTCCCTAACTTAGTGATCTGAAAAGGTGCATTTCCTCTAGCAGCTACTTGCAATTTGGTTTTTTGCTTTTGCTGGATTGGGAATTGTTTGGGAGGAAAGAGAGGAGACAGTAGTGAAAAAGTGCTTGGTGCTAATGAAGAGGCCAGAAAATGAAAGACTGAGACTGCAAGCCTATATGCACTTACTTGTGAGTAAGTTCCACTGACCAAAGTGGGACTTTGGAGTAGACACATGTGGATTGGACTGTGAGTGACTGGCCCAGTTCATTGCTCTCTGTTTTTAGGAACTGTTCTAATTTTGGAGTTAAAAGCTGAGAAATTGTAACATCTGCACCAGGTTGATTCTGCAATGGTATTACTATCCTACTTTTCATCATGTTAGCATCGGTAACATATGTAACTTTAGCTTGGGGGTTCTAGACTAGGCTGCCAAAGAGGTAAATATCCAGCTTCTCATTTCTGAATTCTGTTTTTATTTTTCTTATTTTGGAAGGTGCTTCAGCCAATAGAATTATTTTTGTAGGTGGCACTTTAACTGCTGCGGTTGTAGATGATCATTGCCAGTTGTCTGTATGCTCTGTTCTGGTCCTCTTGCTGCTGATTTGTGTTTGTAATTTTCACATTTTTTTAACTCTTCCTCCAAGGAGTTTGGGGTGGTGTACATGCTTCCTGCCTTCCTTCTTGTCCTCCCAACAATCCTGTGAGGTTGAGAGATAGCGACTGGTCCATTGGTCACCTAGGAAGATTCATGGCTGAGCAGGGACCAGGATCTTTCAGGTCTAATTATTCCGATGCTTTATTCAGCATCAAATAAGGCCACACAGACCTTTTTTCCTCCATAGCCCATGTGCCTGTAAGAGGAATCGATCGCCCAAACAAGAAAGAACAATGCTAGAAAAATCTAACTACTCAGCCTAGTCCCATTTACTCAGACAGATAGTGCCTCTCCAAGGTCTTGGGCCCATCCCTGCTTCTGAAAACTTTTTTTTTTTGTTTAATTACTGTATTTATAGTCCATTTCTAGCACAAAACAGAGCAATTTACATAAAACTTAAGAGACAAAAACATACATCTGTAAAAGAAAGAAAAACTTAGAATACTAACAATCATGCAACATCAAACCCACTTATTTTAAAGCACATCTATGCAATCCTGTGTATGTTTATTCAGAAATGAGTTCAGTAGGACTTACTCTCAGGTATATGCGCAGTCTGAATTAGGATTGCTCAACCCAACCAACAGTTCATGTGGCTTTTTGGAATGGCAGAATTCTGGGGGCTCCAGGCTCATCAAGAACACCTCATGGAGGAAAAAGAGGAGGCAGTCAAGAAAACCTTTGAAGCAGGAAACATAATTTTCACCCCCAGCATACACATAGTACAAGACGGAGAAAGAGCCCAATGTTCATTGTCACCTAGGACAGCAAAATAGTTAGATCCAACCCTGCTGCATGTAGTATGTCACCAACTCATTTCCTACTTAGAAATACTGTCCTTTCAGCATTTCCTCTAAAACGCCCTCTTGCTCCAGCTGTATGGGCACAATTTACAATGGGCCACAATCCAAATAGGCCTCGCCCATTTATAGACAGGCATTTCAAACTCTGAATTTCTGTCAAAACGTTCGACTCCAGGAGTAAAGGCATGTGGTAGTATTATGCGTAACTGGGACTAATCGTGAGATTTGGTGCCTCTTCCAATCTTAATGCCCAGGGATCTTTCTCAAAACGCACCTGTTCACATGTCTATTAAGCAACTGGGAGTGCAAAGAGTGGGGCAGGGATAAGACTGCTTACTCAGGCAATCCCCTCCGTACTGTTTAGCTGCATAAAATCCCCACTTGACCTTTTAAGAACTGATAGAAGAGTTTTTTTCCCCCTTGAATGCCAGGGAGCAGTTCATCACTATTCTTTCAGAATTAACATCTCATCACTTTGGCCATTCCCTTTGTCACATCAAAATTACAGGGCACTTCTTTGCCACCTTAAGGACACTTGTAAGCATTAGCTGGCACCAAATACAGCAGTCCATGTGTTAAGCTATATTTCTTCGGGTGGGGTGGGGCATGTCACCATTTCTATGACTTGGAGGAATGGCACCACTGAGTTATCTCAATATTGAGTGTAATGAATCCACACCAGATGCTGCAACCAGCTGAGCTGTTCATGTATAAATACATGATGGGAGCTATCTTATTCAACCCAAAAGCCAAGTTGTAGATGTATCCTTATTTCAAAACGCTATAGCTCTGTGTAACATAATCAAGGCTCTTGATTCCAGAGTATCATGCAGGATGCAGCACATGCCCCATGGAACAGCTGTATCAGTGCGGGAAAGTTGGATAGGACTGGGCCCCCAGTCTCCAATCTGTGAGTGTGAAATCCTGTGTGTGAGGTGAACAGTGGGGGTAGAGATCTAGGCACACTCCCACATACAGCATAAAGAGTGAGAAGGATGTTGACAGCTACACATTCAATATCCTGCTCCCCCACCCCAAAGTAGCAGCTTGTTCCACATAGCCTATTCACAGTTTGAGAACCGCTGTACAGGTGGAGCCTTCTCATCCACGGTTTTCCCCATCCACTGATTTGATTCAGCATGGAACCACCGCGGAAGAGAAGAGCTCATTAAGTTAAACACATGCCATTAATTAGTGTTTTTTTTTTTAAAAGCTTCTCTTACCATGGCAACATGGCTGTCACGGTTCTCCAGGCACTTAGAGCAAATTAGTAGCTCTGAGATAAGACCCTCAAACTGGGAAGTGTGATTAATCACTTCCATTTTGTATTTTTTCACCTAGCTCCAGGGCAAAGGGAAGAAGTCTTCTCACAGACCTAATGGAAGCTAATCTGCTCTAAGCCCCTGCTCGTTGCCGTGGTAAGAGAAGCTTTTTTAAAATGCTGATTGCTAATTAGTGCATTTTTGTTTTCTAAAGGGATTTCATTTAACACATTTTTTAGCATCCACGAGTGTTCCTGGAACAGAACCCTCACGGACAAAAAAAATTCCACCTGTATTAGCTTATATTTTGTCTCCAAAATGGTCAGTCTTTGATTTTCAGAGAATGTTGCAACTGCAGTCGCAGTTCCTTTAACCCCTGGAATGGGGACTATTCAAGATGAGTCCATGGGCACAGACACATGAAAGGGGGACATTCTGGTAAACTAGAATGGGTCATCCCAATGCCACAACATTGATCCCATTACCATATCAAGTTGGGAGTGCCACACTCCTGTTTTGGACCACTCCTGTTCTGGACTCAGTGTTTGCCCAGGCTGGATACTGAGATTATACTCCAGCTTTCCTAAGAGATTGGTATAGACTGCACATAGGTACCAATCCATGTGTCAAGGCATGGGCAACCACAAATCGTTACCCGCCCTCTCTTTGATGTGCCTGTTGGTGCCCACTTTCTGAACATACATGCAATGCAGTCCATTGACCACCCACTCCATTATACATTCAATCTCACTAGCTGCCTATGCACTTTTCAACATATATGCCTTCGTTTGCATCAATCCTGCACAAAATATTGCATACATCTCTGCTTGAAGATGCTCACAGAATCTGAGCTGATTTGCCCATGATCCTTCTACTTGCCCAGGGCCCAGCATCATGGCAGTGTAATGAGGTGCAATGGTAGACCCTGGCCAGGTGCTTACAACATATTGCTGGCATAAACTTTCTGTTCCCTATTGGTGAGTCATATTGTCTCTGAGTATTGCCTTTTCTCTTGCATTACCTTTCAAAGAATGTGTTTCCCACCCTCTTGGTCTTCCTTTTACATAATACACACCATCATTCATTCTTATACACCCATTTTAAAATATTCCATTCATGCTTACCCCAAAGGAGTTTATTGTTTATTAGTGCCTATGGGGTCCCTTCCTATTTGGGCTAAATCTCCTTATCTCCTTTTTGCAACACGCTTAAATCCAAACTCTCAACTTCTGGCTGCTATCAGTATTTTCCCTGGCTTCTTCACGTCAAGGTTAATTGGGCAAAATTGTGCTTGCAAATTGTCAGTGGCTTGGCATGCCTGATGCCTCTAGAGGAGCTCCTTGAAACTTTTTTACAGCTGCTGTGCGGGGGAAACACTCAACTCCCAGTGGAGTTTAAATTTAAACCCTGAACTTGGTAGCGCTCATAGCAAGCCAACTTGCATTGCAAGCCAGATTTAGCTGACGCACCAATACATGAATAACTTTTTCTGTCCTGGGCAAAAAGCTAATGACCATTTCTGTTAATTAGATTAGAACGAGTTTCAGAATTCTGAACATTATTAAATTTACAAAATACTGTATTTATCAGTCCTAAACATATCAATATAAAGGCACTTTTGATCCAATCCTTTTAGGGCTATGTGTCATCATAGCGCCTCTTTTGCTGGCACTGACTGCCATGAAGTAGTCTGCACCTATCGTAAAAGGCGCTCTGGCAGTATGCTACTCGGCATGCTGCTGGGGATACTAGCAGGAAGACAGGAGCCTTCCCACTGGCGCCAGTGGATCAGGAACCGCCTACCGATCCAGGTAAGATGGTGGGGGAGGCAGGCGGGCAGAACAGGTGTGAGGGAAGGAGAAACAAGGTGGCAATGGGGAAGGCGGAAAGGGGAAGTGATGAAGTAGGGGGTGGGTAGTTTGGATCACGGAAGGGGGCAGGTTTGGCAAAAGCAGCGGTTACTGAATCCTAACCCCTTCCTGGATGGCACAGATCCTTGTGAACCTGCGCCAACTATTCAGCTAGCACAGGTCTGAGTAGATTTCTCTGTGCCAAGGAGGCTACCCCCAGGTAAGGGAACGATTGTTCCCTTACCCAGAAGAAATATCCTGGACACCCCTCCACTGGAGGATGCAGTGGCAGCCATTTTTGGTGCTGTTGTATTGGGGTGGGAAAATAGGATTGGACTCTTTGCAGGATAGGTCTTGTTCTCTCTGAAATGCTAAACCTGTGTTTGGATTGTACCACTTCAGGCCGCTGTATGGGGCAGGGACTCCTCTGACTGTTCCTCAACAGGAAAAACAAAACAAAACCCTTGCACACAGACAACTGGATGCCAGAGAAAAGGTTCTAGCCTTGACGTCTCCCTGAGATCTGTCTGTCTGTCACGGAGAAGAAATAGTCCACCTGCAGATGGTAGTGGTACAACTTAGACACGGTTCTTCAGTGAGAAGAGCTAGACCAGAAATGAGATGTTTTCCAAGAGAGTTTGTGCTATTTTCCCAAAGCAACTGTAGTATCCAGTCTAAAGGCTGGATAATGGCACAGACATAATGAAGGGCAATGGGAACACTCTTTGGGGGATGGAGGAGGATAGCTTTCATGAGGTTAAAAAGCAAAGCTTGCTTTTGCTTTTTAAACCATTTTAAATACAGGAGATGTTAACTGTAATCACAGTGAGATGTTGTAATTGTTGTTGTAACTGCAATAGACGCTAACAGTTAATAGCAAACTGGATGAACTGGAGAGCCAGTGTGATTTTTGTGTTTTTGCCAAGAAAATTGCCTTGTGGAACAATGCTGGGAACGCCACTGCATCACTGCACCAATTTGGTAGGAGGCGGAGATGCATTTAGGTGCATGTGCGCGTCTGACCTTCACTGTGCCGAAAAGTAAATAAACCAAGAACACTTGCAAAACTGCTTCAGGGATGTAGTGGAGGGGGGCAGGGATGGTGGCAGCGGATTTGTTATTTGGCGGCAGTGATGACCTCGTTCCTTCCAACAGCTTGAAAATTGGCTCCTGAGTCAGCATGTGCCTTCCTTCTCAGAGGACAGACTGCCTTTACCAGCACTTGTTCTGAACCAGAACTCTGTTTAGGGGTGGGTGGGGGAAGAACACATGTCCTATATACATTACGAGTAGTGATGCTGCTTTCAAACTAATCAAGTATGTAGCTACTACTAGTGCCTTTACAGCCATGATGTACATTTCACAGAGTGCAATCCTAACCTGGAGTTAGGCCAGCAAAGTTTGGCCGGCACAAGGACCACCATAAAGTATGTTTGGACCACTCACAGAGAGGCCAGCACACGACGTGCGCCACCCTCCCTGCCTCAGAAAGTGGTCCAAACGCGCTTTACAGTGTCCCTTGTGCTGGCCAAACTTTGCTGGCCTAACTGTGCCAGCCTAACTCCAGGTTAGGACTGCGCCCACAGTGTCCTTCCCAGTTTGGCACTCACAACATAAACTAGTCCTGAGGGCAGGTGAGCTCCCCAAGCAGTTGGTTATCAAGTCAGGACAGACCTCTCCATTGGCTTCTGCTAGCCTGGGCTAAACTAAATGGGAAGTACTGGTGGCTGAGCCAACTGGCTTTGGGTTGCACTACTGCCAACTCTTAAAAAGATACACCTGACTTTTTTCCATTGCATCAACCACCAGTTCCTGTCTCTTCCAATCTCTTCCAAGCTACCTTGTTCTCTTTCTCACAGGCTGCCTTATCTCTTCCTCATTTTTCACTACTCTTCCTTTTGCACTCTCAAAGGAATTCTACACATCTGCACCCCCAGATTCATGCAAACTGCCAGTGTCTGAGAGGCTGCTGTGTTTCTCTTTCTCTGCATCACTGCTGCAAGACCTGGTTCTAAAAATATGTCCTTCATTGAGCTCTGCTTCTCCTTGTTGCCAAAGGGGCAGGGGGAGAGGCGTTCTCTGGCCTTTTCGGTCTCCTGCTGGACCTCACACAATAACAAGGGAGGAAGAGACGGACGGACGGACGGACGGACGGACGGAGGGAGGGAAGGGACTAAGGAGGGCAAGGAAGAGCACTGACAGGGGATCCCACTGTTAATTCTAGCCTCGAGGAGAGAATAGCAAACCGGATGAACACAGGGCCAAACTATGCAAATCGGGATACAAACAAATGCCAGGTTTCTGCTCTTGGCAGGGCCCTGCAAACCGGAGAAGGCGCTGCCATCACCCGCTTCCCCTCCTGCTTCAGCTTGGGAAAGTGAGGCATGGGCTGGGACTTACTAGAATGCCATGAATGGCTGCACTCTCAAGGAAATCTCTCCAGAGCCACACAAAGATCTAGGGTCCCCTCTGCCTTGCCTTTCCAGCACAGCCAGTGCGGCGAAGGCCAAGAAGACCCGTTGCCATGTTTGCAGGAAGGGAGGCAGGCAGAGCACAAGAAAACCAGGAACTGGTGCCCAGGGAAAACTTGCCACTATCTGTGCAACACAGAAGGGCAGGCTTAGTTGAACGTTGGCTTTCAAAGTAAATCCCAATGCATTGAAGATCTTGTCTACTTGTATCCTTTGCAATCACACACACACACGGGGTGGTGGTGTCTTGTCCTCCCAATTCACACATACTCTCCCTTCTCTCTCTTCCACCCCCCACACTCCCCCTTCCCCTTATTTTAAAAAATAAAATATTTTATAAAGTATACAGAAATATTTGTATATTTTAATGCAACCCAACAAAGGATAAACATGCAAGCAAGTCATTCAGGCAGCCCCTCTTGATGCTGGCACCTCCTGTCTGTCTTGAAATGTAGGGCATTTTGAAATTTACCCAGGACAAGAAGGTTGAAATGTAGGACAAGTCCTGGAGAAGGAGGACACCTGGTTACACTTGGTGTACATGAAACAATGGCTTTCAGGTGTTCCAGCCACATCCTCTGCAGGATTCAGGACACAATCCTAACCTGGACTTGGACTGGCACAGTTAGGCCAGCAAAGTTTGGCTGGGGCACCGTAAATTATGTTTCAACCACTCACAGACGTGCACCATCATCCCTGGCTCAGAGTGGTCCAAATGTGCTTTACGGTGTCCCTTGCGCCGGCCACACTTTGCTGGCCTAACTGTGCCAGCCTAACTCCAGGTTAGGATTGCACCTTCACTCTTGCTGAATTCTTTGTTAGTCACTTGTCAATGAGGGTGACTTCATACTCACTCTCCTCATTTTCCTGAACCATTTAGAAGTTTCAGGGGCATTGACAAGAAAATATGCTGCAATCAATGTGTACCTATTGTGTGGACCTACGTCTTATTCCCACCTATATATTTCCCATTTACCCTTACCTGTGTCTTTAATAAAAATTAAAAAAAACCAAACTTTTTTTAAAAAAGAAGTTTCAGGGGTATCACAAAAAGGTTTGCATTTTCTTTTGAGCGAGTCCTGGAGACCGACGGTATCGCCATAATATTTATTTCATTTGCAAACATACCAGTAGAGTTTATTGGAAGTAAGCAAATGCCTTCAGCAGACAGCTCAGCTGCACAACTGCAAAGGGGTTGCTGAGGCTTGAGGCTACGTTTCCCAAAGGGTCCTGCTGTGACACACACTCTAGTAATGTCGTGTTTTGGATACATTGATGGGGAAAGAGAGAACAAACTTACTTTAGCTTACCTTTAAGAAGAGCTTTCGAGGTCATCATCCCTCAAATGTGCCTGATAACCTTGTAGAAAGAATCGTAGCAGCCAAGAATGGAGCCCTATTGTACATATACTACTACTTTCCCTTAAAGACCCTTGCAATTTTCATGGGCAGATGAGGGGAATGTTGGGGGAAAGAAGGCTCCAGCTCTTTACCATGTCCCTTGCCCAGATCCCATCTCCCAGTACAGCACCCCAACTCTCTACCTCCAAAGTTGCCTGCCATCTGTTCCCCTGACAATGAGAGCATGGGAGAGTTTGACGAAATGGCAGAATGTTGAGAGCTGCCTGTTATCTAGATCAATAATGAGGGAAAAGTGTTTGGGAGAAAACACAAGAATCGAACCAAGGTGGTTTATGTCAACAGGTGCCCTATGGTCTGTGCCTTTACATGTGTCCACAAAGCCCTCTGCTGGACAATATTTTAAAAAGGTGAAAAAATGATCCTAAGCGACATGCTTTTCATACCTAGTAGAATTTTCCTGGTAAAATAAATGAGAATCCCTATGCATTTTTTCTAGAAAGTTCCACTGTTTTCAAGGGGGCTGCCTTGCAAGTAAGTGTGTGTTCAGCTTCTGGTCCTAAATATGCTTTATGTTGATGCTCCAGAGATGTTGTCTGGGGAAAGTGGTTTTTTTTTTAAATAATTTGAGATCTTTGGTTACGAGTGCTCCTTATTGTTGGTGGGAACACCATAAAGGTTTAGCCAGGTCAGGAACTGGCCAAGGGTTTGATCAACCATCCTTAGTACCAAGGCTGTGGCATCGCCAAATGCATAATCAGGGGACAACATGAAGTATTGTGGGAGGCCTAGAGCAGTGCATTGGTGCCAGTGCTGAAAATGATTGTAATTTCCATGCTGAAAGGCAAGCAAACTGCCAGTTTTGGATACAGACTTTTAGGCTTAATTTGCTAGAAATTTGCCTTTGAGTTAATTGGCGAGAAAACTGAAAGGTGAGACCAGCCTTGTTTCATTCTGAGCAATTGAGTGGAACGCTGCCTGCCTGCAGTTTTCTGTAAGTTGCTAACCTTGTGCAGGCGTTAGCAATGGTATGGAGAAAAACACGTGGAAGACTTGGGATCACACACCAGTCCCTTGCGTTGATGCACATGGTTAAGCTCATCCTTCATGGATTCAGCATTTATCTACTCTACAGCAACAAACACTGGATGCAGAGGTTCTCCATGTGCTTGCCACACTGGAACGATCCTAAGGAAACCTGATACATGCACTGATAATGCCCTGCTTAGGTTACTGCTGTGTGATGCATGAGACATCCTATGAACTCTCTTTGGAGCAGAATTCAACTGCCTTGATGATGTCAGTTTCAGCCATGACATCACTTCTGGTGGGTCTTGACTTGAGTGCTATTCTAAAAGCGGGTTCCAATGCAACAAGTTTGAGAACCACTGGTCTGGAGAATGTCTAGAATCATATGGCCTATGAAGCTACCATTCACTGACTCAAACTACTGGTCCATCCAGTCCAGTATTGTCAACTCTGACGGGCAGTGGTTCCCCAAGGCCTCAGATCAAAGTCCCTTTCCCAGGCCAATTTATTGGAAATCCTTCCACGAAAGATCCTTTTCCCAAACCTGAGGCCTCAGACATGCAAAGTATCAATGAGTTCTGGTCCCTCCCTAAAGGTTATCCACCTTATGATCTTGGGCAGAAAGAGTCTGTGGATGACATGCAACTTCCTCCACGTTGGGCTTGCAATGGGTGTCACAGGGGGAAAAAAATACTGACTTTTCTCTGGGGAACTTCCAATGCCATCTGAATGATAGGTCCATCCTCAGGCAAAAAACGCAAGAGGCGGGCAAAGTTCAAATGTTATCTGTTTTACATCCACACCCAAATCTGCTCTCTGCGTAAGTTATAGCCTTGTATGCGTTGTAGATAGCAAGATAAGGAGGGGCCATGACAGGAGACTGATTTAGAACATGAGATCTGTTTAATGTACTGTACATTCACACTGGGTTTGAGTGGGTGTGTTCTAGCATCTTCACTATGCAGGAAGTTCTCTGCCTTTCTATTTTTGACTGGCATAATTCTCTGCTTGGAGAGAGGTTAAATTGAGGTTTTGTATAGACAGTGTATGAATGCAAAACCGGCCTTCAGGCAAATTCTGCAACAATCTTTTTGAGTGACCTGTGCTTCTTAATTTCACTTTTCTGAACGATGGCCATCATAGAGATGTGCTTTTTCGGTGTGTGTGTGTTTTGTTGAAGATTTTGTTTTTTGACAGAAATGAGAAGTGCAGAAAACAGTGTTATGTGCTTTTATTCCAAGGGCACGTTTTTATAAATTATAATAGCTTAAAAGTATTCTAGGTAGATGATATAGACGGTATAGTTTCAGCAGATGCAGCCACATGCATAAAAGGGTGTTTGAGAATATGTAGAGGTGTTTGAGAATGATTTTATTTTTTCACAGATTAAGGAGTTTTTTGTTGTTTACAAAAACGAGAAGTGCAGAAAGCAGTGTTATGTGTTTTTATTTTGTTATCACTGAAAAAAATCATCTCGAATACTAAGAAAAATGTGCTACTTTGAGTTAGACACTTTTGTTTCTTGGTTGCCTTTAAACCCATTCAGACATTTCCTCTCTAAGGAACACATGAGGGGCATGCAAAAGGGAGGGGCACCCCTCCAGTGATGTGCTGATTGTTCTACCCTCATTATCCTTGCAGTCATGTTTGTCTGCAGAGGCAAAATGCTGAAAATGGGGAGGGAAAACCCTGAGCCATGGTTGGCCTAGCTAGGAAGGGAAGTGATGCATCAGGGTGGGTGGTAGGAGGAGTGGTGGATTTGGGTGTCCTTCACCCAGAGTCTGCTGCCATCTCTCTCAAGCCCACTGCAGACGTAAGCTGCATTAATCCAACCTTGCTTGCTAGATGGAAGAAGGCATTGGATCACCCCTCCCCGCATTCTCCACCCTCACATGGGGTTTAAAGTTTAAAGGAAATGTGTCCCTTAAACTTTAAACTCCATGCAAGGACAAAGCACAGTGAGGATGTAAGGTTGCTTCCCCACCCCATTCCCTCTAGCACTGCTGAAATAAGAAAGGGGGAGGAAGGGGGCCATACAGCAGTTCACCTCTGCTTGCCTCCTTGTGCTTACCAAGGCTTTCTCCTCCACACCACTCGTGGTTGATATCAACGGAGGTGGTGCAGGCTGCAAATACAGTCTGCGCTGCTTCCTTTCTTATCCAACAGTAGCAGCGTGCAGCAGTGCAGTTACCTTACTGTGCCCCAGGTGAGTAAAGAGATAGGAGGAAGGTTTGTGCCTGCTTGTTCGCCTGCATGCCCACCAGTGTTCCCTTCGTGGTGCTCTGGAACTCTTGTTGTTGTTCCGTCACTAAGTCATGTCCAACTCTTCGTGACCCCATGGACCACACAGCACGCCAGGCCTCCCTATCCTCCACTAGCTTCCTGAGTTCGCCCAATTTCATGTTCATCGCTTCAGTGACACTGTCTAACCATCTCATCCTCTGCCGCCCCCTTCTCCTTTTGCCTTCAATCTTTCCCAGCATGAGGGTCTTTTCTAAAGAGTCCTCTCTTCTCATGAGGTGGCCTAAGTACTTGAGCTTCAGCTTCAGGATTTGTCCTTCCAGGAAGCAATCAGGCTTGACTTCCTGGAGGATTGACCGACTGGGTCTCCTTGCAGTCCAGGGGACTCTCAAGAGTCTTCTCCAACACCATAATTCAAAAGCATCTATTCATAGGCGCTCCACCTTCCTTATGGTTCAGCTCTCACAGCCATACATTGCTACTGGGAAAACCATCGCTTTGACTATGCGAACCTTTGTTGGCAGGGTTATGTCTCGGCTTTTGATTAAGTTGTCTAGGTTCGCCATAGCTTTCCTCCCAAGAAGCAAATGTCTTTTAATTTCATGGCTGCAGTCACCATCTGCAGTGATCTTGGAGCCCAGGAAAATAAAGTCTGTCACTGCTTCCATTTCTTCCCCTTCTATTTGCCAGGAAGTGATGGGAGTGGTTGCCATGATCTTAGTTTTTTTAATGTTGAGCTTCAAGCCAATTTTTGTGCTCTCCTCGTTCACCCTCATCAGAAGGTTCTTTAGGTCTTCTTCACTTTCTGCCATTAGAGTGGTGTCGTCTGCATATCTGAGGTTGTTGATATTTCTCCCATCAATCTTGATTCCAGCTTGTGAATCATCCAGCCCAGCCTTCCTCATGATGTACTCTGCATATAATATAAGTTAAATAAGCAGGGTGACAGTATACAGCCTTGTCGTACTCCTTTCCCAATTTGAAACCAGTCGGTTGTTCCATGTCCAGTTCTAACTGTTGCTTCCTGACCCGCATACAGGTTTCTCAGAAGACAGATCAGGTGGTCTGGTACTCCCATCTCTTCCAGAACTTGCCACAGCTCTACAGGGATGTCATTTACAGGGATGTACAACTCTGGAGCTCTACAGGGATATCATTTCCAAGTGCTCCAGGGCTGCCTCCTCACAGCTTGGTTAGGGCTCCTGTGAATATTGCATGGAACACTAATGTTCTCCCACATCCTTTGATATGTGAGTGTGGGTGAACGTGCAGGTGGGAGGGTGGGTGTGCAGGTGGGAGGGTGGGTGTGCATATGCATAGGGTTACCAGACACAAAATGGGACAGAGTGCCTATACCTTTAACCATAGCATAGAAGAGGGAATTGTGGCAGGTGCAACTCATCATGGAAGGGTTTCAAAAGCTGCCCCTGCCCCAATTCCCTCTTCTATGCAATGGTTAAAGGTATAGGCACTCTGTCCCAGTTTGTATCTGGTAACCCTACATATGCATGTACACAAAGACTGTATTTGGAGGTGATGGAGGCGGTGTAGCTGCTAGGAGGCCTTGGGCAATTTAGGCATTTAAGGACCCTCAGTCCCAGGGAGAAAGTCTCCTCACATTTAGCATTTGCTTTTGCAAACAAATACTGAAGGTAGGAAGAAGGGGGAATAGGTCTAGCCAGTACATCATTGATGGCAGGGCATGGCTAGTGTATTTCTACGTGAGCAACTCCTCATGTCTTTCCTCTCACTAGACACTGTCTTTCTTACTCACGGAATGTGTATAAGATCACATGGGGGAAATAGCAAGAGTGCACCAGCAAGCTTTGCACATACACCAAGAATGTTAGATTCACTGGAGTCCGCATGCCTGTAGAATTAATAGGAGCGAATTGAAGCCAGGGGGCGGGCTTAGCAGCCATGTTGGTTGACTCAAAACAATCCTCATTCCAAGCATTTCAGATTGCTTTGCTTGTACTGTTTAGGACTGAATAAAAATAAAAACTTACGAAAATAAAAACATGTGATCGTGTAGAAACATTATTGGTAACCTTATTATGATTTAATATGCACTTACAAGGTTTAATTCCGCATATTACTGAACATACCTGACAAAATGCTGCTTGCTGACTATTTAAACTCAGATTGCACTGTTTTGACAGACTTATTGTTTGAAATCTACACAAGCAGAAATAAAGTGTGAACGGGAAGGAAAGAAAAAAAGGGGAGGGTGGGCAAAAAGTAGATAAATATGTAGGAAAATTACATTAAAATCTCTTCATAACATAAGTAGTTGTCAATATGAGAGTAATTCTTTTTTACTTCTAGACTACTAAGAGTTTTGTTTAAACGTCTACACTCACCCCTCCCCCCAAAACAAATTCTGTTAACGTTCAGAATTTCAAAAATATTACAGTAGAAAATGGAAGGCGGGAAAAAAAGTGTAAACGGGAAGGGGGAAAAAAGGAGGGGGGAAATATATATATTTTTCCTTCTAGACCATTAACAGTGGGTGTCAGAAAATGGTGAATAAGACTGCTAGGAACAACAAGAAATTACACAGCTTCAAAAATAAAGCACTCACTGTTTCAGTTAACGGTAGTTTTATTGAACCGATGTAATGTGAATACATGAATCTTTCCGTGGAAATTAAATCCCATTTTTCGTACAGCGATTCGCACACCCGTATGCAGAACATGCAGGCATGATTAAAGACGTTGAGATTAACTTTTACACATGTGCAGGGAGATTTTTATTCGTGAATTCGCGGCAATCCTCCTCCTTGGCGGGAAAGAGCTGAGTCAGCCATATTTGTTGACCCTCGGCTTCAAGGAAATGACATCATGCTGACTCCAGTGAATCTAACCTTCTTTGACACACACCTCAATGCTGATGCTCTTCCTGGGACATGCTGCTGAAGCCCAACCCCCTCAATCAACACAAACACAGTGTCTTGTCTGCAGCCACTAATGCTGGCTGTACCCAGGGAGAGACCCACCCCACGGTTGCAAACGTAATCCTTCTTTGTCGTGGGAAGAATCTCTCCTTAGGTACAATATTTGTCACTGCAGACAAACATGGTAGTCATGGGGTGGGGTTTTTATGGCATATCCATTGAACCAGGTCAGAGCTTGTGGACTACATTTCCCAATAGCCCTGTTGTGACCTGGAAAGGGTTGGGGAGGCCTTGCTGGAGGTAGACAAGGCTGTAGAAATAGGAGGCTGTAGGAGGGAATTAGGACAGGGGGTACACCTTGGGAGCAGCTAAGTTGCCAAGAAAGAACAAAATAAAAGTAATTCTTGGCCTCTTGTTAACAGTAAAAAGGAAGAGATGAGAAGGCCTAAATCGGAGAGAGTGATAGTCTTGGGAGGGCTGGTAAAGGGCCAGCGAGGAACTGAAGTGGAAGGTTCTTAGTTACAAAGAAGAAACAGAGGTAGCTCTGGGTCTGCTGTTGCACAGGTTGTTAGGAAAGCCCTGGAAAACGAGGTCCTGGTATACACCTGCACCTGTGACGTCTGCTGCGGAACTGGCAGCCACAGAAGGCCCATTAACTTACCATCCTTTTGGAATCTGCCTTTCTTTCCTGCCTCCAGGTAACTGCAAGCTTCTCTCATTTACCAGCCCTGTAAAATCTTCGGTTGCTAGCCAGCAGTTACAGAGGCATGCTCACGTTATCCCTTATTTGACAAAATGCTGGGGGATTAATTGTCATGAGCTGGGTTTGGTTTGGTGAACTTAGAAGTTGTGCAGGGATGTTGTTCTCTCGGTGATCTCTGGGCTGCCACAATAGTAGCAAGTGCCCACCAGGGGTGCTCTGGTAATTTCAGGCATGCAGCTCCAAATTTAGTTAACAGCGTGGGAAAAGAACTCCAGTGAAGACACGTACGCTTATTTCAAAAATAACTCATCTTTCTTGGTGAACTGCAAGCACTGTGTGCCCATTTAAAGTCCCCATTTGAAAACGTGGCTTAAACAACAACAAAATTAAATAATAGCAATGGAAACCGCAAGAACAAGGAGAGGGCACAGCGGAACAACAAAAACTGCCACAACTGCATAGAAATTTAGCACAGACCAGCAAACGTCTGCTTAAAAGGGCACACCTTCAACAGGCGCCAGAAGACAAAGTGCTGGCTAGCTAAGCGCACCAACCAAGGCAGAGGCCGTAATTGAGAAGGTCCTTTCATGGGTTCCTACCAGTTGAAACTCAGAAGGCAGTGGGATACTTCCTGTCAGGCCCACTGACAGGTCGTTGCTGGTCCAGTCACTTTGGCCTGCCCTCCCTCCCTGTCCTCAGAGAATGTTCCCAGGCCGTGAAGGTCCTGCCACTTGGAAGCATCCCTGACTGCCTTGACCCCTGGGCTGTGGTTGGGTGGAGACAGAGGCTAAGGAGGCACTTCTCTCCCTCATTCCCTTCCCTAGAGGCCAGTTCAGATTGTTCCCATTTGCAATGGGCTCTTGGGAACAATCTAGGATCATATTTTCCATAGAGCTATGTGCAATTTCCAGGACTCTCAGAAGGACATCTGTGAAGGAGATAAAAGGGACATGCAGATTCCTATAGAGGAGCACAGTTCTTGGCCCCAAGCCATTTAGGGTGCAAAGGTAAATACTGGCACCTTAAAATCACACACTTGGCAACCATTGCAGGTGAAGCAATAGTGGCATGATTATATAGCTTCTCCCATCCATATCCTTTCAGCAGCATTTTGTTCCAGCTTCCAAAGGGCTTTTAGGGGCAGTTCCATGCAGGGCATTTAAGCTTAAATGAATCAGGACGTGACTACTAAGGCAGGAGTGTCAGTTTGAGGCAGAAATGTGGGCAGCTGTCACACCCACCAAAGCCGAGTAAAAGCACTGCACGCCACGGCCGTGGAACAATTTGAACATTGTTCATAGTTTGAGTGGAGAAGGGTTAGACAAACAGTGACAGAGGCTGGTATTAGCCCAAAGCAGCTGTTATTCATTACACATTCCAACATGATGAGGCTCAGAAACTGGAGAGAAATTCTAGTATTGTTGGAATGATAATTTTGGTTTGTTTTTCTGAGCCAGCATTTGGGAAGGGTGGGTGGTGGAAGCTTTGATGAACAGCTGATGTCCAGAAATCCCTGAACTTTTGTAGTTCCTTTGACATCGTGGGATGTGCAGGACTTTTGTTTTGAGCTATTTAGCTGCTCAGGTTTAGCAAAACACGCTGGAAAGTGAACTGTGCTGTAGTGCTCTTCTGCCAACAAGCCCCTAGCTTTTTCATAAACTTTCCCACCATTTGACTCCTTTCTTCTGCTTGTTCTATCCATTCTTTTTTAACCTTTTGTTTATTTTGCTGTTGTATAGCATTTTCTTTTGTGGGTCACCTTGAGTATTGATTTTTTCCCCCTGTAGGGACTCAATTCAATACTACTGCTGCTATTGCTGTTGTGGTGGTTCAAGAAAAGAATTAGGAGTTTAGGACTTCTGAATTAGGGAAGGAATCTCAAATTGTGGTTTGTTCAACCTGCTGATGTTGGGAACATGACCATTTCCTTAATAGTGATGATGACTTCAGACTTTTGAGGTTTCTCTTCTAGAAAATAAGGTTTGATATAGAGCAATGTGGACATATGGGAGAACATATCAGAAAGCTTTGTTTATTGAAGTGATGAATATTATTATTTTGGCTTTCCACCCCTCATGACTAGTAGCTGTTCAGACCTTTCCTCCATAACTTTATCCACTCTCCTTTTAAAGCCAACAAAGCTAGTGACCAATATATTGTGGTAATGAATTTCATAGATTAATTATGTGCCGTGAGAAGTACTTCCTTTTGTCTGTCCTAGTCTCCCATCAGTGAATTTCATTGGATGATCACTAATGCCAGTGTTCTGACAGAAGTAGAAAAACATCTCTCTATCCAGATTCTAGATACCTTGCATAATTTTATGCATGGCCATCCCCCCTATTTTCCAAACTGAATATCCCCAAGCACTGTAGTCTTTCCTTATAAGAAAGATGTTTCAATCCCCTGATCATTTTGGTTGCCTACTTCTGTGGCTTAGCAACCAGAAGAAGTGAGGGCAGTATTGCAAATGTGACTGCACTGTAGATTTGCATAAGGGCATTACAACAGCAGTTTTGTTTTAAGTCCTTCTCCTAATGACCCCAACACAGAATTGAGCTCCTACCCAGTTGCCACACAACTGGTTCAACATCCTCATTGAGATATCCATTACAATCCCAAGATGTCTTTCCCGTTTTGTTGACAGCTCAGACCCTATCAATGTGAAGTTGGGATTTTTTTTTTCACAGTGTGCATCACTTTAAATTTATTTATATCAAACTACATTTGAATGCATATTCACCCAGTTTGGAGAGATCTTTTTGGAGCTCCTCACAATCTGTGTTGGTTTTCACCACCCAGAATAGTCTGTCAACTGTAAATTGGACCACTTTGCTGCTCAGCCCTAACTCCAGATCACTTATAAACCGCCAATTCCAGTACAGATCCTGGGGGTGGGGTGGGGGGCACCATATCTTCTCTCCCGCCAACTAAACAAATATATGAAATATCTTATTGTATGCATCTCTTCTGACACACCCTTAAATATCTAGTGCAGGTTCGGCTCCTTATTTCCATTCTTAGGAACCCATCATCAGTCACACTACGTGTCATCCTCAGTCACATCTTGACTCTTGCAGGCAAATACATTTTAAAATCTAAACAGAATATGAGGACTTGCAAGGCTAAAGAACATGTAAGCGTGGATAAAAACTTTCTGGGGAAAAACAAAGGTGTTGATGTAGAAAGGAATCCAGGCAGCAAGTAAAGGCAAACTACATTTTATGATAAACATGGCAGCCATTGATGGATTTCTCCATCCTATGCCTCTTGGTCATATTCATTTAAAACAGACATATGATATAACGTCATCTCATTGCATACTTCCCTCCTTTCAAGTGGTAACAACTGAAGTCAAGGGAGTGTGCAAACATGGAGAACAATGATTAGATCTTGTGCTCTGCTTTACTCTGCTTTAGCACCAAGTACAGGTACTACTGAATTAGGAGATGCAGGGAAGAAGTGCAGATCAGTAGTGGCTCCTGGTGTCCCGATGTACTGAAAAGGAACAAAGGAAATGTTTAAAATTTTATCATATCCTTACACAAATGGGGACAGCCCACCTAGGACCAACAAATTTTAACTTGGATAATGAATTGGACATTCTTTCCCACCCCCCTGCACAGGAAGTTGAATGACTTTCCCATTCCCCAGGGGCCTATTTATCAAGAGACCTTGTTTTGTCCCAAAGATGCTTACATGCTTTTTTATATTAACAGCTTCCTGTTCGTGCTAGTATCATGCTCCCTTGCAAGGTGAGAGGTTCTGGCAGGCTCTGTCAAGGCCGTTACTAAGAGGGTAGTGTATCCCAGGGAGTCATGCCTTCTTTTGTGTGTGTGTGTGTGTGTGTGTTCTTTTATTTTATTTATATATATGGCCCTTTACGACATAAGCCCTGTCAGAGTGGGCAACTTGGAGGGAGTCAGATGGTTTCAGGAACAGTATGGGGTGAGGAGCCAAGCCAAATCTAGCAGCATTATCGGTCCAAATTATCGGGTTCATATTGGCTCTCATATCACCCATTTCCCATTGAGCTGGAAGGTGCAATTCACCCTTCGCTATGTCCAGTGGAGACGCTGCACTGCAGCAGAGATCAGACCAACAGTTCCTTTCACATGGTAGGTGCCTTGATGGTGGCGAGGGCAAGGCACTGTTACCGGAATCCTTGGATCGAGAGACTAGAGGAAAAACCACTCAAAGCATCTGTACCATGGGATGCAGCATTATTAGGGCCAAAGTAGATGTGGCTGGAGCAGTTCCCAGTATTTAAATAGGGATCTGTTCCAGTCGTGTCGAAAGAGGGGTTTTGGGGGGCATTTTGTAACAACAAAAGGAGCTTGTAGACGTTGAGTGCAGAAATTTACCTACAGTTTACCTCCCTGCACCCTGGTCTCCAAGTTGCTTTTCTCCTTGGTCAAACTCTTGTGCTAGAAGTGCACTCAGCCAGGAGAAAAATACCTAGGGATCAAGGCTGGTCCGTGTGTGTGTGTGTGTGTGTGTGTGTGTGTGTGAGAGAGAGAGAGAGAGAGAGAGAGAGAGAGAGAGAGAGAGAG
>JAJKFI010000152.1:1135942-1297135 GCA_029204185.1 Lerista edwardsae | reverse complement strand
GAGAGAGAGAGAGAGAGAGAGAGAGAGAGAGAGAGAGAGAGAGGTGGTTTGTGGAGGATTCTGCACATGCTCCTTTTGCTGTTGAAAGTGGACCACACGTCACCCTCTTTCTACATGGATTGGGGCAGTTCCATGTTTCAAGGCACGGATCTGCCACATCTTCTTTCGTTCTCGTAGTTTGGAAAGACTGGCTTGTGTTGTACTTGCCAAAAACGATTGGCCGCTGCTGGACAAAAATGTCTCTGCCACTTCCCACAATGAGGGTGCAGGTGACGGGCCATAAAGTGGGAAGCAGGGAGGAGAAAGCGGCTCCTGAAACTGCCAAGCGTAATAAATCTGTCACGGGCAAGGCCAAAGCCACCCACTTGTTCTGTGAAAGAACCGTCATCGGCCGCTGATAAGGTGATGACAGCCGAACGCTTTGTGACGCTTGTGGGCCCTGAAGAGTCATCCTTCTTCAGGGGGCCTTGGCAAGGCAGGGCGGCTAAGACTGGCCGTGTGGGGAGTTCTGACTGCAGCACCACATCTCTTGCTGGCGCAGTCAGAAGGCGTGTTTCTCTGCAGAGCTCGTAAAACCGAAGCTGCTGAAGATTAAGTGGCTGGAAAACTGCGGCTGCTGCAGTGAGAGGGGGTGGGGAGGAGCAGGCATGGAGCCACCTCCAAGGGGAGCCACCTGCTGTGTGCTGAGGCTGGAAGCCTCTTTCCCGTGGAGATTCAAGGGGACAGGTGGGAAGGAGGACAGAGATACCCTCTTGGCACAGTCATCGGTGCATGTCCTGAACTGGAATACCAGGGGGCAGCCGGATTGGGAACTTTTGCATAAAACCAAAAAGACAAGATGCCAAGATAATAGGCATGATTGTGGTTTAACCCTTTACACAATACATCTTTTATCACATCTGCATCTTTTGCCTGATAGTCCATCAAAGAATCCAGGGCAGCATACGTGGGGTTATTATCCAACCCTATGGGGCAGGCTTAGTTGAGAGAGGCGGTCTCAGGGTCACACAGTGGGCTTCATAGGCCAGTGAGGATTGAAACTGAGGTCTCCTTCCCCCTCCCATTGCAGCCATTATTTCAGTGCTGTGCTTATTTTTTTAGTAATTCTGTATAATTGCAGAAAAAGGTCAAGGTTTTATACTAGCTGCAGTGCAGCATCTTGAAAAACTCTCCCAAACATGTTTTTAGCACTGATGAAATCTCAGGAGGTGGGGGGCTCAGCAGGATTTCCAGTCAGCATTGTGAATAGTTCCTTGCCATTCCTATAGCAAGCAGAAAAAAACAGTCTGTAATATGTAGGGTGTGTGTGATGGGTGGTGATATTTTTTCCAAAATTTCTTTATTATAATAGCAAATTGTGGTGTTGTGTGTGTTTTTTTACATTCTCATTCCGAGTTCTCATTTTTATTAATTGTAAATGGTTTTAAAGTGTACTAGGTAGATGATATGGGTGATATAGTGTCATCAGATGCAGCCACAGTATGGTTTCTAATTGGAAAAGTAATCTATTTTAATTTCTGGAAAGTATCTTAAACACCAAAATGCGGTGTTTTGTGTTTTTATTTAAATATTTTAACCCCCCAAAAGGGGGTGTTTTGTGTTTTTATGCCATGTTTAACAAGAACCCCCACCCCTAGCAATAAGCAAACAAGTGCGGATTTGATTCAGTTCACAACTTATTCAGGTGCAGAATTCAGGCCTAAATTCTTATTTTTTAAAGGACAGAATACCCCCAGCCCTGTTTATACTGCCATCAAGCAAATATCATTTGAATGTTCTTATATAAAATCAGTGGATAAAAGCACAGATGGTGGGGAGCCATTATTGTAAAAGAAGCAAAAGCCTGCCTAGAATGTTCTTTTTTCATATTCACAACATTTTATTAGCCTATGACTGCATAGCTGCAAGAAGTCAGGGTTTCCAGAGCTTGAATCAGAACCTTATTATTATAAGCTGGAACCTGCATAGTGAGTTATCAGAGGCAATGGATATTCAGCTCTCAGAGAGCCCCTTTCATGTACAGAGAGAGCTTGGGGTGTGCACCATCAGACCTTATGACTGGCAGACAGTGTAACATTTCTGGCATAAAGATGAGAAGCTTGGCCTTTTATCTTTTTCTGATCAATAGAACAATACCTTCTATACATCAAGCCCTCACCAGCTCAGAATTTTGTCCACGTGCCTTCCTTCTTAGCCCTGCAGCTGCCAACTACTATATCTCTGCTTTTACAATAAATCGGTGTTGCTGTACGATTAGTTTGGAATCACCCATGCCTCAGCCCTAAAATTTTTGAATTGTGTTCACAATTCTTAGAGTGCTATGGGGAGGTGCCAGGTCAAGAGAAGTTGCCATCTGACCAAGAGGAAGAGGCAGGGGTGGGAACAAATCTCAACTGCAGCCATTAAAGGCATAGGAGCAGTCCCATGAGAAAAAATTGGCAACCCAAGTTGGGGATGGGATTTTCCTGCATTTGTTTAGGGGATTCAGCTACATGATATTGAAACTCTATGACTATAAGAATCTTATTTTAAGAATAAATTAAACCTGCAAAGGAGACAAGCAGTGTCAACAAACTGGACCAAAATGTATCCGCTCTCCAGATTTCAACAGTGTCCCCAGAGCTCCTTAATGAGGAGTACATTGGAGGTGATTGTGTCACCTATGCTTGCCCACAGGGGAGTGAGCTCCTCTCAGGGGAGGGGGAAACTGGAGCAGCTGTGAGCCGTCTGTACAGTGGTGGAGTACAGAAAAGGTCTGCGCAGCTTTGCAGCTGTGATGTGCTTTACAGATGGTAAGATATTGTTCCTGCATTGCCTCTCCTTCTAATCAGGGGAGGGCTGAAACTGATCCAGGAGGCAGCTGTTATTTTGAGGCTGTTGGAACCTCGGTGTCCTGGCACAGCTCTAAGAGGCACTCTATTACTGAGAATCCCCTAAATGAGCACTAGATGGTGACATGATTTTTCTGAAATTGCCGTGTTTCATCATCTGTGGAACAGATAGAACACCTGCTGCCCTCAGATTACTAAAGACCGGACCAATTTGCTCTTTTTCCCCAGGAATACATGAAGTGTTGGCTATTTGGAGTCAACTCCCTGTTTTTCCTGGGGGATGGTGGCTAGTTTGAGTTGAGTGAGGGGGGCTGCTGGACCAACTGCATGCAAGTGTGTTTGCTGTAGATACAGGCAGCAGCATAGTCAAGGGCCCTGGAGCCTGGGGAGCAAGGATGTGACCAGCAATGGGATCTACAAATGAACAAGGGGAACGCTGGGCGGGACTTACGTGGGGCTTCTGCGTGATTGGCTGCCCGTCCATAGCGTTCTGCAGCTGTCCTGGCCTCGGGGGGGGGGCTGCCCCGGTTAGTGCGCCCCCCCGCTGCTCGCCCAGGCACCCAGCGCGACCCTCACCTGTCCCCCGCAGCGAGCAGGAGCCCCCCCCCAAGGCCAGGGCAGCCGCGGAACGCTACGGACGGGCTGCCACTCAAGCGGAAGTCCCGCCTACGTCCCGCCCAGCGTTCCCCTTGTTCATTTGTAGATCCCATCGCTGGATGTGACATCACGCAACATCACTTCCAGGGTTCTGCTGCTGTGAGTGTGCACGTGTCCCAGATGGTTCCTGACTCAGGAGGCACACTCACAGCCAAGGCTGGGGCAGATCCCTGTTGATTTTCTGCTTCTTCTGAACCACTCCAGGTCGCTGAGCACAGCTCTGTGCTCGGGAGCCTGGAGTACTGTGGCAGGATCTGAGACTCAGCCAGGAAGCAACGCTTCAAAGGAGGAGGTTACTGCAGCAAGACTGAAGAATCCTTAGGTGGCTGTGGCCATTTTCAGGGGCCTCTCGCAGCACCCCTGTGGCCTGGCACCTGCTTCCGCTTGCCACACCACTGGACCCTGGCATGATTTTTGCACATAACAATACATGAGAGAGCTGTGGCCTTGCCCCTTAACGCACTGACACATTTGAGTTCTGAAATCAGGTGCATTGTCTTTGAAATTGTATCATATAACATCGCCTCAAACTGTTAATATAGTTTGGTTTTTAAAACATAGTTAATTTTTATGCTAGAAAGATTTGTAGTTATTATAAGACGTAAAGGCTCCCTTGTTCAAGTGGCCCCTTTAAATGAACCTAAAAGCCCCACACTTCCAGGATCAAGGAAATGATACGAGGAGCATGGGAAGGTCCTTTTTTCCTTACGGCACGCTGCAGTAGAGGCAGCGGGGGTGGCATCAGGCTGTGTCTGAGGCCATGCTAGTCCTGTGCTTAGGCCTCTTAAAACATCCCTCTTGTGCCTCCAGTTTTCTCACATTTATTCCCACCTGATGTCTTTCTTGGCTGCAGTGACCTCTTTCAGCAGTTCTCCTGCCTTGTAAATTGTTCTCCCCATCCCAAAAACATCCCATTGCTGATGATCCTGAGTTCATTCCAACTCCTCCATGTAAAAGATCATTTTGCAGGTCTGCCGTCTCCCACATAGCCCAGCTGATTGCCTTTCAGATCATCTCCCTTGTGTCTTGCTGGCATCCCAGGCTGCCTCTTCAAAATATGCAACCACATTTTCCCTCCTCCAATTAAAAACTCTGGTAATTTCTTTGGCCTTCTTCCTCTATGATTCCTGCCTGGCCTCATCCTTTCTCTCCTCCACACCTGTCTTTTTCCTTGTGGTCATCCTTTGCGCTCCACCCCCATTAGGAGATCACACATAATAGCCACTATCCAAAGTGCTGCAAATGTTTGCATACAAATGCAAGTGCAGTTAGGGCTGACACTAATCTCAGGGTTTGGCCAAGTTTCTTGGGTTTGAATCTACTTCTCAAGGTGACCGTGAAGGGAATTACACCTCCTTGTGAGGAGCCAGAAGCAAAAGGGTCTATTTCCAGACTTCTGCCCTCACCCTAGAACTCATACTAGGTCCATTTACATGTTAAACACTACCAGGCACATATATGGGTATGATCTTTGTTCATCTGTGACTTATTCATACATTCCAGTCAATGGATCTATAAGAATCAATCCAGGTAATCCGTTCCTTCCTATCTCCAGATGACCAGAACAGCAATTTTCAACCTTTTTCATTTCATGACACACTGAGAAGGCACTAAAACGTCAAGGCACACTATCAATTTTTTTTTTTTGTAATTGGCAAGGCACACTGCATTGCTAGCCGGGGGCTTACATTCCCCTGTGCTCCTACTAATAAATGACCATCCCTCAAACTCCTGCAGTATACTTGCACACCAGTTCACAGCACACCAATTGAAAATCACTGCTCTAAAAGTACTGACTCATGTGCTTGTGGTCTTCTAATTTACAACTGGTTAAGGCTGCAACCTTGCGCCTTTACCAGGGAATAATTCCCATTGAACACAGTGGGATATACTTCTGAGTAAACATGTATAGGATTGCATTGCAAGCTGATTTAGCCAGTTCCTCTTCATGGCTGGAGCTAGCACGCAGGCAGAGGTTTAAGGCCCTTAGATTGGTAGGAGCCTGCTCAGCATCCTCTGATTCTCTATGCTGCAGTCTTCTGGTGACCTCAGTGGTTTGGTGATGTCACGACTTGTGTCTATAGTGGGATCTGGACTTAGGCCTCGGAGAATGTCAGCCTGTGCTCCACAATCAAGTCTAGACAAAAGAAAGGGTGGTGAAAGATTGGCCACATCAGCAAGGAAGCTTCTTGATACCAATAGGTCAGAGGAAGATGATTGATAGACCCATAAATGCTTCCAAGATTGTTCACTGGTCTCAACCATTAGGGGCACAATCCTAATCTGAGGGCAGTACAGTTGACTCCAAGGGTGGTCCAAATGTGCTTTATGGTGGCCCTTGTGCCGGCCAAACTTTGCTGGCCTAACTGCCAGCCTAACTGCGGTTTAGGATTGTACTCTAAGAGACTTTGTTGTTGTTGCCTATGGAAGGCAGAAGGTATGCATAGGAGCTGAGTAGGCTGAAGGTGTGTCAGTTGTTGCTATCCTCTAGTGGGGTCTATGGCTCATTGTCCTGTGCCCAGCAGAGCATCCATAAAATCTCTTCTTTGCACATGTTCTGAGCCATGCCAGGTGCCTCTTTCACCATTTTTTGTGGGTTCTTTGGGATAGGAAACCATGTGCCTCTGGTGCTGCTACAAACATACTGAAACATTAATGATGGTTGATTTGTAAATGCCCACCAAATGGTGTGAATGAAGAAATGTGGCCACATAGTTAGACTGTAGCTGAATGGATAGGAGAGTGCCAGACCTAACTTTCACCTGGCTGTCTTCTTTCCCAGAGGAAAGGTGGCAGGTTCGGCAAAAACAGTCCAGTACCTTCCCCTTTTCAGCTTTGTGCTGGTATCTCTCCTGGCTGTGATGCCAAAATGATCCGGGAAGAATAGACAGAAAGCTGGGCACACGACTTGCAGCAGGGCTATTTTAGATTATATATACATGTTCTCTTAAAACACTCTCAAAACAATGCACAAGAATACCACAATATAGAGTTGCCGTCAATAAAGCAATAAAATGTAAAACCACTAAAATAAAGAGACTAAAATGTTTGCAGCATAATCAAAATGTACTCCAGCCAGTCAAATGTTGTTGTTGTAGTGCACAGTCACTACAGGTGTAGTGACCGGTATACTCCAAGCATCAGGTCCTTCCCAAAGACCTGGGATGTTCAGAGATATTTCTTCAATATAATAATAATAATAATAATAATAATAATAATAATAATAATGAAGCAGTATGTCAGACTGAGAGAACAGAATGTGGATGAGAACAAGCATTTGAATGCATGGACCTGTTTATTTTCTCTGTCAAATGAATCTCCCTGAACAAGGAGTTCCCATAAGTTCAGGTCTCAGGTCATGCTCTGGCCACTGATTTCATGGTAGGAACAACAATAATTAAAGCCAATTCTCAGCCATTATTATTATTATTATTATTATTATTATTATTAATAATAATAATAATAATAATATGGCACTTAATAATATAAGAGAAGGCAGATCCCTCCCCCAAGGAACTCACAATATAAAATAGACGCCCAAAGGAGACAACAGGAGGAGGAGAAGGGAATAATGGTGCCAAGGACGATGGAGAAGAATATGGCACTATTTCATTTACAGAAGGGACCAGAGGGTCGTACCAAGGCTTCACGTAAAAAGGTGGCTTGCTGTTTTGCTATAAAGCATCCATCATGCCATTGAGAAGGTGCCCATTTTCTAATGTTGGGCAAGCCATGGTGTGCTTTAGGACCCTTCTGAGAGATGAATATCTATGAAATTACAGGCCTTTTTATTGTTCCAGCCTCTGGGAGGGAACAGGAGGCATTTACTACTGGAATGAGTAGCAACACAGGGAGATTGGGGTAGGATGACATGGAATTAATCCTTCCTTCAGTGATAGATAGTTGCAGGATATGAGGTGATAAATCTTCCCTTTGGCAGAGTCTATGAGAGGCACTGGCATCCAAGGTCGATCTGTGTGTTTTCCTCCCCACTGAGCCAGGGAACATGAAGGGAAGTCTCAGGGTTTTCACCATAACGCTGAGACAGGTGAGGGGTGGGGGGAGGAGAGAGGAGGCTTATATAGTCCTCAGAGCAACTGGCTTGAATGGGTAACTACCACCCTGTGAAACAGACAGGAGAAGGTAGAGTTGAACTGGATTGGTAGGTAGGGAGAGGACTCAAGCAAGATATGGCTAGCTGGAGAAGAGTGCCATCTCAGGTGAGCTCCACCTTCTCCCCACCTCTTTTCCCAAATCTGGCGATGCTTGTACAGGCTTACCTGGGTTATATGTGCGGGCCAAATTTTAGCTGCCTGGATGGTATGTGAGTCATCCCCATATTTGGGGATATACTTCCTGTCCTTCTGAAGGAAAGACGCATAACTATCCTATGTTCAGATTTTTCTAGTAATCAATGTACATTGGGCTATATGCTTTTGGG
The DNA here is from genome assembly GCA_029204185.1 of Lerista edwardsae. NCBI lineage: Eukaryota > Metazoa > Chordata > Lepidosauria > Squamata > Scincidae > Lerista > Lerista edwardsae. Next base: position 1,289,206 of record JAJKFI010000152.1, on the reverse strand, counting down.
GTTAAAGAACCTCCACCATTTTAATATCCCCAAATGGTTAAGGTACATAGGAACATAGGAACCCTGCTGGATTAGGCCAAGGCCCATCTAGTCCAGCTTCCTGTATCTCCACCAGATGTAACATACACATAAGCTAGAAAGCTGACATTTTGGTGTCAGCCTACGTCATTATGATTACCAGAAAAGCCTATGATTACCAGAAAATGGCACATTTGCAAAATCTTCCTTGAAATCCAGAAATGACAAGTGTACTCCTGAACAATTAAAGTGCTTCCAGGCCAGCCAGAAAACAAATTTGATACACACATAGCTGAAGGCACCTTGATGAGTGAAGTCTGAAAATGGAGCATAGTTACACAGCTTGGAGCATGTAGGGTATGGAGTCCAGTGATCCAGCAAAGAGCACACATGGAATAGACTTTTTGACTGAGGGTTTTATTGATCTGGGGAAGGAAAATGTGCAGAAGTAGACTTGTAGGCAGTAGGCATGTGCTTCTATGCTGCATAATGCAAGATGAATGTATGCATGGGCTTGGATACAAATCTCTCCATGTAGGACAGCTGTGTATATTAGTTTTGAGCAAAAACAAGGGCAGGATTTGGTGATTTTCATCCCTGTGAAATGTGCTCACCCTTTCCAGTAATTTTTGGCATCTCTTTGTGAGAGGGCACAGCATTGTTTGCAAGTGCGTAAGTATTGGGGTGGGGGGGGAATGAGACTTGTTAGTAAGCGAGCTAAGCCAATCCTTGCTACCCCTCCAGACACATTGGAGCAGAATGAAGTTGTGCATTTGAATGCATGTACCAGTTTCTGACAGCTGATTGCCTGGCATGTAGTGGAGACTTTTCAAGTTTAAAAGAAGACACAAAAGCAGGAAGTTCTCTTTGAAAATAATGGATGCAAACAGATGGGAAAATGTGGGAAAGAGTAAGTGCGTGCGTGTGTGTGTGTGTGTGTGTGTGTTTTGAATCCATGGATTCACAACTTTTACATAAAAAATTGTAACCCTGCAAAATTTGACAACATAAACTCAGTGTGAATAATCTTCTGTCGAGAATAAATGGCTCAAGTAGCATGTGAAGCAGATGTGGCAGGTGTGGCAATAGTAAGCTAGAATCCGAATAGCCTGTGTATGATAAAATCTTTCATTGATACAGTATGCAATGTGTCATGGAAAAGCTTTGCTTGCAGTGTTTTACGGATGAGCTGGGAAACTAAGTAGTGTCATTTCATTTACCCTTTGTGTTGTTACCCCATCCCAACCCCCACCCCAATATCTAGAGAGGAAAAAGAGGTATTGATGATAGGTCATCGGCAGATGTGCCTTTTTTCCATGTATGCTTCCTGCTTGCAAAACGATCTGAGGTCGTATACTCACTTCCTTTTTTCGTCCCATTAGTTGCTATTCTGAAAGTTGAATGGGAGTAGACAGGCCAAATCATGAGCAGGTTTGAAAGCTGTCAGTGTCTGAGAACGGTGCCCTTGGTTCTTTTCACGGCTGGATAGATCAGTGAACTGGTCCCTGCCCGGCTGCTGTGAGGAGGACTGTGGGCTGCCTGAGACAGAGTCAGAAAGTACTTGGCGGAGAAGCCAGCACCTAGTTACATCCATAAATGCTAGCAACAAGGAAAAGGTTAGGCAGGCACTGCCTCTTTAAGTGGAAAACCGCAGAGTGTGGGCTGTAGGGGCAGTGCTGCCTGCCAAACTGCCAGTGCACACTTCATTTCAATGACACCTGATTGGTAGAGCATAAGAACACCAAAATTGCCAGGCTGAGTCAGGGCAGAGCTTCATCGAGCCCTGCTTTCTCTCTGTACCACCTGCCAGCCAGATGCCACTGGGAAGTATTTACAAGCAGGGAGTGAGTGATGGCCATTCCTTGCTCAGTTCCAGGCGTCCGATATTCAGACCTTTCCTGTCTCTGAACACAGACCTGCCCTCCATGCATCTGCCTAATGATTCTCTACAAGCCACCAGACGAAGTGGCTGTCACCAAATCTTGTAGCATATGAGAGATGGGGGAAGGGGTCTTTTTCTCATACTAAAAGGCAAAGTTACACAGTGAAAGTGATCACCTTCCAGTGATTGGCAGTAGTTTTAGGACAGACAAAAGAAAACAGTAAAGGGTTTTGAGGAGGAATTTGAAGCAAGTAAAAGGTGGCATCATGGAAGGCAGTTCTGGGCATAAGGGGTGGCAAAGAAGAAAGCAGGGTGTTTGAGGCATTGTTTGGACACTTGAGAGTGATGGAGGAGTGAACTTCATGGACCAAGGTCTTCATGCAGTGTGTAAGCAACTCATAGAATTCACTGCTGTGAGATGATGGCCCCTAGCTCAGGGGTCTTATAAAAGGGATCAGGTAAATTCATGGAGGTGAGGTTGATAAACCAAAGTGAGATGTGACAGGTAAATGGAACAGACATATGCAGAAGCAGTTTACCTCAGAACAGTGGTTCACGAACGTTTTAGCACTGGGACCCACTTTTTAAAATGACAACCCCCCCCCCAGCTTTATAAGACTTAAAAAAAGTTTCAGTTTACAAGTCGCTCAAGCCTGTTTTTATCCTTTGTACTTTGGTGGGGGGGGAGCCACATTCTGGAGTGTTTATTGAGCTCCATGCCCGTTGGATTGGAACCACTCTGATGACCTTGCGTGCCCCCCAGCCTGCCCTTCAAAGAGGACCAAGGCCCATTTGCCCACTGGTGTGCTGCTCCATTTCAGTTTTCATAGGGCTCAATATATTTTCCTTGTCTGTTATCAGCTTGTCAATTTCACGACTCACCAAAAATTGGGTTGTGATCCACTGATGGGTCCTGACCCACAGTTTGGGAACCACTACCTCAGAATATAAGAAGTTGAGGACAAATAGTGGATGAATGAGTTTGTTCATGCCCTACTTAAAAGCATGCCAGAGTCGTCTGTATTAGATGAATATGTCTCAAACTTTTCAACCTCCGGAACCCTTTTCATGACCAAAAGGAATCTTGAGGAGCCCCATTGGCATGTGCACAGAGTCTTGGGGAGTCCCAGCGGATGTGCGGAGGCCCAATGCCGAATACCAGCGGAGAGCCAGAAGAGATGAGGAATGGAGAAGGAGAGCCACCAATAGGGGAGATGGAAGGGACATAGGAGCAAACTGGGCAGGGGGCCACTTTTGGCATGTTCATGGAGCCCTGAAGGGATCTTGGGAGCCCCAGTGCTCCTTGGAACACATTATGTATTAAATTGACAGAGCTGCAAAGGAAATGCTTGTTTGTTCGTTCATTCATTCATATTGCAGTATTCTTGTTTAAGACTCTTCACAAAATACAAGAGCACAGGTGCTGCCGCGAAAAGCTGGGAATCTGAAATTTGCCACAAAGAGAGGCTGCAGAGGAAGGGGAGGGAGATGGAGACAGGGTTATACAGGAAGAAGGTGCATTTTTTCTCAGTTGCATGTACTTAATTGGGCATGGGGATTAAAGGGTTACACCAAAGAGATCATGAAAAGGGTTAGGTTTGAAGGGAGAATTGAATGACGTGAGATGACATCACTTTTCAAGGAAAAGTGAAATAATGTTGTTAGCAGAATTCTGGATAGATGCAGTGGGGCAGAGGTTCTTGTGTTTGTTCTTGTAGGTTGTGTTGCTACATTGGCTTTGGTACTTAGTGCCTTTTGATTGGAGACAATGCGGACCTAATTAACTGCCAATACATTTGTATCCAGATTCAAATGTGCCATAGTGCACGAATGTGTGATTTGGGAGAGGAAAGCTCAGTAATGGGAAGAGTGGGCTCTGCAGGTCCATCCTTCGGCTTCCAAATGCCTGAATGCTTCTATCTCTGTTGTTGCTGCCTTCTCTCCCCCTCCCGCCTCCTTCAGGGTTCCCTCCTGTCACACACCTGATATTCAATCCTGGCAGAGTTAAAGCCTCTTGCTCAGATCAGATGTGGCTTTGGGGGGGTCATGTGACAGAAGAAGGTTGCTATAAATATAGTTAAACCCTGCAATCACTGCCCCAGACGCCTTTGGGGGCAGGAAGAAAAGAAAATTAGTAAGACGTAAGGAATAGGGAAGGAGAAGGAGCCAGATAAATGCCATGCCTTGGGCTGATCGGCTAGGCGGATTCAGTGTTTGTTCTGCAGCAGTCTTGCCCGGGCTCAGCAAAGGTTGGGCATAGGGCTATGGAGCATGCAGAGCTCAAGACAGCTGATGGCAAGAGAGACACGGCGTTGTGGGGTGGTGCCCCCCAGTATGACTATGTCCACTTTGAAAATTGCACCAACTATGGGATCCCATTGGAGGCAGGGCATGAGACTGGGGCTACTGAAGATGACCTGCACTATCAGGAGAAGGCCCTCAACCACGTGCAGGTAGGATGGGCATGTGGGTTTTGGTTTTTTTTTTTAAAAAAAAGCTGGTGTGTCGCTCAGAATGGATTCCTCAACGCTTCCCATAACACACTTGGTGGTGCCCAAGGGTGGGTCTCAGTTGACTTTAAAATGGTAAGTCAACCAAGAGATGATACTTGGATGGGGGAAAGAGAACTGCCTCCCATTGTGATATGTCAAAGTGCTCATAATTACAACCACGACACTTGCTGCGATCAACCTGATGCCATAGTAAAGCTATAGAAGGACAAGTCTAGACCTGCACACCTAGACCCCTGCTCAGTCTCGTCTGGTGTGGGGCTCCAGAAGGTTTTCTTTCTTTTGCTAGAACTCTGGAAAGATGGTTTGCCATTGTGAAGGTCCCGATGTTGGATACTTTGGGGAATAGCTCTAATTGCTGAGCATTGACAATGCTGGCATTGTTGTGGTTGTGGCATTCTGTTGAGTGAGGCAACAGAATCATGGCCAGTCCTGCCCCTTCCCCACCTGCTCAGGCCATGCAGGGGCCTTCTGTATGGGGATGGTGAGAGGCTGGCTATGCTAGAAGTGGTAGGAAGATGTTCTGTGCTGAATCCTCCATGCAACCATTTCCCCTGGTTTCTGTATACTGTACACGTTTCCCTGTTTTTCTCATTTGTACTTTCTGCATCACTTATATGGACATACTTTGCTTCTGAGGCTCTTGTAAACAGATGGTTTATTTATTACATAATATGGGCCCCTTCCTTCCTCCAACAAGATCAGTGTTTAGCCTGTGAGATGCTAAACCTGATGCTAGCCTGCAAGACGGTGCCCTTCCCAAAACTACCCTGAAAGCAGGAAGAGATTTGGATTTCCCCTTGTACAGATTCATAAGGATTGTTTGGTTTTTGTAATGGCTTGGAAGGAGTGTAGATGATGAGGAACGGCCTCATGAGGAATGTGGTATCATTGCCTATTTCTGGGTTGTATTTTGGAGAAGATGAATGTTCACACTCAGAATTCATATATTATTATATTGAGAATATTATATACTGCTTTTCAGCCAAACGTCCTACACAAACGGGTTTATATAGCTTAATAAAACCTTGTTCCCAAAGGGTTCACAGTCTTTGAAAACACACAAAACAAGGCTCCAGCAACAGCCCCTGGAAATCCCTCCAGCATTTCCACCAAGACGTTGTTCTTCCTTTCCAGTACATACAATACATACCACATGTAGGTAAAGAGTACCTTTTTTGTCCTGTTAGCAGTGCTATATTATAAGACTTTTAAAGAAAAATAATCAAACAGGCGTGTAGTATAAAAGCAGCACATCTGATTTGAAGAGGCCCTTGTAATTTGCTGGGGCAGGTTTCCAGGGAATACTTATATGAACTGTGGAAATAGTGATTTTAAATTTGTTTATTCCTTTTTCATAGCTGAGAATGGCGGTGGTTGCAACTGTGGGGATTTTGAGTGTTGAGGCAAAGAGTTTTGGCCTTCTTATAACAGAAGATTTCCTGCATATTTGTGTGTGTGTGTGTGTGTGTGTAAAGGTAAAGGTTTCCCCATGACCGAATGGTCTAGTTGTGACCCACTGTAGGGGGCGATGCTCATCTCCGTTTCCAAGCCTGTAGAGCCGGCGTTTTTGTCCGAGGACAAGCTTCCGTGGTCATGTGGCCGGCATGACTCTACGCCGTAGCGCACGGAATGCCGTTCCCTTCCCACCGAAGTGGTCCCTATTTATCTACTTGCATTTAGGTGCTTTTGAACTGCTAGGCTGGCAGGAGCTGGGACAAGCAACGGGAGCTTGTCTTGAACTTGTCTTGAGTCCGTCACGCAGTCTTGAACTCCCAACCTTGCCATATATAATATGGCAGCCACTCATTGGGAACCAATACTCACTGACATATCATTAAGGGGGAGGGGGTCAAAATTCCTCAGCATGGCAAAAACCAACCAATTCTAAAGAAACAATCACCCATTAATCTTTTATGTGTAATATTGGCCTTAGCTGGAAAGTTGGTTACCTTTGTAGTAAAATACAAATGGAACTTTGTCCCATTCATTTTGAATCACCCAGTATAGTACTATATCCCAGCAGTATGCATTTTCCCGTACATACATTTCGCCTTGTGTTTTTCTCTATTATGCATGTGTGGACAAATATTTTAAAAAATCCATATGGCTTACAGAGACAATTTTTTTTAATGCATGGCTTTTTCTACATTATATATTACAGGCATACACGCCTCCTGTGCCAGTGAGAATGATTTCATTACAGACTGGAGTACAATACTGCAGATTAGAGCTAGCCAAAACAGCTTGGTTTTGTTAAAGAAAAATTTTAGCTTAGCCAAAAAAATTCCTTCTCCTTGTCAGTGATTTCCTTGTGAAAATACTTACTTTCTTCACTCTTTGTGAAGGCATTCAATTGTTCATTAACAGTGCTCCTGCTTGACCTCAGAACATAGCCAAATCTGATTTGCTGAAATCATAATTCAGTGTTCTGAAATAATTCCATCCAATCAGTGATGTCATCTGGTAATGAAGAATGGGAACGCTGGGCGGGACTTGTGCATGATTGGCTGCCCGTCCGTTCCATTCCGCGGCTGCCCTGGCCTCGGCGTGCCTGGGCGAGCAGCGGTGGGGCGCGCCAACCGGGGGCAGCCCCCCCCGAGGCCAGAGCAGCCGCGGAACGGAACGGACGGGCTGCCAATCACGCATAAGTCCCGCCCAGCATTCCCATTCTTCATTACCAGATGACATCACTGCGTCCAATTCCCTGATTGGACAGGATCCGCTCATGTTACTGATCCAGGAAAGAAACAGCAATTTCTGTTTCTGTTAGGAGTGGGTGGGGGAATAAAGAAAACTGAAGATTTTTTCCAAACATTTTGTTTTCTCCAAAACTGAGTATTAGCAGCCAAGGAAACAATGACACTGAATAAAGTGGAGGTTTTTATTTTAAAGTTGAATATTTACACAGCTCAGCTAATTTGGGGGTGGGTGGGTGGAGGAGCAATTCTTTTGCACTGAAATTGTTAGTTTCTGCCTGAAATCACATCGTTCACATAGTTCTGCAGAATCTAGAGGTGAAGTATGGCGATTCAAGGCACAGTGGTCTCTGCGGTGTACTGGTAGGAATTGGGAAAGGAAGATGTAGTAGTTGGGAAACTGCAGAAGGAGATACGGAAAGGGCAATGACAACAGTCTTCAAGTTGCATACTTGATTTGAGATTTTAGAAAACTTGCCTGTTACGGCTCTTAGGAAGTATGTCAGTCTGCTGTGCATTGCTAACAAAGGGTTAAGTGAGCCGTAAAGGCCAAGAGAATTGGCAGAGCCTGACATGAGGGGAGCCCAGGACAGAAATAGCAAGGGGCAAGGTGGTGCAGTGCAACCCAGGACTGACAGCCTCTGCCAGAGTTATTGTGAGAAGTCCACGTTGGGGTGGAATAGGAGGTTACTGATGAGGTTGAGGAGAACTGAAAGGAGCTTGGGCTTTGTGCAGTAATTGCAGTGTGCGGAGTCCAGGACAAGAATAGTACATGGAAAACCTTGCGAGATCATCACTATTCGCAGCAGTTACACCTTCAGGCTGTGCTGGAGTGCTGGGGCTTCCCAGGCCTTCCTTTGAAGCTCCCTTCAGCGGTTCAAGCTCAGCATCTTTCAGCCCGAAGAAACTGTATTCGTCCCAATTTTCACTTAACTTTACTCAGCATTTTGGCTTCTCCTTGCTTGCTGTTTACACCCTTCAGATATTTGTGGGCTGTTATCATGTTGCTTCTTAGTCATCGTTTAGCTAGCTCTTTTAATCTTCCTCCTCAGGTCAGCCTCTCCAGCTGCTCTCCAGGATCTCCTGCAATTTTCAGGGCCTTCTTGGCACAGCTCCCGCTTCATAGCATAACGTGCTACCAAGGTTCCCTTTACAACTGCCATAGAGTGTGTGCATGATCAGGCCAGGATCAGCCACCAGTTCCAGATTTTTCTAGAAGGGGAATTTTGAACCATATGCCTGCCAGGCTGTAGCCAGAAATTTCTGACGGGGATAACTTATGATTTTCAGTCAGTGTACTGCGGCACGTTGGTGTGCCATGAATGGACTGCAGGTGTGCCATGGGAGTTTGGGGGAAGGGAGATTGATATTAGTAGGGCCATTGAGGTATTTGAGCCTCCCAGCCATCAGCGTGGTGTGCCCTGTCAGTTGTCCAAAAACTAGTGGTGTGCCTTGACAAATTTAGCGCCTTCTTGAGTTTGCAGTGAGATGAAAAAGGTTAAAAATCACTGACTTAAGGGTATGATAGTGGCAAGATGGAATGCAGGCTGTGTCAATATGGAGCAACAGAACTGCCATTTTAAACAACGACACCAGCAAGTTGTTGAATTTATTATATTTTTAAAAGGTAATGTTTTTCAAAAATTGCAACAATAAGCGCACAGATGCCTTTGAATCATCCCAGTGCCTTTGCAGACATTGGCCAGAACACCAGTAGGCAGAAGCAACTTGTCACTTATTTAGCAATTGAGCAGAATATTATGAGCATGTCTGTGGAACTCCTTGCCACAAGATGGGGTGAGGGCATCTGGCCTGGATGCCTTTAAAAGGAATTGGATAGATTTATGGAGGAAAATGCCATTGCCGGTTACAAGGTATGATGGGTATGTCCAGTCTGAGATTAGCTGGACATATCCTCACCCCTCATGAGAGCTGGGTAGGAATTTTTTCTGTCATCCAAATTGGCCATGGATGGCAGTTTTTTTGCCTACCCCAGACTGGGGAGGGAGGGACGGGTGTTCAGTAGGTTTCATGATTTATACTTGTGTTAATAAAGTTAAACCATAACTTCAGTCTGGTGACTTCCTTGGGGGTAGTGCAAGGGTAATAGGTCACCTTAGAATGCCAGATGCAGGGGAGTGGCAGCGAGATACAAGAATCTGGTTGCCTTTCGTGCCCCCTGAAGCATCTGGTGGGCCACTGTGAGATACAGGAAGCTGGACTAGATGGGCCCTTGGCCTGATCCAGCAAGGCTTTTCTTTTGTTCTTATGAGCATGTTTCCCTCTTATATCTATATAAGTGAGGGCCCAATCCGATCCGAATTTTCAGCGCTGATTTAGCTGTGCCAAGTTAAGCCTCTGGTCTCTAGAATGCAGAACAAGGAACACCAGGATCCAGCACAGAGAGCAATGACTAAAGAGAATCATTTGTGTATGCTGTAGTTTAATGTACATACACGTCAGACTAGTGGTGGACCTGAAGGCGGGCAAGAGGTGCAGAAGCCCTGGGTGCTGGTCTGACTGCCCACCCACTTGCCCCCCGCCACTGAGAAGGAATGTGAAGCTGCTCCGGGAGGCCACTTTCCGGAGCGACCCAGAGCAGCTCCAAAGGGCCACCCACTCCTCCAAGAAGGGGCGAGTGGTGCTTCTGAGCCACAACTGGTCACTCCGAGAAGTGGCTTCTGCAGCAGGAGCTGCTTCCCAGAGCGACCTGGCACGGCTCCAAAGGGCTGCCCCGCCCTTCTTAGAGGGGTGGCCACATGAAGCCACCGGGGGGGACGGACGGACGGGGGGCACCTGCTTGGTACGCCCCTGGGTGCTGACCCCACCCCGGATCACCCCTGTGTTAGACTGCCATGTCAAGCTATTAACACAAATGAGGCCGCCAGAAGCATAAAACCCATGGGGGTTGCTGTCGTGCACCAGGGGTAAAGGGAAAAAATTCCTCTTACTCCAAATCGCACCGCAGCTACCTCCTACCCTGCGCAGGCTAGGATCAGGCTGCTCAGCAAAAGAAACAACAAGAAGCCCAAGGGGATATCACTTCCCCAGGTTTTCAGCAGACAAGGCCTTTTGTAGGGGGAGGCCCATGTTATAAGCTGGGCCCTGGGAAATGAGGCTTGGATACTGTCTAGAACCAACCTCAGTCCTCATCACCAGCTGAAATGGAGGCAGGAGGAGCTTCTTTCCTGTGAATGCAACATCCTTGGGGGTCCAGGTCTGATTGAAACCCCCTCTGTCCGTGTCACATTCCTGAACTCAGCTGGGCATCATCACTATCACCACTGTGCAGCTGCTATTGTCTGAAATAAAACAGCCCATTACAGCCAATGATGTATTGATGTAGTCTGGCTCTCAGTGATCCCTTCAAAAATGTTGTGAGGCAGACCAGTATTATTGTTCCAATATTGCAGATGGAGGCAGATTTGATCTTGAGAGACAGTGGCTTATGGCCAGCTAGTAATGTTCATGGCTGAGACAAGGTCGGAGCTAAGGTGAGCTGTATGTACAGCTCACTCTTGCGGGCCTAGTTCTTCTCATTGGTCAACTTGATATAAAAATAAGAATTACAGCAAGCGTTTCTTCTTGCCGGAATTTTGTGAGTTCTCTTTTGAACAGTCACAAGTTGTCACTTACAAATTGATAGAACCCACACACAGGAGTGCCAGTTGTGGGGCATGCTGGGGATGCCTAACAAGCCGGTTTCCTGCTCCCATAGCTGTTCGGGAGCACTCACCCCCCCCCCCTGAGATTTTAAACATTACAAATTTTGTTGTAAGAGCCAAATACTATCCTCCCACCTCCAGTTAGTCAGCAGAGGACCAAACCAGATATTTGTCTGGAAAGAGGCGCCTGAGGGGGGACATGATTGAGACATACAAAATTATGCATGGGAGGGATAGAGTCAACAGAGGGATGTTCTTTTCCTTCTCTCACAATACCTGAACCAGGGGGCATCCACTGAAATTGAGTGTTGGGAGAGTTAAAACAGATAAAAAGAAATACATTTTACCCAGCGGGTAATTATGCTAATACGTAAGGGACGTGGTGGCGCAGCGGGCTAATTCGCTGTTGCTGGGCTTTCCGACCAAAAGGTTGGGAGTTCAAGACTGCGCGATGGAGTGAGCTCCCGTTGCTTGTCCCAGCTCCTGCCAACCTAGCAGTTCGAAAGCACCTAAAATAGGATAAGTAGATAAATAGGGACCACTTCAGTGGGAAGGTAACGGCATTCCGTGCGCTACAGCGTATAGTCATGCCGGCCACGTGACCACGGAAGCTTGTCCTCGGACAAAACGCCGGCTCTACAGGCTTTGAAATGGAGATGAGCACCGCCCCCTACAGTCAGTCACGACTAGACCATTCGGTTGTGGGGAAACCTTTACCTTTTTAATTATGCTATGGAGCTCCTTGCCACAGGAGGTGGTGATGACATCTGGCCTAGATGACTTTAAAAGGGGACTGGACAGATTTCTGGAGGAAAAGTCCATTGTGGGCTATATGCCATGATGGGTGGTGCAACCTCCTTACATTAATAATAGGCTACCTCAGAATGCCAGGTGCAAGGGAGTGGCAACAGGATGCAAGCATCTTGTTGCCTCCTGAGCTCCCTTAGGCACCTGGTGGGCCACTGTGAGTTACAGGAAGCTGGACTAGATGGGCCTTTGGCCTGATCCAGCAGGGCTCTTCTTATGTTCTTATTTGAGGCTGTTCCCAAGTGAGAGAATAGCAAAATGTTTCAGGTGCCAGGGCTGCACTCCCTGATCTGGAGGAGAGCCTGGGCCACAGATGAATTTGGCTTGTTCTGCAGTAATGAAGCAGCTTCATTGACTCCTGCAAATCTGAGGCCCAGTGCTATCCAACTTTCCAGTGCTGATAAAGCCATCTCAGTGGGGCAGTGCGCAACATCCTGTAGTCGGGGGGGTAGTCACGGTGGCCTCCTCTGGGAATATTCACTCCCTAATTTGGGGATTGGGTTGCGACTGCATCAGTATTGGAACGTTGAGCAGGATTGCTCCCTCACAAACGTTGGACAGCCCATAAGTACTAGCATAGGACATAGGTTTGCATAAATATGCTTGAGCATAACCCACCACATTCACAGCCCAATCCTACTGGGCTGTGCCATTGCCAGAAGTAGCATTTTGGCAGCGGCAGACACTTTACGGCCATCATGAACTCAAGAAGGGGATGGACCCATGCTGTTCCAGACCAAGGCTGGAGTGGCCCCACACAGGACCATGGGGAAAGGTGCATACATCTACTGACAAAGGTTTCGGCAGAGAGGGCGGAATGGGGGTAGGTGGGAGGCATGTCGGAGGCAGGGCGGGTGGCACCCAGTCAGTGGCGTCTCTACAGGGAGGGCAGAGCTCTAAGTTTTGCAAGAAGCCTTACCTTGCAGTGGAAATCACTTCTCTCCTGCACCGTTTTAGCCAATCCTCACAGGGAACAGCAACATCTTGGCATTGCTTACTGGCTACAGCAGCAAGGGAGAGGAGGGATTTACATGACAGGGTAAGGCTCCTTGCAAAACTTAGAGCTCTGCCCTCCCTGTAGAGACGCCTCTGCACACAGTATGATGCTATCCCCTCTGGTAGCTGCTGACATGCCCCATTTTTCTCCTTGGGCTTGCTAAAGAGCTGGCACAGTGGTGATTGGGAGGCTTACAGAAGGGTAAGGGAAACTTTTTTCCCTTTCCCCAATCCTCCAGGTCTGCCCCCTCGTGCAGTTTTGGTACAGCTGTGTACTATAGTGGGGGAAAGGATAGAATTTGGCTCTTAGTTTTTCCCTACTGGTAATAACTCATCACTTGCAATAGCCCAGTCCCGGATTCCTTGGCTGTGGTCAAAGGTATTCTTCTCCAACTGTCTTGAGTCCTCCCAAAGGCCTTCCCCTCAGGTTACCCCAGTTCTAAGGCTTTCTGCCTCCCCAGGCAGGGAGAAAGTTTAACACTGCAGCTAGCCATTTTATCTCCACTTTACAGGCCAACCCAGGCATTGGGTGTGCGTGCGTGCATGCTTGCACGTGGTTATTCATTGTATTCAAATTTTAAAATTTGTTGGTTTTTTTGAAAGGTTTTAAATACTAGATTTTTCTTTAAAATGTAACTTTTTAAAAAACTAATCTAACTCAGTGGTTCCCAAACTGTGGGTTGGGACCCACCAGTGGGTCATGAGCCCATTTCATGTGGGTTGTGAACAGAGACATCATCCGGGCGCACCAGGAACCGGAATGCCCGGATAATTGGCAGCCCTCTGCCCCAATGGCGGAGGGCAGCCACGCCTCCCTGCGCCTCAGCGCGCCTCGAATCGCTCCATTTCAGAGCGATTTGGACGCGTGGGAGGGCGGGCGGGCCCAGGAGCAGCTCGCCCGTCCTCGGGAGAGGCGGTGCCGCATAGGCCCGTCTGGGGAACTGGCGGAACAGCGTACCAGGCCGTTCCGCCAGGATGACACCACTGGTTGTGAAGCATCTAGGCAGTGGTATCGTTCAAATGATTTAGGAACAGGAACTCACTTTTGATTGGCACTTGTCGGGAACCCAGAACCAGCCACGGAGCCCGTTAGGATCCGGAACGCCCGTTCTGGTCCGTTCCCCCTGAATGACATCACTGCATCTAGGGCAGCTGTTTTGAAAATATGGGAAGGTGGGATGCTGGAAAGTGGGAGGGCTGTGTGTTATTTTGCTTGTGTCAAGGTTGCAAATAGGCTTTTTTCCCTTTCTGATTCACTTTGATTCTCTCACTGGAAAATGGCAGAGAAATAACCCAACTCATTGCTGCTTTCTCAGGAAAGCAGCAGGCTCTGGCATCACAATGATGGCACTTCCGGCCATGATATCATTTCCTTTGGGTCCCAGACAGATTATCATTCTAAAAAGTGGGTCCTGGTGCTAAAAAGTTTGAGAACCACTGTAAGTGTATGTCTACCTACTGAATTGTTTTCTAATGGACCAGTTAAAATTAAAATGGTTTGTTAGACGTTGGAAGGACAAAGCAGGAGAAGGCAGATCTCTTCCAACTTTCTTTCCAACTGGGTTTCCACTCCAGGCATTATAACATGATGAATAACCCCACAGAGTGCTGCACTTCATTTCTAGTCTCCTTGGGTCACTGTAGCAAGCAAGTGCCACTTTATAAACGGCAATAGTTAGAAGCGCTGGGGAAGGCTGGAGTTGGTCTAGCAGAGTTCTGGGGGCTGGGCAGAGGCAGAGAGAAGGATGTGACCAACTGAGGAACGAGAGAAGGAGAGTGCAAAGAAAGACAGAGAGGCCATTTCCAACACAATCCTATATGCATATTTATTCAGAAGTAATATTTATTTCAGTACAACAATCCCAGATAAGTGTGTATAGAATTGAGCCTTCAGGCATGGAAGGCAGCAGAGGTTTGCCCTATGTTAAAAATGATCTCATAATTTGCCACCTCTTGTGCCCTTTACCTATCAGTTTGCACCAAATGCTTTCACAGATGGATGTCCTGCTGCATGCATGGAAGACATTTACCAACTGAGAGAGACATGTCTCCCAAGAGGTTAAGTGCAACGTTCTGCACAGGGGAGGAGTTTGTGGAGTATTTCACTTTCCTGGCTGTTGCTGAGATTTATGAAAAATTACTGCTTTAAAACTATTTCAATTTTTACTATTAGTTTCATCCATTATATTTCCTAGGTTAATTATTTGAATATAAACGTAAAATGCATGGCCTTTGGCTTATGGCAACCAAAGCCAAAGTTCTCCATGTGGTCCTCCATTTTGTTTAATTTCAACCTGAAGCTTCTGAAGGAGGGTATCAGGGGGTGGGGGTTCGGTGCCACCAGTCTGTTGATGACACCCAGCTTTACATTGCCATTTTATCTGGTATCCCACCAGTGGTGTCATTCAAATGATTTAGGAACAGGAACTCACTTTTGAGTTCAAATTCAAATATTGAAAAAAACAAAAAACAAACAAAAACCCAGAAGCAGCCACGGAGCCCGTTAGGATCCGGAACACCCGTTCTGGTCCGTTCCCCCTGAATGACATCACTGAGGTGGTTGGCTCCAAATTGGAGACATTCCAGAAGGGGACGGGCCAGCCTAGTGACACCGATGGCTAGAATGATTTATCAGTCGCCTCCTGTGGCTTCTTCTGGGTCACACCAGGCCAGGGACCCACTCTGTTGGCCTCTGTGGGCCTCAGAATGGCCTGCAAAAGCTCCTTCCTATTTTTGGAGGTAATTTCTGGTTCGAACAGGACTATTTTTAGATGCTTCTGTCGGCCATTCTGAGGCCTGTGTGGTCCAATAGACTGGGTCTCCAGAGGCCCATTAAATCATTTCAGCCAGCAGCGTTGGGACCCACCGCAGGGGATGAAGTGGGTCATCGTTCTTGGGAGGCACTGAACTATGGTGATCCCTGTGTTGGTTCCATCGAGAAGGAATTATTGTAATGCTGCCTGTGAAGACCACCCAGAAACCTGAGCTGATGCAGCTATAGTGCCAGGCAATTTGACAATGTCATTATGCTGTTATACCATCTAGCAGCTATTATACCAGCTGCTGTTACGCCAGCTTGTTCTTTTCAATCTACCTGAAGGAGCGCCTCCCCATTTATGAAATGGCCTGAGGTCGTGGTGAAGGCAGTGATGTCATTCAGGGGGAACGGACCAGAACGGGCGTTCCGGATCCTAACGGGCTCCGTGGCTGGTTCCGGGTGCCAATCCAATCAAGACAAGTGCCAATCAAAAGTGAGTTCCTGTTCCTAAACCATTTGAATGACACCACTGGGTGAAGGGGGGGGGGAACGACCATCCTGCAAGCCTTGCCACTGACAGAAGCCCATTGGTGGTGGCCCAGGAAAGAGCCTTCTGCACAGTGTCACCCAGTATTGTGGAACTCATTACTATTAGAGATTGGGTTGGCTCCCTCTTTGCATAGTTTTTGATGGCAAACGAAAATCTAGTTTCTTTAGCTTTTGGAGGTTACTTTCTGTTTCCCATTTTGCCTTATTTTGCTCACTGCTAGTCCCATGATTTATGTTTCTTGCTCTGCGTTGTCACCGTTGTAATTTGCTTTAATTTGCTGTTGCATTGTTGATTTTAGCTTTTGTTGTGGTGCCTCCTGTTGGAAAGACTGCAGGCAGGATACAAATGTTTTTCAATAAATAAATACATATTGCTGCTTTTCTCCCACACTGAAGGGGATTCAAGGCAGCTAGCAATATAAAAAACATAATACCAGTACAATTTAGGTAAAAGCAATGCTAAAAACAAAGCTTAAAAAACAAAGCTTAAAACAAAAGCAAACACCCAGGAAATACAGGGATGCTGCTCTGTGTTCTGGTAGCTATGATGCTGGAAGTAACTGTGAGCCCAATCCTAATCTGGAGTTAGGCTGGCACAGTTAGGCCAGAAAAGTTTGGCCTGCACAAGGGACATAGTAAAGTATGTTTGGACCACTCTCTGAGTCAGAGAGGCCAGCATACAGATATGTGCCATCCTCCCTGACTCTGAGAGTGGTTCAAACGCGCTTTACTGTAGCCTTGGTGCTGGCCAAACTTTGCTGGCCTAATTGTGCCCGTCTAATTCCAAGTTAGGGTTGCACTCTGTGATGGGGGAAGGGGCATTTGACTTTGGTATTCAGTCGTAAGGGAAATGCAATCTGCATGTATGTGGGCAGGATATCCCTGCTATCTGGGACAATGTTTACACAGCTGGTGATTTGGTAAATGTGGTGGGGATGGCTGGGATTATTTACTGGGCAAAGGCTGCTGTGCCCGAAAGCTAGCACAAATGTATCCCAAACTACAGCTCTGCCAGCTCCAACATTCACCAGGTAATGCGGGATGTTGCCCCTTAAGCCATTTATTTCTGTAGATACCCTTGCCGTTTTCCTCCCAAGTTTCTAATTCAAGTTTCTAAGACATATGCAATTATTTTATTTTTGTTCAAACTCTGTAAAGCATAAATTAACATTTTACAACATCAAAATAGAACTCTTCTCCATTCCTACCTTTTATCATTTCTCAGCAATGATAGGTGAGAACAAGATATAAGAAACTACTGATACTCTCAATAGTCAGTTTTTCAGTCATCGTCATTAGATAGCAGCACTGAGACGCATCAAATGGCTTATCCAAGTTTTTGCTGTGTTTGTTGTAGAATCCTGAATCTGTATAATACTGTATGCTAGAGGAAGGGGGCAATGCTGGATAGAACGTGCCTTATTTCCTCCCTTTTCTTTTTAATTTTCCCATTTGTGTGATTTTTTTTATTTTTGTATAAAAAAGAAATCACATTTCAAACACTGTTTATGACCCCCAGTTTGGGTAAAGCTGGGTTAGAAGATATTGTTGGAGAATGCTGCGTGAAATGTGCGTGTCCAACCCTTGATAATTGATAGTGCCCAGCTTCTGAAGAAATGCCTAAGGCTGAAGGGCAGTGAGAATGACTGGAGACTCAGCAGCGCTCTTCTTGGTGAGTGGGGGCCCTACAGGGAGCGTGAGGCCCTGCGGGAATGCCCCACATTGGGCCCTGCCAGTTCTAGAGCCAACCCTGGGGGTTAGGTTGTGGTGGGTGCTGCTCCTGTCAAACCCACGCCTTTCCTGGGACCAATCCACCCTCTTCCCCATTCTGCCCCTTGCCTGCTCTTCCCACCCCCCTGTGTCTCCTTCCCTGTGAATTTGAGCATCCCCATTCCATTGTTGCATGGATCTGACTGTTCACCACTTGCGGGGTGCCTCTGTCACTGCTGCCTCTTGCAACAGCAGGTTTATACCGCTGGAGTACTTGTTCCGATGGCATAAAGGCCTTTTGGATTGGGCTGTTAGTTAGGGTGCTGAAAGTGGGGGTCTCCCTTGTCTGCTTCAAAGGCTGAAGGGTCTCAGAAACAACTGGGATCAGTCTGGTCACCACTACCAGACATGCTGTGGGCTTCCCTTGTGATCTGCCTGATTTGGTATGTGCCTTCTTCCCCTGTTGGACAACTGCCTGTGGTTGAGAAACAGCGAGCATAGCAAAACATGGAGAGCAGCATCAGCCACAACCTCTCTCTGGATCAGAATGTGTGTACTCAGTGTTTGTGAGGGAGAGGGTTGCTGCCTGTTGGAAATGAGAGATACAGCTCCATGCCGTGCACTCTTGTCATCTGTGTTCTGGACTTCCCGGTTATGAGTTTTCATTCTGGGGTCGGTGTGCTGTGATTAGCTGTAAAGTGTAATCGATATCCTATGCTTGGCTGTAAAACAGTGGGAAAGGGTGGCAGGAAGTCAGGTTCTTTGGGGAGTTCCCCCCCCCCATTCTATTGCCTTTTAAACTCATGTCCCAGCTCTGTCATTGGCATAATGTTTTGCTGACATTTGTGGCATGTCATCTTTGGGTGGGTGGGTGGGTGATGAGAAGGCATGTACCAACTCCTCTTCCATGTCTTCACCCTGTTTCGGGTTTGCACTGGCAATAGTTGTGACAGCATCAGAGGCACATGGGTGCAATGTTGCACCTGCATCTGTGATGCATGTTTTTGGTGGAACCGGGGCTGTGATGGAAGGACTGTTGTTTTACTGGCATAGTTGTCATAGTTGTCATTGTGCTGTAGTCCAAGTGCATCTGCTATATTCTATGCCTCTTGGACTGGTGTTTCAGAAGCATAGGATTGCGAGAAAACTATTGGGTCAAGGTTTACTTCAAAAGTCAGTCTGGGGCAAGTTCTTGCAGAGTAAGTTATAGATGGAAGTGTATGGTAGTGTTACAGGTGAGGAGAGAATAATGCGTTGTGGAATAGGTTCAGATATAAAACATTGACTCAGTTTTCACTAGTGAAACATTGTAGGGCAAGGCATGAAATTTCAAAATTTGCTCAACCCCCAAGTTATTTTCTAGTGCAAGGATGGATGGGCATAAGCAAATGGGACACGTTTATCTTATATACTATATTGGGAAAGCCCTTGCTGGTAAGAGAGAGGCAGATTCTTCATCCCTGGGGAGGCTCATTACATGTTACATGCAAATATATGGGGTAGAGTCCAAATGCCATGATTTATTTAGAAAAGAACTTGGGGGGACAGTCCTAACCTGTGCTGGAACAGGCAGGCCAGCTGGCCTGTGCTATATCCAGCGCAGGTTTGGTGACCACTGGAGCCTCCAGGGGGGGCAAGGGGATGTTTGAGGCTCCTCGGATCTCTGCCTGCTGTTCAGCAGGGGCTAATCTGACAAGCCTGCAGCGACCTGAATCGGGGCCGTGCAGCCCCGGGGTCTGTGGTTTGGATCTGTCATAATTGCCAGATCCACCCCCCTCCTCAGGCTGCCCTGTCCATAGGAACGCCCTCCTCCAAGTTAGGATGGCACTGTGGGAAGTTAGAGAGTTAGAGCAGCAGCCTTCAAACTGGAGACCCCTAAAAGGCTCCCTGGCGCAACCAACGCTTACCGTTCCCCAGTGGGAAACAGTGGGACAGCTGCCGACTGCAGCCCCCAAGTGTTCCCACGGCCAGCCCAGAATGCCGTGTGCATGGCCTGCTGGGGCAACAGAACCCAGAAGTGGCTGGCCGCAGCGACGCTTGGGGGCTGTAGTCGTGGCTGTCCCAATGCTTGCCAGCGGAACAGTAAGTAAGCACTTGTTACCAAGTGGACGGAATCAGCAGTGGACGGATCTGGCCTGCAGGCTGGAGTTTAGAGACTGCTGAGTTAGAGGAAAATAACACACAGTGTATGTCTGCTTAACCCACTCCCACCTTTCTGTTACAGATCACACATACCCGGAGTGATTTTTTCCCCTGTGGGTTCCCCTGTGTGCTGGCTGGGTTCATTGTGGTTTCCGCCGAGTAGCTAGCCCTCCAGGTCTTTCGTGGGAGATGCAGGGCAGAGGAACTGAGTTTTATTTGACCGAAGGCAGTCAGTGGTGCTTTGCGACGCCCCAGCAGCAGTGTCTTGTTCTGCTGATCCAAGCACTGCCCATCCTCCACTCGGCACTCAGAGTGTCTTAAAGGAGTGTCTGTGTCTTTCTGTGTATGTGTGTGTGTGTGTGCCAGAGATGGGGAGGAGGGTGATGTTCTGCGAGGTGCGAATTGCCAAGATCCCAGGACACGCACTAGTGGGGGAACATGAGCTCCTGGTTCAGGCCAAAGCTGGGTTATTGAAGGGCATGGGACAAAGAGCTATGAGTTCTCAAACAAATCCCTCCCCAGGCTACCCACGGAGAAGGTGAGCCACAGAAATGAAAGGAAGGAACTGTGTCCTGAGCCAATATATTGTGCAGCAGAACAAAACCAGCTAGAACTCTTATCCCTGTGCACTGCCTGAAGAAGAGACCACTCTGAGGTTGGAGCCGTTCCACCTAGCTTGATCATTGTGGCCTGGCAAAGCCCATGGGACATTCCTCCTAGCCGGGATGACGTCACTGAGCTGAGCTAGCACAAAGCGAGCAGGGGAGGGGGAAGTAAAAGTCTCTTCTGTTTGCTACACAGAAAATTACGTTTCACCACTTCTCTTTTTTTATTGCATTTCAGAATTCACCTAGGCTAAAACCATTGTGGCTGCACATAAGAGACGGCCACTTTAAAGTTTTTCTTTCACCCCACTGTAACCTATGTGACAGACTTGTATAAGTTTTGTATCTAGGGGAACAATTTCTCTCTCTTTCTCTGGTGGCTCCATATGGGAATACTTCCTTCCGTAGTTCGGTGGTGAAGTTTTGACTGCTTATTCTGTTTGTGTTTTCTGATAGGGTTTTTTTTTTTTGAGTTGAAGGAAGCCTGATGGCACTGATGTCTGTACAGAGCAAACTAATCCTATCAGAGTCTCTCTTGTAGTGCTTCAACAAGCTGTTCGTTTATCATATTTGAACATCACCCTTGCTCCAGGTTGATAAGGGCAGAGTAAATGGTTTTTTTTTTTTCCTCCTTACATTATCTGTGTGAGAAAGATTAGGCTGAGAGGTTATAACTGGCCCAAAGTGGAGCTGTGTGACTGAAGGGCAAACTAGATGGTTCCTGGCTGGGAGAGAGACTCCTGACAGCTACAGGTTTGAGAAGAGGAAGGGGCTGCAGAACATTTTCACTATTGCCACTGTTTGGGCCCAATCCTCTCCAACTCTCCAGGACTGATGCAGCCACAATACAGCCAATTTCAGCTCTGTTCCCTGTGCTACCCAGGGCCAGGACTGCAGACTTCCGCCCCCTGACTGCCTTCCACCTACTGCTACCACCCCCTACTCACCTGGAACCTCATATGACCACCACAGGCTCTGCAGACATTTCAAAGGCTTCTTGCAGCTTTTGAAAGGCTTTTATTTCTGGTTTTCAGCTAAGTTAAAGGCCTTTCGAAAGCTGCAGTAAGCATTTGGATGGCCTGTGGATGCCACAAGTGTCCTGCCTGGCCCTTGGGAAGGCCCCTTGCGAGGAGTTGAGGCTTCTGCAAAGCTCTTGTCCCTCCTCTAGGAATGCCACTGCAGCCCTGCATCTATTGTCTTTGGGTATTGGCTTTGGCCTGGGAAAGGCGGGATATAAAATAAATAAATATTAAAAAGTCGCTTTGCTTCATTCATACATGGCCCTCATCTTTTTCCCCCCTGAAGACTGCAGAGAAATCCTTTCCTCCATCTTCTCCTCCCCCTGCTTCTATTCTGCTCTCAATACGTATTTTTTTTTTTCTCATTAACAAAAATTAGGCATATGCACCACATTGTTCAGCTGTGAGGGCTTACTTTCCCATCCAGCTTGTGTTGCAAAAATGGACTGCGTGTTTCCATGCATTGCCTTGGGCTTCACACAGGACCAAAGGGTAGTGATGGATTAAAGCCACTTTGCCGGGTCCTGGTATCTCTGGCTAGTACTGAAAGTGCTTTATCAAGAGGGGAAAAAATTTGAGGCTGAAGGTGCAAGCCTAACCTGGAGTTAAGTTGGCACAGTTAGACCAGCAAAGCTTGGCTGGCACAGGGGCCACCGTAAAGCGTGTTTGGACCACTCTCGGAGTCAGGGAGGATAACACACATCTGTGTGCTGGCCCCTCTGGCTCTAAGAATGCTCCAAACATACTTTATGGTGTCCCTTGTGCCAGCCAAACTTTGGTGGCCTAACTGTGCCTGCCTAACTCCAGGTTAGGATTGCACCCTGAAAGATAGATTCTGCTTGAGGATGTCCATGCCAATTTATTTCCTTATGTCTATGTTAACCGCAGAATTGGTTGAGGACTTTGAAACAGTGTCTTCTGTGCTAACTTACGGTATCTTCTGGCAGCAAATGTCACAGTACCTTGTAAGATGAGAGCGCTCCAGATAGTCAGTGGCCCACAATGATGATTTGGCTTTGGTTGCCAAACCAACACTGTAGTTGCCTGCATAGGACCACCCCACTTCGCTTCCATTTTGTGCTCAAGAGCAGTAGGAGGGAGGCTACATATAGCAACTACTCCATCTGGTTGTTACATGGCCAGGGTGCTCTGAAGCACCACAGCCACACAGGGACCAAGTGCACCTCTCCTTGCCTCACGGACCGAGGTTTGTGTTTGGCCCCAAGGAGCCTAAGGCCCCCCTCCAGTGAGGCACCTTGGCAATGCCGCAGTCAATCAATTCCTGATCTTCCTCCCAAAGTTAAGAGAGGGTCAGGAATCACCACCTCCTGCCCTAAGTTTCAGGGGGCTCATCCTGCTTACCAGGTGGTGTCACCACAGTGGGCAGGGTGAGCGAAATCACAGAACATAAGAAAAGCCTCGCTGGATCAGGCCAAGGCCCATCTAGTCCAGCTTCCTGTATCTCACAGTGGCCTGCCAGATGCCTCAGGGAGCACACAAGACAACCAGATACTTGTATCTCCTGCCACTCCCCTGCATCTGGCATTCTGAGGTAGCCTATTACCCTTGCACCACCCCCAAGGAAGACACTGCAGTTGGGGTTTAACTTTATTGAACACAAGTGACCAATTTTTAAATCATTATACCTATTGTACACCCATCCCTCCCTCGTCAGTCTGGGGTAGGCAAAAAAACTGCCACCCATAGCCAATTTGGATGGGGGTGGTGCAAATTTGCTGCCAGAAGATACCGTAAGTTGTAACAGAATACACAGCATTCTGAACAAATGGCTGGCTTTGGCCATTTTCTCTTGCGGTGGGTGGGGCAGAGAGAGAGAGAGATCTTGCACAAGAAATAATGTGACTTGTAGTTTTAGATACTGTGGTTCCCAGTGTGACACATTCAAAAACTAAACGTCCCAGAGCTAATTCCTCCTCCTGCTGCATTCTGTTCACAGCTAGGAGAACCAGAGTAGAGATGGACTTCCCATGAAAATCATTGGAGAAACCCAGGATGTTAACGTAGCTGTGACTGACAGCAAAGTGTTTTCGGCCCCACTTCCCATTCTGAAACAATAGATACTAGGGGATCTTGCCCATTCTTCCTCAGGTCTTATTCTGTGTGAAAAGTGTTTTGTTTTGTTTTTATTAAACACTTGCTCTGTCTATGCAAATTTAAATGTCAAATAATGGTCCAATATCCTCATGTCCGTGTGTGTAGTCCACTGTAATTATATGTGTTCTAAAAATGTTTGTGTGTGTTTGGGGGGGGGGGAGGCTGATTTCATTTTTTTCCAAGAAGGAAAAGCACAGAATGCAGTGCTGTCAATCAATCAGCAGTATTTATAGACCGCTTTTCAACACAAAGTTCACAAAGCAGTTTACAGGCAAATAATACTAAACGGTTCACAATCTAAAAACAATGCAGAACACCCCCAGCAACAGCTGCTAGAAAAGACACTGCGCTGGGATGAATAGGGACAATTACTCTCCCCCTGCTAAATATAAGAGGAACACCACTTGAAAAAGTGCCTCTTACCCAGTTAGTGCCTATTACCGAGCTATGTATTTATTATTCCAAGAGTACATTTTTATAGATTGTAATTATAAATTATAATCCCTTTAAACATGTTGGTAGATGAAATAGGTGATATAGTGTCAGCAGATGCAGCCACAGTCATTACCCGTGCACACACATGCACACACACCCAGTCCCGCCCATTCAGCCTACACTGACCAATATTTAGAGGTGTTGGACATTATGGGGTGGTGGTTGTTGTTTTTTTCTGGCAGATATTGGTTTGGTTTTGGTTTTTACAGAAATGAGAAATGCAGAAAATGGTGTTATGTGTTTTCATTTTGTTATCACCAAAAAATCACATCTCCAACTATAATATTGCAGATGGAACATCAGCAGTTTTGAGACTCAGCAGCATTAACCAGTCCACTGTTACTATTTCAGCTTAGAAGTGGGGCTGAGGGCGGTTTGGATACTCAGCCAAATATCTCCCCTACAAAAGATCTCTCAAGTTAAGCCAAGGTCAGTCTCCTCAAATTGCCCCTTCACATCCCACCCCCTTCCTCCAGCCCAAATGCAGAGCTCGGTTATGTGCAGAATCCTTGTACTCCATTTACTTTTACGACACATTTTTCGTTTCAATCGTCAACAATTCAGAACTATTTTTGCCTGTGAAATAGCAGGTATGACATGCTGGTACTGATTGATCTGATACTGTTACCCCTGCCGTGCGAGCAAAGGAGGCTTTCTCCAAAGCACAGCTAAACAAATGTACTCGATCCTGAGTCACTGCAGGAATGACCAAGTTCCCAGTTGAGTTGTTTCTACCCTGCCAATAAATTCCTTTCCAACGTTCCTTGACATGCCATCCGTAATTCTGACAGGCACGTTTCAGGACCATGCTCAGAAAAGGCAGTACCATAACCAAACCAAGTATCAGTTCAGCTCACCATACTAGAAGCAGTACCTACAGTAGATACTTGGCAATAAGACGAGAAATTTTTGAAAATAAATACACTGTAAATTGCCTCCTCCTCTTCTCTGAGGGTCAGTCAAGGGTCAGGGCAGTTCTAACTGAGGGTCAGTTAGAGGTCAGCTGCTTATTGATTGTCTGCAAAGTGTGGACTATCTTTTATGCTTGCAGAGAGTTTCCAAGCTTTGCAGAGAGTGGTCCTTTGATCTCTGCTTCATTGTTTATATTGGTCTGAGCTTTGCAGCTAGCTTTTCTGTTAATTCCTTAACAGGAAGTTGCTATGCTATGGTGTTTTTGAAATGGTGGTGTTTTTTTCCTGAAGTTTGAATGTTTTTTTCCCTTATCAGTTCAATGCTATCTGTTTTGTGTCATTATTTGGGGGTGTTTAGTGCTCTTCTTCACAAGTCCCATTTCCCTCACTCTCTCTTTGCTGCAGTGATTGGCTCCTGATCTTCTCAGTGTGGGAGAAACAAGGGAGAGTAAAATCACACAAAATTATAGTTAGACACCCCCTAATTTCCCCCTGACTTATCTGAGGGTCATAGAAAAATTCCATGCCTTTTTTTTTTTTTGCTCAAACCCGTGAGATCGACTTACACTTGAGTATCTGCAGTAAATCTTGTACTTCTTCAGCCCGCCTGGCTTCATGCATGAACTTGGGGCCAAATGAGGCATGGGGCCCAATCCTATCCAACATTCTGGTGCTGATGCATCTGCAGTGCCGCCCCAAGGTAAGCAAATAAATGGTCCCTTACCTTGAGGAAATCTCCATGACTTACCACCACCACTATAGAATGTAGTGCACACTCCGTTGGGATGTCTTCATCAGGGCTGGAAAATTGGATAGGATTTGTGATCCTATCTGTGAGTTCTGTAACTGGAGCTTACTACATCTTTTTCTTTTTTCTTTTCCAAAAAAAAACCCCAAACTACTACAGGGGCCCCAGATTTGGATCAGGGCCATGGGACAGGGTGTCATTTAACTGTTAACCCAGTGCTGATTCCCTGATACAAATTGTCCCCTTCCCCTGAAAAGGATAGCCTTGGAGGAAAAACATATAGCTAGAGGTGTGTTTTTTCAGTTTTATTTTTCACTACTGTACAGTGGTGTTATATGTTTAAATTCTTGGGGTGCATTTTTATAAATTATAAATTATAATTGCTTTAAAAGTGTACTAGGTGATATCGATGGTATACTGTCAGCAGATGCCACCACATGCACAC
Organism: Lerista edwardsae; assembly: GCA_029204185.1. Lineage (NCBI taxonomy): Eukaryota > Metazoa > Chordata > Lepidosauria > Squamata > Scincidae > Lerista > Lerista edwardsae. The sequence goes on along the minus strand of JAJKFI010000152.1, from coordinate 1,263,132 downwards.
AGAGGTGTTGGAGAATGGCTTTCTTTTTTCACAGCTTTTGGGGTTTTGTTTTTGTTTTTATAAGTGCAGAAAGCGGTGTTGTTGTTTTTTGTTTGATAATCACCGAAAAAAAAAACCCTCTACATATAGCGGGTGGCTAAACTTCAGCTCACAAGCCATACACAGCTCTTTGCCATATAATGTGTGACTCATGGAAATATGTTGGCTGAGCTCCTTTTGGATTACAGTTAATATAAAAAAAAAATCAAGCTTTATAATTATTTACCGGGTATAAACTGAGAGTCAGTCAGTCAGTCAAAGTATTTATATACCGCTTTTCAACACAAGTTCACAAAGCGGTTCACAGGCTAATAGTAATAATAACATTAAATGGCTCTCTATCCCAAAAGGGCTCACAATCTTTAAAAAAAAATGCAGAACCCCACCAGCAACAGCCACTAGAAAAGACACTGCACAGGGGTGAAGAGGGACAATTACTCTTCCCCTGCTAAATATAAGAGGGACACCACTTGAAAAAGTGCCTCTTGCCTAGTTAGCAGCGGTTGAGCCCACTGGGCTAAAACCCATGTTTAATGTTCATGGTGAGTAAATACTGTATATTTAAGAATTTAAATGTTTCTTAAAACATCTCTCTTGTTGCTTTCAAACACATGAATTTTATCATACGTGACTCTTACGTTAAGGAGATTTGGACTCCCCTGAAAAATAGGCACCCCTTTGTATGCCTGTATGTTTTCACACTAACAGCGTGGAGTGTGTGCATGGAGGGATGTATAGTAATTTGCATCAGGGAACAGTACAAGCCTGCAAAGAGTTAAATTCCCTCTACTCAAGCACTGGTCCATATTGGGGTGCTCCAAAATCAAAATTAATCATGGTGCTATTATAAAAGGTGCGCATAAGCTTCCCATTGATTTCGATGGAAAAACCAGTTGCCCAAATTTTGCAGTTCACTTTGCTGCTTTCAAGCTAATCCAGCTAATCAGCATGAATTTCACATGCATTCTAGGATTGCTCCAAGGGTTTTGACCTGCCAAATCTCAGATAGGTAGAACAAAAGGAATCCTATTTTAGAGGATTAAAAATGTCTCCATTGAAGTCGGCTTTCCAGATCATTGATCTACCACCTTGCTTCATTTATTCCTCATTTATTCCTGATATATTGCCCAGTAGGTACCTATGTGAGTCTTGGTTTGGACTGTTCTAATACTTGCAATTCCTTTGCAATTCCATCTGGGTGTCCTTCTTCCATGCTTATAGTTTTGTTTTTTGAAATTTTGATGTACTTTTGCTTTAAATCGTGTTTGGCCTATGGCCTATAACCTATATGTCTGTATGCTTTTTTTTTTTTTAATGTTCTCTAAAATGGGGCCTGTTTTTCCTATTAGTCTCACATGTGATTGATCCCTTGGAGGAGTGAGTCCAGGTTGTTGTAGTTCAGTCGCTAAGTTGTGTCTGACTCTTCGTGACCCCATGGACCACAGCCTCCCTGTCTTCCACTAGCTTCCGGAGTTCGCTCAATTTCATGCTCATTGTTTCGGTGACACTATCTAACCATCTCATCCTCTGCCGCCCCCTTCTCCTTTTGCCTTCAATCTTTCCCAGCATGAGGGTCTTTTTAGTCCTGTCTTCTCATGAAGTAGCCAAAGTATTGGAGCTTCAGCTTCAGGATTTGTCCTTCCAGGGAGCAATCAAGCTTGGCTTCCTGTAGGATTGACCGATTGGATCTCCTTGCAGTCCAGGAAACTCTCAAAACTCTTCTCCAACACCATAATTCAAAAGCATCTAGTCTTCGGTGCTCCACCTTCTTTATGGTCCAGCTCTCACAGCCATACATTACTATTGGGAAAACCATAGTTTTGACTGCGAACCTTTGTTGGCAGGGTGATGTCTCGGCTTTTTATTAAGTTGTCTAGGTTCACCATAGCTTTCCTCCCAAGACGTAAACGTCTTTTAATTTCATGGCTACAATCACCATCTGGGAGCCCAGGAAAATAAAGTCTGTCACTGCTTCCATTTCTTCCCCTTCTATTTGCCAGGAAGTGAGGGGAATGGTTGCCATGTTTTTTAAATGTTGCGCTTCAAGACAATTTTTGCACTTTTTCACCCCCATCAAAAAGGTTCTTTAGGTCTTCCTCACATTCTGCCATTAGATGATATCGTCTACATATCTGAGGTTGTTGATATTTCTCCCAGCAATCTTGATTCCAGCTTGTGAATCATCCAGCCCAGCTTTTCTCATGGTATATTCTGCATATAAGTTAAATAAGCAAGGTGACAGTATACAGCCTTGCCGTACTCTTTTCCCAGTTTTGCTAATTTGATTGTGATTGGTTTAAAAAAAAAAAAAACCTTAGAGGCAGAAGAAATGAGGTTGATTCTCCCATTTCAGGCAATGGGTAATGATTGAACAAATGAAATAGATGAATTTTGTAATAAAACAAATGCATTTTTAACAAATAAATAATGCTGATATTAATGAGGCTTTCAGCTATGGAAATAAATGTAGAAATGAAACCCCTGCTAACTGGGTAAGAAACCCCTGCTAACTGGGTAAGAGGCACTTTTTCAAGTGGTGTCCTCTTATATTTAGCAGGGGGAGAGCAATGGTCCCTCTTCACCCCTGTGCAGTGTCTTTCTCGTGGCTGTTGCTGGTGGTGTTCTCCATTCTTTTAGATTGTGAGCCCTTTTGGGACAGGGAGCCATTTAGCTTTATTATTACTATTTGCCGGTAAACCGCTTTGTGAACTTGTGTTGAAAAGCGGTATATAAATACTAGTGATTGATTGATTGATTGAAATAATTGAAAAAGGCAATTTACACACACACACACACACACACAGAGAGAGAGAGAGAGAGAGAGAGAGAGAGAGAGAGAGAGAGAGAGGTGTCAAGTGGGGGTACTATATTCTGGAGTAAGACAGATCAGGGACTAAGAATGCAGGCTTAAACAAACGTACTCACTGTACACATAGGGCTTGCTTCTTCGGAAACATGCTTACATGCTGCAAGTTGACATGTAAGAAATGTGCTGTGAAGATTGGGGCTAAAATTTGCCTGACTGGGATGCTATAGATAAATTTTCTGTGTGGGACTTAGAGCCATATCTACTCCCCAGTTGTGGATTGTTAATTTAGATGTGACCCAAATTGGCAGGGTTTTTTGGAAAGCAGAGTGTGCAGACTCAGGATGTGCAGCGGTCCATATCTGGACCTAAGATTTGTCCTAAGTGTTCTTGTGTGGCTTGGCTATTAACCACCAATTTCTCTGTTCCCAGCTCTATGGCCACTACACAGACCAGCTCCCCAGTCTTTCTGAGAAGGAGGCTGCTGAATTCCTGAGTGAGAAAAAACCCCAAGGCCCGAGTCCCCTGAAGCGGAGCAGTCAGGCTGACATCAAAGAGGAGCGCCACTCTAAGTGTCAAGGTACGACACTGTGAAGCCTGCATTTCTGACAGGTTCGCCTTAGTGGCAACAGAAGGACGGTGCGCTCACTGTTGCGTATGGGGGTGGAGGGATGGAGTTCATTGTAGGGGATGGGAGGGCAGCCTGGACTCTGGAAAAAAAGAGGCAAGTCAGACATTGTACAGGTAAACGGACTACAACTGAGACACTGATGGCGATGGTGAGGTCCAAGATGCCTGACCAATACACATACTAGCTTGGCATTTTTAATGTACTTACGTTCTAATGGTTGTGTGCCCCTCTTTCCCTTACTCTATCCACATCCCAAAAAGATTTTAATCCAAACTTTGGAACAGCAAGCTATAATTGCACACATTTTTCCTCCCATAATGTTGTTTTGGGATATTCTGGGGGAATATGGCAGGCTTCATAGGCTGAATTTTGAGGTAGCCACCATTTCCCCCCAGAATAACACAAGGCATTCTGGGGAGAAAATGGCTGCAAGGAGCTCTGTTGTTCTGCCCTATGGTGTCAGAAAGCAATATTAAAAGGACCAGTACTGCTTCGTCAAAATCTTTTACAGGCTTTTGCTCCTCCATTTCCAAACCTGTCTCATTTTCAGGGCCCTAAGTTATACTCTCCCCCAGTCTTCCAATTTGAGTCAGAAGATTCTTAAAAGATAAATTGGCTTCATCCAATTTTTAACACAAAAAGGAAAGGTGAAAAATGTGAAAGGTAGCCCTTAGAAAAAAAAAGAAGATCCTACACAAGGCTGTCAAATTTGAGGCTCTAGCCTTCTTGCGGGGGAGGGGGGAGAGTCTGAAAAGCAGAACATGGGGAGGGAGCTTATTGCCACCAGGTGGTTTTAAAAATGAAATCAAATCTCAAGCTTCCTGAGATCTACTGTGCTGGATTATTTCCTCCTTTCCCATGTGTTCTCTCGCTCTCTAGCTTAAGTATAGTGGTTCACCCAGGGGGTCTCCAGACTTTTCAGTATGTAGGCCGCATTTTATATTTTACAGATTTTTGCTGACCAAAAAAAAAAAAAATCAGCTTTATAAATGAAGGAAAGAAATTTAAATGAACAAATAAGATTTACTTGGATCTTTTTTGCAATGCATTTTTTTCAGTGTTTTTTTTTCCAATTCTTTTTTTCAGCACGATATGATTCAGAACAAAAAAGAAATTGTGACATTTACCAAAAAAAAACCAAAAACAAACAAACCCCAAACCAATGCTGTGCTTAAACTGAGAAATGATATATAACGAGTAAAAATATTTTAAGTTGCTGTGGGCTGGAGAAAATCTTGTAGCGGGCCATATGTGGCCTCCGGGCTGTAGTTTGGAAACCCCTGGTTTCACCCATGCAATGAGGGAAGCTTGACCTTGAAAATGATCTTAAAACGTATTTGGGGGGATGCAGCAGCGTAGGTAGAGGGGGGTTCAGAACACTAATTATATGTGGTGCCTCAACACCCCGTGTAAACAGCCCCTCCCCTTGCCGCTGGAGCCATACCGAGTGGCCAGAGTAACATGGTGGAACTGCCTCTGCATTACTCTGGCTGTCCGGTGTGAGTGGGACGGGCTGTTTACACAGTGCATGGCAAGGGACCTTCCCCATTATTAAGATCATTCTCAAATACCTATTTGCAAGTAAGCTCCTTTCAGCAAAGGTCCTTTGCAATGTCAAGGAAAAGGTAGTTTAACTTAATTTCGCCTAATTAACAGTTTCCTTCTTTAGCTCAGAAAACACTAGAATTTGGCAATGACACTGTGTAGACACCATAAAAAGTGAATAAACAAAGAATGACAATTCCAGATTAAACTGATAGTGTTTGGGAAAGGAAGCAGAATTCAATTTTGAGAAAAGGACCAAGCAGCCTTGAGATAAGTGAAGCATCATTTCACAAATTACTAACTAATTAAATGGTATGAGGTTGGTGAGTCATTATGTCAAGAAAAGGATTGGGCACATTTGTGGATAAGCAGGTTCACCCTGGAGCTCATTGAGACCCAATGAGACTGGGTTGTTCCTTCTGTAGTTCAGGCTGGTCATCGTTTAAGTATTAAAGCACTCAAGATTAACTTTGTGTTTCATGGAAATGTTTTCCTTTCCTTACTTGTTTTAAGCTCATAGTTTGCTAACTTTCAAGGCACAATCCTAACCTGGAGTTAGGCTGGTACAGTTAAGCCAGCAAAATTCGGCCGGCACAAGGGACACTGTAAAGTATGTTTGGACCAGTCTTGGAGTCACGGAGGCCAGCACACAGACGTACGCCATTGTCCCTCACTCTGAGGATGGTCCAAACGCACTCAGACCATGTATGCTGGGTGTAAATCACAGGCTCATATGCCCTATTATAACCAGCCCAGGGCCCATATGAGCTGTGAACTTTCAGCAGAGTGTGTCCTTAAGCGCTTACCAACCAAGACAACAAGGCACACAACCTCTGCTACCAGTCTGGGAACACAGCTAAGAGTAACAGTCTCTAAGAGCACTGAACAGTCTCTTAACTTTAAAACTCCCCAGGCTAAACTAGCCCCAATTACAGGGATCCATCCCAAGTTATAAACTTTAAAATTGGTAAGCGTGCCAAAGTAGTAAAACTGAATTTAGTCTGGTTCCAAGTACAAACAAAGCTTTATAGATTAACTATAATTTATTAATAAACAAATGGTTACAAAACTAGGAAAGGCTTAAAAGAATTAACAGAGACTTAACTAAGATACACCTTAAAACAACAAAACAACTATATGCCTAACTCTAAACTAGGCCATAGTACCTGCAAGGTTGCCAGCCTTGCTAGTTCACCCCTTTTTGGTCCAAGCCGGCAGCAGGTCCATGCAGGGCATCTTGGACAGGCTTGGAGAAGGTGATCTTGTAGGTTTGAAGGTCTCTGAAGGTCTGGTGATCTTCTTTGAAGATGGTCCAATAGAGTCTTGAAGCTCTGATGGTCTTGATGGTGGGTGTGCTGCACTGTACCCCCAAACCTGGGTATTTTTATACCCCTCTGCAGTGGTGTCATTCAAATGATTTAGGAACAGGAACTCACTTTTGATTGGCACTTGTTGGGAACCCGGAACCAGCCACGGAGCCCGTTAGGATCCGGAACGCCCGTTCTGGTCCGTTCCCCCTGAATGACATCACTGCCCCTCTGGCACAATTGATGATCCAATCAGGATAAAGGTCGGCCATTTCCTGATGGGGTGATGGAACATTCGGAGGTCATAGAATGATCAGAAAAGGTTACATAAACCACTTAAGTGATGGGTCTCAGCTGTGCAGAATCTTCCTGATTACAGCACTAGCTGGATGGAACCTTCCTGATTAGATTTGCTCTTCCTGACCCCAGCTATGACTTCACACCTTTCTGCAGAAACAAAGCAGATAGGCAACTACACTCCTGATTGCGTCAGGAAGTGAGCTGATTACCACCAGCGGGTATTTAGTAGTTTCAGCTCTTTCCTACACACTGGAGTTAGGTTTTACAAAATGGAGTCAAGCCATGGCCTAACCTTCTTTTGCTCTTTACACTGGGGCATGTAGATTAAAGGTGATCTAAGTCTTGCAGACATCACTGATGCTGGGTAGACTTAAATTTGAGTACAGTACTTTGGCTTCTCATTGTAGTGTAGTGGACTGCTTTCCGGTTCTAGATCTTCTGTATGGGAAAGAAAAGACGTTGCCTAATCTAATTTTAAGTTCCAGTGATTTCAGTGGAAGAGATATCAGCACTTGCAACCAGCAATGGGATCTACAAACTACTTGGGGGAACGGAGGGCGGGACTTAGGCGGGACTACCGCTTGATTGGCAGCCCGTCCGTGCACTTCCGTTTTCGTTCCGCTCGCCCGGCAGCCGTCCCTGGCCTCGGAGGGGGTGCCTGCTCGCCCGGGGGGGGACTTCCCCCCCCAGGTGAGCAGGTGCCCCCTCTGAGGCCAGGGACGGCTGCCGGGCAAGCGGAAGTGCACGGACGGGCTGCCAATCAAGCGGTAGTCCTGCCTAAGTCCCGCCCTCCATTCCCCCAAGTAGTTTGTAGATCCCATCGCTGCTTGCAACCTCTCCCAATGAAACAAATATAATGATGAAAGTGATGAATGTTGGCTGGATCATGCCCAGACAGTCTACTGTAGTTCACTGGTAGTCTCTAAGATGTTTCTCCTTTGCAGCCTGTGCTAAAAGCATCAAGAAATATCTCACCAAGAAGCTGGGGGAAGATTGGGTATTCCTGATGCTGTTGGGTCTTGTTATGGCACTCGTGAGCTGGGGAGTGGATTATACCAGTGCCAAGAGCCTGCAAGGTAAAGGCTTTACATTCTAAAGGAAACAAACCCCAGAATGAAACCAAATGTATTTCTTTCTGGTTTTCAAAGGTCTTTTCTGCTTTATTGCGAATACAGAACAATTTACAATTAAAGTCAGTAAACAAAAAAGTTGGCTAGAAGGGACAACATAGGGCCACATATTGTACAAGAGATGCATGAACTTAAAACAACAAAAACAGAAAGAGAGAGTTGGGAGGGTGTAAGACAGGGAAGGGCTGCTCATCCCTTTTCACTCCTGCTTGTCCTCTCACAATTGCCCTTCTCAAGGTGTTTTTCTCTTTGTGGGGAAAAAGGGCTGGAAGACAGTTTGCATAGAGGACTAATTTTGAGCAGAAAACCATCATGAAGACTTAAGCAGCACACATGCCCCAGTTTGTTCTCTGCCTCAAAAAAACATTCATACGGTTCCCACGTATCATCTAGTTTGATCCTACTTCTGCTTCTGTGCGGTGACCTCGCGTGTGCTGATCTGGGTTTGGCTGATGATTGCTCCTCATTATGGTTTAACTTACTGGAGCCCCCACAGCCACTTCTTTCTGGCTGAGCTGGGCACTGCCATCTTGGATCTCACTAACAGTGCAATCCTGTGCATGTCTACTTAGAAGTAAGTCACATTGTGTTCAATGAGGCATACTCATAGGAAAGTGGGTATAGGATTGTAACCTAAATTTTGCAAGTTCCAAAGTGGCAGCATCCAAATCTCGTGAGATTCAAGATGGCAGCACCCAAACCTCATGAGATTTCTTGAGATCCAGGATAGTGGTGTCCAGGTGAACATGCCGGAGGAGCCACCAGGAACATCCTATGGTGCCCCTGTAAGTGCACTGTGACGGCCTAAGGCTTTGTGGTTTAGTCTGATAGTCATTTGATTTCTTGCAGGTTCTGCTATTGCTGACGTATTTCTATTTTGTTACTCTGTCCGCAGCTTACAAGTGGATGTACAAAGAGATGCAACCGAGTATCCCTATGCAGTACCTGGCCTGGGTCACCTACCCCCTCGTCCTCATCCTCTTTGCTGCCCTCTTCTGCCAACTTGTCTCTCCGCAGGCCGTGGGTGAGAGAGCAAGGGGGGGCAAGGTCTGCCGTGTTTGCCTTGGGGTCAAATTACACGTGATAAAGGCAGACTATTTTCTTGAGTTTCCTTTTTTAAACATACTGTTCGTTGAGCTTGCCAAATGTAAAGCTACATACCATGAGAGATAACAGAGTACATCCACAAACGTAATTAAAAATATACATTTACTATGATCAGAAAATTGAAATGCAGTTGTACAGGGTCACACAAGAATGGGTAACTGAACATCCTTGGCCCATTGGGTCGTTTTTACCACCTGGGCTCACTTCTGTTATAAGAGGCAAACTGGGCAAAAGCGACATTGGGAGAGAGGCAAGAGGATGTACACCCATCTGTCTATCTGCTCCTTTTTGCTCTCAAAATCAGGGACCCCATGTGATTGGGGCTTACCCAGTTTTAAAACAAGTAGGTCTGCCACTGAGGCGCATCTTTTGAACTACAGTCCTTCCAGATTGTTGTGCTCTGCTACTGTGGCACCTGTTCTTCATTGTTACCTTTTTTTTTTTGGCTTTGTTTAGGCTCTGGAATCCCAGAGATGAAAACTATTATGCGAGGAGTCGTCCTCAAGGAATACCTCACCCCCAAAGCATTTCTGGCCAAAGTTGTAAGCCTGACTGCTGGCCTGGGAAGTGGGATACCTGTTGGGAAAGAGGTAAGCACAGCTGTGTGTGAGGAGGGTGGGGGGGTAGCAAGTGACAAGAGACAGGGGTCAAGGGAAGGCAAGTAAGGTGGTGAAAGCTCTGACCAATTGGTTCAGCTCCTGTAATTTCACAGAAGGGCAGCCATTTCTGGCCGCCATTGACTGAGTGAGTTGGGGAGGAGCAGGGCAGGAGTGGAGCAAGCAGGCGGGCCGTAAGATGGTGGGGGTGGGAGAAGGCAGTGTCTTGGAAAGTAGGCAGCAGGAACCTCTGGAGGCAGCAGGCCAAAGGAAGCCAGGAGGTCCAGAAAAGAAGGCTTTGGCTACAGGCAGCTCCGAAGAAGAGGAGAAGGCCAGACGGAAGGAAATGGCGAGGCAGGAGAGCTGTCGGTGTGTCAGGGCTGATCGGTACATAGCCATTCAGAGGATGCCAAGAGGCAGGAGCCAGGGGAGTTGGCACCAGGGGTCAGAGCAAGCACGTTGGCTGAGGAGCCAGAGCTGGGAGGCTAGGTTGAGCCGGAACCTAGAGCAAGGGATGAGCCAGAAAAGATTGTCTAGGCAAAGTCCCAGGTTAAACAGAAAACTTTAATAGCCCTCCTGTTGGGGAGAGGCAGTGGTCAACCTGGGTGGAAGGAGCAATACACGAGGACTCTTCATTGCCCAAGGAGATACTCCAATGTACAGCCCTGGTGGTGCACCGTATAGGGCAGCCATGCATGGAACTATGGGTTCCTGGCTCTAATCCTGTTAGGACTATGGTCCTATTAGGCTCTAGTCCTGCTAAGACTATATTACCAAGGACTATAGTGGTGAGGAAGACTAATCTTCATGTTTTGCTCCTTTGGCGACATACATCTCTATGATGCTTTGGAACGGACATGAATCTGACCATTCAACCCGATAGCCCAGTGGGTCTGGGACCCACCAGTGAGTCATGACCCAATTTTTGGGTGAAATTGACAGGGCAGATTAGGCAACGTGCATCAAGGGTTAAACAAGCTGCTGCTTGTGGGGAGCACTGCTGTCACACCTCTTTGGCATTTATAAATCAGGCAGCAGCCTCTAAAAGGGTTGGGAACTATTGCACTTGCCTTATCATTTCTCTTGTGTTTCTGATCTTCCTTGGTGTATATATGGATCTCCTCCTGGAGGATTTCTAATGCGTGTTTTTTTGGGAGGCATGTGGAAGTTAGACAAAGATGCTAAGATACTTTCAACGCAACAAGGGACGAAAAGAAGACCAGGGGAGATAGTTGGAAGTAGAGCTGATGTTCATTTTTGGCCTGTTCTGTGTCGTGAGATGGGATTCCATACTCCTTATCCTGCTCCAACCATTCTTCTCTCTGCCAGGGCCCTTTTGTGCACATTGCTAGCATCTGTGCAGCCGTGCTAAGCAAGTTCATGTCCATCTTCTGTGGTGTATATGAGGTAAGTGTTCTGCATGCTCCATCTGGTTGGAAAAGGAGGATGGGAGGAGGCCCAGAGGACTACAGCAGTGATTCTCAACACAGGCCCAGGGATCTATGCCATACTGTTAAGGGAGGGGCACTGGGGAAAAAAAAACAGGGCATTAGGGAGCCCCCCAAAACTAACTCCCAGGTTTATGATAAATTTGAATAAAGTACCATTTGCAAGTGCGCATCGCTTACTGATGTTCTGACCGCTACAACATAGGCAGGTGGCCAATACAGAAAATGACAGCAAGTGGGTAAGCTAGCTACCTGGTAAGGTAAAAGAAGTTGCCAGTAGGGTTGCAAAGGAAAAATACAAAAATCATGAATCAAAAAGTTTTGGAATCCTAAAGGTAGGCAAAAAAAACAAAAACAAAAAACACTCCACACTTAGGGCCCAATCCTGAACGCTCCAGCACCCGTGGTACAAGTGTACTGCGGGTGCTTGTTTTGCTAATGTGCTGTAAGCACAACCAGTGCGAGTGGGAAGATCTTACCTCCTGTGCTGTCCCAGTGCCCAAGTCCACTGCCTGGAGGCTGCAATGCAGGACTGGTGGATGCTGAGTTTGCCCCTCCCCAGGGTTGCGTGTTCTCTGGGCAGGTGGGGAGGGTGTAACTGGTGGCCGGAGGGGGAGTGGAGGTGGGACAGGCAACAGCCTCCCACTGCTGGGTTTATCCTCCATAGCCAAACACGGAAACCCTCGCGCCTGTGCCAGCAAAATGGCTGGTACAGACACAAGGAGACCCATTGGCAGGTCTCTGGGCTTACTTGGGGGAAGGGGACGAATGTCCCCTTCTACTGAGGTGCCTCCATGGCTGCCAGGATGCAGCGGTAGCCTTTTGGCAACTGGGGTGCCCACAACACCCAGGCGGCTCAGGATTGGACTGCCCAAGACCAAACGGGATATGCCATGGCAGTGTGTGACTGCATCTCCACCTCTTTAAAATGTGAACAAATAGCACAAGCTGCAATGTGCATTGGAACGCAGTGCAGGGGGAAAGGATTAAATCCCATTCACAGTTCCAGTCCAGATTTTTTCTCCTTCCCCTTTCTAAAGAGACATTCACATACCTCCATCATCATGGCCCTTTTGTTGTCAGAGTGAGGGTTGCCATATTTTCTGCTTTATTGAAGACTGTTCTTAAAATATTGAGCGTCAAGTTTAGCAGTTTGAGAATTAAATCTGTTTTAAACAAAAGACAGGTTTTTATTGTAAAAAAAAGGTGGAAACTGTAATTAGCGATTCTGGTAAATAATCAGATCTCAGAGATGGTTTGGGTGGGGACGCTGGCAGCCAGGGATGAAGCTTTAATATTCTGCACAACTTTCTGTTCTCTCCTAAGCTATGCGCGTATCCTATGGAGCGTCTAACCATTCCCCTCTATAACCCTATCCCTTGTGAACATATATTCCAAATCCTTGCAAGTCTAAATCTTGGAAGCAAAATTATGCAATATGATTAAAATATATGCTGAACTGTCTATATTTGCATAATTTATTTTGCTTGCAGAATTTCAGTTTCCAGTGTCCAGAAAATGGAGTTTTTGTTTTGGTACAAAGGATGTAGAGTCCAGACTGTAGTCACCACCCTTTGTATCACGTCTGGCCGAGCCTCACTAAATCATGGTATTGTCACAAATGATGTTATCAAGGCTGCTATATTGACAGTGAAAGGCACAGGATTTTTTTTTTAATCAACAGCAAACTATTATTGCTTACACAGTAAAAGATGTGGTTGTCGTAAACAGCTGCATCTTGAGGCTGACTGTGGCTTTAGAAAGCTAATTGCACATGAATGATGCTGGCTGTGATACTAAGGAGGCTAATGCTCTGTATAGTAGCAGTGGCTGGCTTTGTGCCTGGCTGTGCAATATAATTCCCATAGCTGATAAGCAAGGCCATATTCGTATGGAAACTAGCACAGAGCAATAGGGTTTGGTGCAGTGGTGTCATTCAAATGATTTAGGAGCAGGAACTCACTTTCGATTGCCACTTGTCGGGAACCCGGAACCAGCCACAGAGCCCGTTAGGATCCGGAACGCCCGTTCTGGTCCGTTCCCCCTGAATGACATCACTGGTTTGGTGGCACATAGAAATGGTGGGTGCTGGCTGTGTGAAGTGACCAGCTCTCCATAGCAGACCAGTTTGCACTATTAAAGACTGGCTCAGTGTGCTATAAGAGAAGGCCGACGTTGCTGCTGGCTGTTGCTTTGTTCTTGAGGAAAAGGAGAAGGAGACTAACTTTATGGCTGTGCTCCCTCTAACCCTGGCATGCCCTTCTCTGGCTGGGCTCTCTGTTCCAGAATGTGCACAGGCAGCTCGACTTCCTGGTGGCGGCTTGCGCAGTTGGCGTTGGATGTTGCTTCGGGGCTCCTCTTGGAGGCAAGTGCATTCCTGTACTTATGTCACATTGTTCGCCCAACCTGGCTGAGGAAATTTCTGGCATGTTTTCGACATAATTGACTTCGTTTGTGGCACTGCAGTGTGGTTCTTTTATCTCACATAACATGTCAGAAGACAAAAAAGGGGGCTAAAAGACATCCGTTGGAAAACATGGACAGCAGGAAATGGCTGTGGTAGAAGGAAGTGACATCACGAATGAACATGCATTGTGAATTGAGTCACATATTCACAACTCCATATTTTCCAGGAACCATCTCTATTTTCCAACCTCTGTCCCTGTTGAATCACTTTCCCCAGTAGATAAAATAAGGACAATGATTTGTCAAGAATAGGAGCTAGGAAATAGGAACTGTCCCTGGAAAACTTGGGAATGCCTTTTATTTTTAAAATAGCATTGGCAGACACAATAGGATGCGCAATTTGGATTTTCCTGCATAATGTGCCTTTTGGTGCTTTACCAACAATATTTTCAGTAATGTTGGTGAATTTAAAGAGAATCATGTTAAGAATCACTTTGCTAATAAGTGCATACTTATATAATAGGCCTTTTCTCCCTAATGCTCTAAATCCGTAATTGTGAATTTTTTAAAAAATGTACATTTTGCGGATATAAATACAAAGATTTCAAGTAAGTTTGGAGAGAATTTCCTCCCATTAATTTCAGTTCTAGCAGAAATGCTGGAATAGATGCTGGAGATGGAGGGAAGGCTCTCTAGCAGATAGATTCTAGACAGATTGTGATTTCAGCTCAAACTCATAATTTTGTGCAGTACTGGTATCTCCATGCAATTGATTTCTTTTTTCAACAAAGACTTTACTGCACATGCATGAACTTCTAAGACTGCACATGTATAACTTCCATCTAATCAGGTAAGAAAGAAAATTGATGCATTGAAAATTGATGCACTAGCCACACATTTCTCCTTTTTCATTGCAATTTGACCTTTGGCAATTCCTTTCAGTAAAGACTCTTGGAGTCTTGTGTCTTCTGAGTGCTTATGTGCACTTGAGGTTTGATAACTGTCCAAATTAACTGCTAGATAAATAATATGGCATCAGTCTTGAGTCAAGTGCAAAGCTTCCTGTTACCGAAATAAATGGGTGGCAAACTATAGCCAGATTTTCATATTCAGGCAACACAAGGACATGTCTCATTAGAATTTAGTTTGGCTCTTAGGCTGATTTGACACCATATATATAATAATAATAATAATAATAATAATAATAATAATAATAATAATAATAATACATGTATTTATATACCGCCTTTCTTAAGGTCACCAGATTTCTCCAGTGACTACAACTCAAGGCGATTTACATGGGCAGACTTTATTCATAAACCCGAAGGTTTTTACAATTTACAGAATGTTCTGTCTTTCAAGAACTACACTCATTCAGATCTTCCTTTCTGGATTTAGCCTTCTTTCTTTAGCCACTCGTCTGTCTTCTGCTGGCTGATGCTTCCCTGCTCTCACCAGAGACGCAGCTGACCTTCAGCACACTCCTCCTCCCACGAGGCAGCTGAAGCTCAGCTTCTAATCAGCCGCAGTTGCAAGGTCTGCCGCTCTCAGAGACTTCCGGCAGTCCCGAGCTCACGACCTTGAGATCTTCAGCTGTATCTTCGGGCAAACGGAGGCATTAACCCTCTCGGCTAAATCTTCTGCCCAGAAGTGGAGTGGAGTGAATATATGGTGGAGTGTGTGTGTGTGTGTGTGCGTGTGCGTGTGCGTGTGCGTGTGCGTGTGCGTGTGCGCACACAGATAAAGAGATGGATTTGGAATTGAAAACCCCGCATAGATTTGGGAGGACAGATCTGCCTGTCTGGATTCTTGAAGCATTTACATGCATCCTATGTAAAAATATGTTTTACAGTAATTAGTAATAGAGTGTACACATTCAGAAATGTCACATAATATAGCACTTCTGGAACAGTACTACTTCAGAACACACACAGGAGATTGCCTGAGTAAATACTCCCGTTGGGTCAAGACACCCTGCCTGAGAAACATTAGTGTGTCAGGTAGAATCAATCAATCAATCAATCAATCAATCAATATTTATATACCGCTTTTCAACAAAGTTCACAAAGCGATTTACAGGCTAATAATAAATAAATAAATAAATAAATAAAAGTTAAATGGGTCCCGGTCCCAAAAGGGCTCACAATTAAAAAAAAATGCAGAACACCCCCCCCCCAGCAACAGCCATGAGGAAAAAAACACTGTGCAGGGGGGGAAAAGGGACAATTACTCTCCCCCTGCTAAATAGAAGAGGACACCACTGGATGGTTCTAGTCTAACCTCCTCCTCAATGGCCCAATCCTATCCTACCCTGGAGGCTACTTTATGGCAGTTGCAAAGCAGCCTCTGCTGACTTGCACAGCAGGCCCACAGGCGGGGAGACGGAAGCAGCCTCCTGTGTGCCAGCACAATGATGAAGATCCTGCCAGAGCAGGTACTCCTGTGTAAGGGGTTGGAGGGAGGCAGGCAGGAGGTTGAACAGAGCGGGGGGGGGGCAGAAGGGGGGGGGGGGGGGTGTAATGGTGTGGGTGCAGGGAGGAGGGCAGATCAGACCCAGGAAGGGGTGGGATCAGTGGCAGTGCATGTCAAATCCTGACCCCTTCCTTGGCGTGATCTGCCTCCCTGGGTTAATTCAGAGTTCCACCAGCAATTGAACTGGTGCAAGTCTGAATTGATACATAGCATCTGCTGGGGCTTATAAATTGTCCTTTTACCCCAAGGAAAACTCCAGCAGCCAAAAGTCCTCTGCAGGATACAGTGGTACCCATGCCAGCACCACTGCATTGCTGTGTGGGGATTTAGATAGGATTGGGCTGCAAGCCTTCTACATGCAGGGCACTGTGTTCATTTTTTAGTGCGGGAACCTTTCATTATGCAATCCCACTTGCCTTCAGAAGTGGTACAATCCCGGGAGGTCTTGCAGTACTACAGGATCATTCTGAATACATTGCTTAGATCAAATTTTATCATCTTACCCTGTTCTACAAATCATAACTACTGTATACTTCCTCCTTTGTATCTGAGGTATGGCTGCTTCATCTATTACAGAATTTCTGGTCAGCTATAACTTCCTTGCAGGAAAATTTGGAGATGCTTGCATGTAGATTACCATGTGTAGCAATCCTACCTGTGTACAAATTACTGCAGGCAATTGTGGCTTTCTAGTGCATGCATGCAACAGTTTGCACATGTGCTGGACTATTACATATAGCAGCCCACAGGAAGGATGCATTCCATTTCCTGGTGAGAAATTGTTCACAGTATATCTCTTGCACTGCTCCTCTTAGCCACCAGCAATTAACCCCTAAAAATTTTCTTTGCATTTGAAAACCATTGATGGGAAAAAGACAGGTGAATTCTGCCTTTAAAAGAGGCAGAAAAGAGGCTTCAGGTATGGGACAGTCTCCTGTATGGATCTGTAAGGGTACTCACCCACTGGAGCTTGTTGTCAGGGAGAAAGGAAAGAGAATCCATGGCATATGCAGCCTCTTCTGATGGGGACAACTTGTGGTGTTAAAAAACATCCACCTGTCACTCCAGTGACAAAGAGCTTCCAATTCTGTCACTCACTCCTCCCTTTCTCTCCTCTGCCTCTGTGTCTCATTTTGTCTCTCTCTCTCTCTCTCTCTCTCTCTCTCTCTCTCTCTCTGTGTGTATCTCTGTCCTTCTTTCTCCCATGTCTCTTCCACCAGTAGCAGCCATATTATTACACAGATGTCCTGACTGTGGGCTGTGCAGTGGGGGTTGGCTGCTGTTTCGGGACACCACTTGGAGGCAAGTGGCTGCTAACTTTAGTTTAACATTTCCTGGAAACCTGGCATCCCCTCCCCTCATTTACTCTCCTCCCCAAGCCCCTTCCTCTAGCTAATTGCCAGCCCTTCCATTGGAAAACAAACACATGTTTTCAGATCCAATTTCACCTTCTTCCTTAGCAGCATGGACGCTGCTCAGCTGTGGCTTCTTGCGCCACTCCGGTCACATATTTAATGTATGCCATACAGCATAGCAGTGAGCTCGGAATGCACATGGGCTCCACAGCAGGCCTGCAGGGGCATCTCATTGACATTCAAGCCAACATGAAAGGGGGTTTTCAAGGCAGAAATCTGGAAAACCACTGGCTGCATGAAGCTAGAGTATGAATTGGACTCTTATCACCTTGCTCATGTTTAGTCTCACTGTGGCCTCCACACGGACCTGAAGGAGACCATTCCTTTGGGGTGGAAGGGAAATTCAAACCAGACTTGCTGTCACACCCCTGCAATGATTCTGCCCCTTTTGCAAACTCCCTGTAGCTACTCCTGTGCTGTGGGAACAATGACTCAGGAGTAGAATGGAAAACGCTGCGTCAGGGAGGAGGCGGTCATGTTTTGAGGACGTCTCTGTCTTTCTTCTAGGAGTCCTCTTCAGCATTGAAGTCACTTCCACCTATTTTGCAGTTCGCAACTACTGGCGTGGATTCTTTGCAGCCACATTCAGTGCCTTTGTCTTTCGTGTCTTTGCTGTCTGGAATAAAGATGCAGGTAGGATGAGATGAGTCACTCCCAAGGCTCTGCCACTACCTCTCCATTCCTTTGTCCAGGACAATGCAATTGCGATATTTATGTTGGCCAGAATGTTCATTCACATTACAAATTCCTCTTCTGGATTTATAATGCTCCTGCTGAGAGAGAGAGAGAGGGAGGGAGGGAGGGAGGGGGAGGGGGAGAAAGAGGGGTGGTGGTGGTGGTGGTGGTGGTTTAAATCATGGAAGAAACCTTCACTAGATATTCCTTTGTCCCAAGTGAGAAGTCAAAATGATTCCTCCTTACTGTGCACCAGAGCATGTATGCTTTTAAAATAAAAGACAAAGCTGGAGAATGCTGCGTGATGCCTGGAATCTGTGGTTTGAAACCATTGCTTGGTATTGCCACGTGGTACAGCCAGACCGATAGGTACTGTCAGGGACAAAAGCAAGCCAGAAGGACTGCCTTCTAAAGCAATCCTGGCCACCCTTGCCCTTTGCAAGGGTGCAGAATTCCCCTGAATACGCACGTGGCTCCTCTGGCTGGCATCTCCTCCTGCACTTTGGGGTTGATGCAAAAAAAAATGCTATGTGGACGAATCCTCTTTCCATGCGGTATTTGAACAGTTAGGCTGCCCCTTTATTTAGCTATAGCATTGGCTCCCAAACATTCTTGATCTCGGCCCTACTGGGCTATTGGCTTCAGCTTCCCATTAAGGCTACAATCCTACATATTGTATAGGGCAGCAGGTTTTTTGTGAGGCTTCTGTGGCTCCCCTGGCCGGTTTCTGCAGCTTCCCGGAGAGTCACAGCTCACAGTTTGGGAACCACTGATCTAGAAGACAGAAGACAGAACTGCTTCCTGATGACAGCAACAACAAAACGTTTCTTGATGAGATGCTGTTGAGGCTGCAGATATGTCACTCCTGTCCAAAAAAATACTTGAAAACAACATGAACATCATCACTTGTTAAGATGAGATGCTCAGAAGTCAGGCAGTGCCAAAAATGAGGCTTCTGGAATCCGTTTCGTAGCATCCCTTGTGGTTGATTATTGATATTTCATGTGTTTATGTGCCTGCCAAGGACTCCTGTTTTTGTAGTGCACATTTCCAATTCTCTCACATGCTTGTTTTGCCTTCTCCTAATAATTCACCTGATCTCCCCCTCCCCCCACAGTCACCATCACAGCCCTGTTCAGAACAAACTTTCGGATGGATTTTCCCTTTGACCTCCAGGAACTGCCAGCCTTTGCCGTGATAGGGTAAGCCCAAAAGGATGCCACTAAATTGCAAGGCAGAAATGATGAAAGGCGAACCCTGTTGAAAAATCTCCATATAAAACAGAGTTACTGACTGCTTAGAGCTCTCCGGAGGCTCCAAGTTAGACATAATACAATTCAGACCCCATCCCTGTGCTCCAGGCTATCTTAAAATAACTCAGTTCAGCAAAGAAATGCAGAGCCGCTTTTGACATGATAAATGATGTCTGCGGATGCCTATGGTGACAAGATGCAAAGGAGGACAGCCGGGCTCTGGCGCCTCTAAGAGTTGTATGCAAGAGGGAATTTTTGGCAAGAGCAGTTTGTTGTTAAAGGGTGGGAAAAACTTAACTCTTGAAAAATCCCCGTTGTATAAACTTTTAAAGCTTCCGGAGCCTTGCTGACCTCCAGGGCAGTAGAAGTGCACACTCCTGTGCCTTTTTTTCCTCTTCCACAACCAGCCTTCGAAGTGCCCCTGCATTCACCAGTGAGGTGGGCAAGTGGAATCAATGTTGAAGTCATTCAAAAAGGTGTTTCAGCTCACCACTTGGCAAATGTCAGAAGCTACTTGTTGAGTTGGAGGATCTGCCGACATCCCCCCTTTGCTGTCTGTTTCTCCTGAATCCTTTTCTAGTCTCATCATAATATTTATCCTGGCCCCCGCTCTTTCCTACCATTCTCTCAGCTAGGAAGTTCCTACATGAAGGTTGCAGTATGTTAACCCCACTGTTGCCCTGCCCATGGTTAACGGTGACATTGCCACAAACATAGTATAATGCCTGTAACAGAGGGAGTATTATCAAAACCAACATTTTTTGCCAACCCTTGCACACGCTCCTAAGCAAGCCTTTCCAGTTTTGCTTAACCAAATGACATGGAGAGCGCAGTCCTACCTCTCCCTTTGCGTCGACGCTACGTCATAGCGTCGACGCAAGGGGCAGAGCGCCGGCGCGCGGGCATGTCAGCACTCCAGCTCTGAAGCCAACATTACTCGTAGTGTCAACTTCAGAGCGCTGATGGAGAGGGTTGGCGCAAGAGAGGCTCCATCCCATATCGGGACGTGGATTGATGGGAGGCGGGGGTGGGACTTGGGCGGGATTGGGAGGTGGCCATATGGCCACATTCTAAGCCTGTCCGTGAGGCCCCAATTTGGGCTGCGTGGTCTCCTTGGATCTGCGCCCGCCTCCCCCATAGTAAGGGAGCGAATGCTCCCTTGCCGGGGGGGGGGGGGGGGGGCGCCCCCCCCCCCCCCCCCCCCATTCCCGGGGGGCCCACCCCCCGGGGGGGGGGGGGGGGGGGGGGGCTCCAGCCTCTCCTATGCAGCACTGCCGAGTTGGCCTCACCATTCTGGCGCTGCATAGGATTGTGCCCTGAGTCTGATTTGTTGTTCAGTCGCTAAGTCGTGTCCGACTCTTCGCGACCCCATGGACCACAGCACGCCAGGCCTCCCTGTCCTCCACTAGCTTCCGGAGTTCACCCAGTGTCATGTTCATCGCTTCGGAGACACTATCTAACCATCTCATCCTCTGCCGCCCCCTTCTCCTTTTGCCTTCAATCTTTCCCAGCATGAGGGTCTTTTCTAAAGAGTCCTCTCTTCTCATGAGGTGGCCAAAGTATTTGAGCTTCAGCTTCAGGATTTGTCCTTCCAGGGAGCAATCAGGCTTGACTTCCTGGAGGATTGAGTGTGATTAAGGTTTATTAAATGTATCATAAGGCTGTAGCCAAGCTGCCATGGCTCAGGTACTCCAGAGTACCTAGATTTGGGTTATGGCATAGCCACCTTTTCTGCTGATTCAAGCAGCTTCCTCATGAGGAAGCCGACGCCATGCTTGAATCAATATACAAAGTGTCTATGCTGTACCCCTAAACTGCAGCCAATGAGGCAAATCCAATGCCATTTTTTTTATTCAGCACCCCAAATATGCCCAATATTAGGTCTAACTTTTAAGACTGTAATATGTGTGTAGGTCTGTTTTGTGAATTGTCACCATGCTTATACTTTAAAACCTGTGACCTTACTTGACCCTTTCCAATGGAAATTTCTTTTCACTCTTCCCTATGCCTATGTATATAACCTATTTACTGAGGTTCTCACTTCATGCATCTGGTGAAGTGGACTGTAAGTCCACAAAAGCTTAGGAAAAAAGAAATTGTTAGTTTTTAAGGCACCACAGTACGCTTTGTTGCCCTGTGCTATGTTTTATTTTGCAAGTGTTTGTCGTTTAAATTGTAATAAAGCCTTTTATCAATGCTTTATTATGATTATGTAACCCACCCTGAACTTCTAGGGAAAATGATTAAATGCATAAGCAGCAAGAAAGCTTTGCCTCCTGCAGGCACTTTTTGGAACTGCCATCGGATATTTATTGTTCACTGTGGTGGCAGCCAGACGGCAGACAGGGATCTAGCACAGAACACAGAGCAAAAAGAAATGATCAGGACCGTGCAGTGCCCTGCAAGACTTAGTGCAGTGGCATAGCTAGGTTATTTTGCACCCGGGGCCCATAAATTTTTGACACACGCCCCCTGTGCAAAATCAATTAATTAATTAATCACATTTTATGCCCCCCTTCCTCCAAGGAGCTCAAGATGGTGTGCATGGTTCCTCCACTTCTTTTGTTCTCATAAATATCCTGTAAGGGAGGTGAGCCTAAGAGATGGTTATAATCATGAAATGAATAATTATAATGGTCAGAAAATAAATGCAGTGAATATTTCCCCACAAGCGATGGATGAACGTCTGTACCCTCCCTTGCTATTGCTCCCCTGACATACTGCCCCTGCATCTGGAGGTTGTTTTTTTTTTTAATTTGTTTTATTTATTTTGGTTACACTGTACTATTTTGTTCTCTGTAAGCCGCCTTGGGCATTTGCATTGGCATGGGAAAGGCAGGGTATAAATCTGTCTAAATAAATAAATAATGTAGCCATCATGGTTAATAACCAATGATAGATTTTAATCCACCATGAATATTGAGTGCACTGTGGTCTGATCCAGCCAGGATCTTTTTATGTTCTTAAAAAAAAAAAAAAGAGGTTCTATAAATGTTGGCAATGCTCAGTGTTAACTTCTTAAAATTTCCTCCACTCCAGGATCTGCTCTGGGTTTCTGGGAGCATTTTTTGTTTACTTCAATCGGCAGGTGGTTTTGACAGTCCGACAACATAAGGCTCTAAGTCGATTCCTAACCAAATAGTGAGTATGCTTGTGCAGAGCTAGGCTATCCTTCAGCCCAGTGTTGGGAGCACGCACATTCTGTGGTGGTCCTGCCCTGAATCATTATCTTTGTGGAGGCAGCAGTTGCATATTCAGAGAACCTTCAGATTTTTCTATGGAGGGTTTGGGACTAGGTTTGCTTTTTCATAAGCCATGGGGAGGAAGTGTGCTCGCCAGATCATGGAAAATGCACTGGTGTCTCAAAGGATGCCCCTTAACAACAGAAGTGCGCCATCCTCCCTGACTCAGAGTGGTCCAAACGTGCTTTACGGTGGCCCTTATGCCGGCCAAACTTTGCTGGTCTAACTGTGTCAGCCTAACTCCAGGTTAGCATTGCACTCTAAATTACAATACTGTGCTCCTGAGTATTTCTCAGGAGTTGCCTACTGATCCCGTAACAGCTTGCACAGGAAAGTAGATCCACCCTGTTTAGAGCCCTGTATGGCACTCCACTATCACAGTTCTCTTTCAGAGACCAGCATGCATTATACTCCACTGAACTTACGGACTTGACCTTTTTTTCCTGTTTTAGTCGCCTTGTATATCCAGGGGTCATCACCTTTGTGATAGCATCTCTGACATTCCCCCCAGGCTTTGGACAGTTTATGGCTGGAGAGGTGAGAACACTGTTGTGCCCGTAAATGCTGCCTAACATTTTTTTCCCAGAATGGCAGGGGGTGCAATTTTCTCAGCATGGGGGTGTGTTTGCATCTGCCTTCCAAACAGCAGCAGTTTACTCCAACAGGGAAAAAAATTCATCTCCCTAATACTTTTGCTATCACTTGGGGGGGGGGGAGTATCAACTGTGTTCTGTCCCCATGCTGAGATAAACATAGTAGCCATCCCATCTGCCATTCAAAAGCATCCCGCTTTTTGCATGGGGAGAAAAAGTAGCCACTGTCTCCAAAAACTTTCTCATTGTTTCTGTCAAGCATTCCAAGAGAAACAGTAGCAAGGAAATGCCAAGCAGCTGATGACTGTGAGCTCCACAGCCATAGGAGCTCCTCCAAATGTATTACCTGCTGTAAATTAGTGACAGGCAAATGAAGCCCCAGTTTCTTGGCACACATTTTGATCGTATGAATTGGCCTTTATCTTACATACAGTGAGCTTACAAAATCTGGCGTTCCTGATTGCAGACCTTTCATGTCTGAAGAATTGTTCCCTACTGATGAGAGAAGCCTGTCCGTAGTGTGGGTGTGGGAGGCTAAGAAGGAAGCCCAGATGTTTGCATTATGGAAGGAATTGAACAGAATACAGAACACGTTGTTCTTGACAGGCCTGATTGAAGCTTGGGCACCTCCCAGGGCAGGCCAATTCAGCTGCAGTGATCCAGAGCTCAGCCCCTCTACCTGGACCTTTCCTCCGCACATGTCTTATTTAAAATAAACAGGAGAAGTGGAGCATGCTGGGAGTTTTCTTGACTCTCTGTGCTCACACCCAGTAGTGTGTGGTGGAATGAGGCAGTGCCAGAGCTCTTGACTCCAAATTGCCACCCCTTTTTCTCCTTGCCCTCACCCAGCTGTTTTCATATGTAATTGGGAGTGGAAGTGGAGGTGGCAGAGGGAAGCAGTTGGTAGTCGTTCTCCTTCTTGCCAGCACCACTGGAGCACAATGTGGCCTAGTCCTCTTCCCACTCAGATAGTGGGAAGAGGATCAGAGCTGACTGAAGAGACTGGGTGGTAGTCAGGCATGGAGTTTGGGCACTCCTCATCCGTTTGCTGCTCCCCCCAACTCAGTGCTGGATGCAAGCCTTTCAGTTGGCATCATGAGAAGGCCAGCCTTGCCTGGAAGAGTATGAAGACCTTCTGTCATTCTCAGCCCATGACTGTGTGCGCTGTGGTTCTGAAGGAGTACAGAAAAGAGGCCAAATGTAGGTCTGGCTGCAGAGTCAGGTCCTGGGCTGGCAGGTTTCATCAAAAAGATATAGAAACCTATCTAATCTACATTTTATGGTTGTAAAGATATGCTGGTAAGAATGTTGGTGGTGTCTCCAATCTCAGAAGCTGGAAAATGCAAAACAAGAAAAATTATGCAAATTTCCTCAGTTTGCATAATTTATACAGATCACAGCATGAAGTTTATGTTATTGCTGAATTTAATGTACCGCAACATCAGTGTGTGTGTGTGTGTGTGTGTGTGTGTGTGTGTGTGTGTGTGTGTAAGTAAATTAGCATGGCGTACATAACAGCTCCCCCCAAAATGCTTTTTTTCTTAGTGATGAGAAACTGGCATCTTTCTTATTGCTTTCTCTCCTTGCAGTTGATGCCTAGGGAAGCCATCAGCAGTCTCTTTGATAACTTCACTTGGGTAAAGCACATAGACGACCCCCAGATCTTAGGGAGGTCTGCCGTTTGGCTCCATCCCAATGTCAGTGTGTTTGTCATCATCCTTCTCTTCTTCCTCATGAAGGTAGGGAGTCTGCGGGATTGTGCCCACCTCCATTGCAACCGGTATCCATTTTCTTTTCCAGCAGCAGATTGCTCTGAATTCCTTCGTTCCCAGAGAAGTGGTACAATCCATATTTCTTTTAAACCTCTAAAGCCAGATACTTTCTTTTTCTTTTTTCTTTTTGCCCAGGCCAGCTTATAGTATAAAATAGCTGAGACGGGCTCCCAGTGATTCACCCTGCAGGAGAGCATTCATCCAGCGATATCATTATTGCTTCTATACTAGTCATTTAGTCTAGAATAGAATAGACACAATTTGTTCACTCATCTTTACTGAGGCTAAAGATGACATTGTGAAATGGCTGCATTCCAACATTCTCTCTGGTGTTATCCAATCCTTTTTCAGATCTGGTTTGCGACCTTTTTTGTTTTAAAATGTAATTAGAGTTCTTCTCTATCCAGTGCAGCTAGCAAACACTATTGAGGCTACTATCATCTAATCTGTAGCGTTCTCTATGCCCCTTTCTTTTAAATTGATTAACTGTTTGCTGTTCACTCATAGCCACAGCTTGCCCCTTATCTTGCCAACTCTTGTTCCCTGTGGCAGTGCTTCTCAAACTGTGGACGCAATCCTAACCTGGAGTTAGGCTGGCACAGTTAGGCCAGCAAAATTTGGCCAACACAAGAGCCACCGTAAAGCACATTCGGATGAATCTTAGAGTTGGTTTGGCACATGTCTGTGTGCTGGTCCAAACCTTGTGCTAGCCTAACTTTGCTGGCATAACTGTGCCAACCTAACTCCAGGTTAGGATTGCGCCCTGTGAGTCGCAACCCACTCGATGGATTGTGGCCCGAGGCCAGGTGGGTTGCAAGATGGGCCCTCCCTCCCACCACGGCCTCCATCTGGTTCAAAATTCCAGTTTGCAAAATGGGCACAACTGGAGGCTACTTCCAGGTTGCGACCCACCTCTGGAAGCTGCTCCTGCATCACACCAGACCCGGGAAGGCCTCCTGAGGCCTCTGCAGGCCTTGGAACACTTCTGGAAGTGACATCTGAGACACTTCCGGTTTTGCAACCTCAACATCCTGTTGTATCCAGAGGTGTTTCTAAGGCCCATTTCAGGCCGGCAGTGCGGGAGGCCAAGGTGAGCAAGTTTGAGAACCACTGCTGTATGGGAACTGGTTTCCTTATAATTAGAATATTGATATGGCTGCCTCAGGGCGCGTGGCACTCTACCACAAATGAGGTGATGGTTTGCTCTTTGTAGCCTGAACCTTTATTTATTCTTATTGTGAAAGAAAGGGGCAGGAATGAAGCCATGTGAGAAAGCAGCATCCCTAGCTGCTGAAAAGCTGCACCCCAGTTTCAGTTAACTCCAGTTAGAAACTCCAAGTTCTTTCCATTTTTATGTCTCCTTTTTTTCAATGTTAGTGTCAGGCTGGCTGCTTCTCTCTTTCACCCACCCACACCCACCCCTGCTGAGCCTGGGTCCAAGACCCCACCCCTCCAAGGAACTTGTTCTTTCATCCAAGGTCACTTAGAATCATTCATTTCTTTTGTCTAATCCATCAGTTTCGCCAGGAAACCCTTGAGGCAAAACCACACTGAGAGAGACCAGTTTAAAGTAAAGCCTGAAACCTATAAAAACAGTATCAATGCATTCATTGTTTATGTTAGAAGCACATATTGAATGTATGTTTGTAAAAAAAAAAAATTCCAGAACAGATTTTTTGGACATTCTGCAAATTGTTTATCAGACTGGAGAAGAAGAGACACTGTGGAACTCAGACTAGAAGGCCGGGGATGAGGCCTGCATTGCAGTAGCTCTTGGGTTAAGTGCAGAGTGGTTTGGAGTCCACCTCAAGCCTGCCCTGAGGAGATGGTTCCCCTAGGGCAGCGGTTCCCAACGTGGGGCACACGCCCCATAGGAGGGCAATTTGATTTTTAAGGGGGGCAGTTCGAGAATGAGTGATTAACAGTGAATTTGAAAGCCTGCTAATTGTTCTTATATCTTTTTATTCATAAATTAAGCTAAGAATGTTTTTTAAATTTCCCTCTTTCTGCGCCATCTTTTATTTTTCTCTTTCACGGATGCCATGTTCTTTGGAACCTTGTTTAAACCAAGTTAATGGCCTTTTAGGCTTCCTCCACGTGAATAGGAGTTCACTTTTTGAATAATAAGAATTATCTGTCACGGGGGGGGTCATCAGGATTTTAGAGATGCTTAGGTGGGGGGCATGGCCAAAAAAAGATTGGGAACCACTGCCCTAGGGTGTGTGGATGAATTGTCCTTTTCCTCCTCAAAGTCTGCAGCTCCACTGCCTGGCCAGGCTTCTATCAAGCTCCCCCTCAGATGATTTCTGAGCAAGTTCAGTGGAGCTGTGAAGGAGGCCAGTGCCCACGTGTTAATCATTGCTACCTGTCACCTCTGTCCTAGTTCTGGATGTCTGTCATCGCCACTACCATGCCGATACCCTGTGGAGGCTTCATGCCTGTGTTTGTGCTGGGTGAGTTCCCACCTTTTCCTGGGGCTTCTCAGAGTGGGATTTCCACAGGCTTTGACTGTAACAGAGAGGCAGATCAATGTTGAATAAGAGGGTGGTTCCTCTTCTGGATTAAGAATTGGTTGAGGGCCAGGAAACAGAGAGTGGGGGTCAATGGGCAATTTTCACAATGGAGAGAGGTGAAAAGCGGGGTGCCCCAGGGATCTCTCTTGGGGCCCGTGCTTTTCAACTTGTTCATAAATGACATGGAGACAGGGATAAGCAGCAAGGTGGCCAAGTTTGCGGATGACACAGAACTTTTCCGGGTGGTGAAGACCAGAAGGGATTGTGAAGAGCTCCAGAAGGATCTCTCCAAGTTGGGGGAATGGGCAGCAAAATGGCAGATGCGTTTCAATGTAGACAAGTGTAAGTGATGCACATTGGGGCAAAAAACCAAAACTTCACCTATAGGCTTATGGGTTCTGAGCTGTCTGTGACAGCTGTGGGGTGCTGGTGGACAACTCAATGAAGGTGTCGACCCAGTGTGCGGCAGCAATTAAGATGGCCAATTCCATGCTCGGGGTAATTAAAAAAGAGGTTGAGAATAAAACAGCCAATGTTAATATGCTGTTGTACAAATCAATGGTTAGGACACATCTGGAGTACTGCGTACAGTTCTGGTCACCACATCTCAGAAAGGACATAATGGAGCTGGAAAAGGTGCAGAAGAGAGCGACAAAAATGATTACGGGGCTGGGGCACCTCCCTTATGAAGAAAGACTGCAGCATTTGGGGGCTCTTCAGCCTAGAAAAAAGGCGCCTGAGGGGAGACATGATTGAGACATACAAAATTATGCACGGAAGGGATAGAGTTGATAGAGGGATGTTCTTTTCCCTCTCTCAAAACACCAGAACCGGGGGGCATCTGCTAAAACTGAGGGTTGGGAGAGTTAAAACAGATAAAAGGAAGTACATTTTTACTCAGCGGGTAATTAAGCTATGAAATTCCTTGCCACAGGAGGTGGTGATGGCATCTGGCCTAGATGCCTTTAGAAAGGGATTGGACAGATTTCTGGAAGAAAAGTCCATCGTGGGCTATAGGCCATGATGGGTTGTGCAACCTCCTTACGTTAGAAGTAGGCTACTTCAGAATGCCAGGTGCAAGGGAGTGGCAACAGGATGCAAGCATCTTGTTGTCTCATGCGCTCCCTGGGGCACCTGATGGGCCGCTGTGAGATACAGGAAGCTGGACTAAATAGGCCTTGGCCTGATCCAGCAGAGCTCTTCTTATGTTCTTATGAAGGGTGCTTCTGTGAGGCTACTGTGGCCCTGGCGCCTCTCCCCTCAGATGCTTGTTAGGGGATCCAAAAAAATTTCATCTAGTAGTCAGTTTCTCTTTCCATCCTTCTTCTCACACTCTAGCCCAGGGACGGCAAACCATTTGGGTTTGCCTTGGCAAAAATTAAGGAAATACTGTACCTAAATTGACGCTGTTGATGTATCACCCCCCCCCCCGAAAAGAGAAACAATTATTTATATATTTAAAATTCTTTATATATTCCTTATTTGTTTATATTTTAAAAAATATTGTCCAATCTTGTGTCGTGTGTAAAGAAACATCAAGTAATTCCAAAAATAAAATGAACTGCTGAGTGAAACAAACTCAGTTGTTGTCAGGTGTTGGTGAATGCTGATGAGTCACCCCAAATGTCATACATGTCACCTTTGACAAGCGTGTCATAGGTTTGCCATCACTGCTCTAGCCACTTCCCACAACTCACAAATGCGACTGCTACTCACAGCACAGTCAGGCCGGAGGGCCTGTGCTGTATCCAGTGCAGTATAAGGGAGGCTGGAGCCTCCCTTATGGGATCTGCGCCTGCTAAACAACAGGCACAGATCCAAGGAGACAACACGGCCCAAATCAGGGCCGCGTGGCCTAGTATAGGGATAAGGCTTAGGATTTGGCCATATGGATGAATCCCAAGCCTGCCCCTTTCCCAGGCTGGCATGCCTGTCGGCTCGCCCACCACACACCCAGGAACACCCTCCCCCTGCCCACTCCCTTCCTCCCTCCCGCCTTGTCATGTCTCTGTGCCAGGCACTTTGCACCCCCGTGTTGACACTTTGTGCTTTACATTGGCGCTACCTTGTAGCGTCGACGCAAACGGACGCCTGGGATTGCGCCTTCTTTCAAAATAAACGTCTTTTGACTAATTAAGCAACGTATAGTTTGCCTTCAAAGACCAGATCACTTTCCTAATGCTGAGGGATAGGCTTCTTAACCTAGGGGTCAACTCTGAAGAGCAGCAGCAACAAATGTCCCTGGACCTTAGTTTAAGAACAGTGCTGGTTGGTCACTCAAACCCCAAGTTGGAATCTCCCAATTACATCGTTGCTAACCCATGACTATTGGGTATGCACCTTCCCGTGATTCCGGAGGCAGAATATTTCTTTGTATGTTATTAGCAAATTTGACACAGTACAGCTGCCAAGAGAATGGCTACCTTTTCTGGGCCTGTGACTTTAAACCCGTGGCCTTGTGATGGCTTTCAGGAGCTGCCTTTGGACGCCTGGTTGGTGAAATCATGGCCTGGCTTTTCCCTGATGGGATTCTCTTTGATGGCATTGTTTATAAAATTCTGCCTGGAGGCTATGCGGTGATTGGTGAGTCTGCATCCTTTTTTTGGGGGGGGGGGAGGGACAGTTGGAAACTTTCATTTACATTGTCTCACCTGCAGTCCAGGCGATACTAGTTTTCTTCCTCTTTTTTCATGTCTTTTAATTGTGTTAGGAGCTGCAGCTCTGACAGGGGCCGTGAGCCACACGGTGTCCACGGCAGTAATTTGCTTTGAGCTGACGGGTCAGATCTCCCACATCTTGCCCATGATGGTGGCTGTCATCCTTGCCAACATGGTGGCTCAGAGTTTGCAGCCCAGCCTTTATGACAGCATCATCCAAGTGAAGAAGCTGCCCTACCTGCCTGACTTGGGCTGGAATCAAATCAGGTACAGGCTATGCGGGAGGGGCTGGAAGGAGGGAAACGGGGTGAGATGATAAGAAGCCGGTGGGTGGCGTGGGGGACATTCCAGCCCAGAAGAAAGAAAGCAGAAACAAGGTTGGCAGGGATGGGAAATTTACCTTGACCACAACCCTCAAGCTGTTTGTCACTTAAGTCAAACCAAAGCCTCAGAGTGCAATCCTAACCTGGAGTTAGGCCGGCACAGTTAGGCCAGCACCAGTGCCACCATAAAGCATGTTTGGACCACTCTCGGAGTCAGGGAAGATGGTGCACATCTGTGTGCTGGCCTCTGACTCAGGCAGCGCAATCCTACCATCCCTCTTGCGCCGACGCAACGCCATCGCGTTGACGCAAGAGGTGGAGTGTCAATCGCCACTCCCGCTGGCACTCCCAACAGTGCCAACGGCAAGCCTCTCTTGTGTCGGCCGAAGGTGGCTGGTGCAGGGGAAGCTCCGTGCCGAGGCGGCACCGGGATTGGGCAAGGGAGGGAGAGGGTGGGCGGGGGGAAGGCAGGATGTGGGCGGGCTTGGGAGGTGGTCATACGGCCACATCCTAAGCCCATTCCGGAGGCCGCGCAACCTTTAGCGGGCGCAGATCCGAGGAGCGCATAGGGGAGGCTCATGCCTCCCCTACGGTAAGGGAGTGCACGCTCCCTTGCCATGGGGAGGCTCCAGCCTCTCCTAAACAGCGTTGGATATGGCCCATCGGCCTCGCAAGTCCGGCACTGTTTAGGATTGCGCCCTGAGAGTGCTCCAAATGCATTTTATAGGGTCCCTTGTGCCGGCCAAACCTTGCTGGCCTAACTGTGCCGGCCTAACTCTAGGCTAGGATTTCACTCTCAAAGTATATTTCTCCTTTCTAGCTACTGTAGTCTATTCTGTGGCTCTGGATTGGGCTGCGGGTCATCAGTTTGAACACTTTGCCCCATGATGTTATCACACTATGCTCCCTTGCATATGATCACACTGAGGCCAGAGAAGATGGAAACATTACTGGTGTGCAGTCCAGCCAGTCTGGAAGGTATCATTTCATTGTTCTGAATGGCACTTCACTTCCCCGAATGACTCAGGTGCTCGGTCTGGGAGTGCTGCAGGAAACAAAAATGCTCCTGGAGGACAAATGGTGGACAGGAGTATTTTTCAACAACCTCAGATTATACAGGTGCCAAGTCTGCTCACAGAAAAACATGGCCACTATTAAACATGCCTAACAGCCCAATCCTATGCATGGCTGTTCAGAAGGACTTATTCTCAGGAACGTGCACAGGATTGCAGGCTCAGTAATGTCCAGATTGGTCTGTGCTCACACACTCTGTGTGGCTGGAATGGAAGAATATCTGGAAATGTCACCTGGCTCAGAATGTGTTGGCCTATTTATGCATTTGTCTATTTATATGTTGGGGTGAGCTATAGGAAGCATATTTCACCTGAGCTATTTCACTGATCCCCATTACCTTTTTGGTGCAATTTACAGTGCTGGTCTGGACCTTAAAAGCCCTTGTGGCCTGTGTCCACAGTAAATCAGGGAATTCATTCCCAGATGCTTCAGAGCCCCAATCCTGAGCTCTGTTGCCTGAGAAGTACATGCTTGTTTCTGACGCTCGGTGTCGTGAACCCAGAGGCGTTTCTACAGGGAGGGCAAAGCTCTAAGTTTTGCAAGGAGCCTTACCCTGTCATGTAAATCCCTCCTCTCCCTTGCTGCTGTAGCCAGTAAGCAACCCCAAGATGTTGCTGTTCCCTGGGAGGATTGGCTAAAACGGTGCAGGAGAGGAGTGATTTCCACTGCAAGGTAAGGCTTCTTGCAAAACTTAGAGCTCTGCCCTCCCTGTAGAGATGCTACTGCGTGAACTTGCCACAAAGCATGTTTGTGGCATCCGGCGAGAAGAGTATGCCACAAAGACGTCGCCAAGGAGCGCCAGAAGTGTGGCCCAGAGGCATATAAAGTGTGCTGCAAGGGGAGGCAGGGGCTGAAGGTGCCGTTTACTGCAGGGTGCAGCGGGCGAGGAAAAAAAGGAGTGCTTTCTCGCCCTCCCTTGCATCTGGAACACTCCTAAACGGGGCAATTCTGGACATGGGGGGGTGGCTGGGCGGTGCAGGGGGTGGGGCGATGTCACCTTGCCCCTGGCGCAGTATGAGCCTGTTACTGCTCTGGTGCAGCCACTGCCTGGCAGTGAGGACTTCCAGGGTGAGGGAGTGGAACAGGGCACGGGAGCAGGGACTGAGCCTGGCAGCAGCTTCTGCCACTGTATCCTATCCTCCCGCCTAGGCCAGACAACACAACATGGGCCTCCTTGACTATGTGCCTGCTCAATAGCAGGCACAGAGCTGAGGAGACCCATTGCTGCTGGCTACAGACTTCCTGGGGCAAGGCAGCCAATGCTCCCTTTCCCTGAGGAGACCTCCATCAGTATCCTGGTACCCATAGGATTCAGTGGGAGCCATTTTAGTTCTGCTGCTCCCATGGGTGCTTGGAACCATAGGATTGGTCTGCCCATCATCAGATGGGGCTTTGCTCCAAATCCAGCACTAGTCTGATGTCAGGCTGGCTGTCACAAAGGTCAGGGCTTTCTCAGAAGAGGCACCCTGATTGTAGAACTTCTTCTCTACATGCGTTGCAATATTCAATATTTTTTCCATGTTCATTATTACATTTACATCTGGGAAGTCTATTTTTATTGTGATGGGTGTTGGGAGCTGTTCAGGAGGAATTGCTGGTGCTATAGATTTTACTTAGAGATGCATTTTCTTAAATAGTTTAATTGTTGGAGTTTCTAATACTTGTATGTATTGTTAGCTGTCCTGAAAATGCAAATTCCAGTGAATGAATGCCCCTCCATTCTATTTACTTCTTTTAAAAAACATTTTCTCCCTACTCAAGCAAATACAATATCTTTGTTGAAGATATTATGGTGTGTGATGTACAGTACATCTCCTCTAATTGCAAGTACCGGGATCTGCAGACCTTACTCCAAAGTTCAAATGTCAAGACCTTCCCTGTGGTAGATTCACCAGGTGAGCTGTGTGGGGAACTAGACCCACTCTTCTTCTGCATGACCTGGGTGTATCAGTGCCAACAGCTTTTCAGGGGGTAGTTCCCTGACTGCACTTTTCTCACCCCACTTTTCCTCTTCCTTCTCTTCCACCTCAGTAGTGCAGCCATCCCATTCCCGACATAACCGCCAGCTAATTTTTGCTGATCTGGTATGCGTGTATCCATTTAAAGAGAGAGTGGTGTTGGTGTAGCAAATGTTGAGTTAAAGGTGGAGTAGAGGCTGAAATTGCAGGAGAAGGGGGTCAGACTCTGGATTTCTGGGACCTATTTGAGATTGAATTTGAAAAGGGCATGTTTTGGTCCATATTCTCTACCATGCGCCTAGAGGTGAGGGAGACTGTGGGTTGACAAGCAGGTTTGGCAATGCTGCTGGAACCTTGTGATTTCTGCCAACAAGATCAGAGATGCTCTCAGTTGCTATTTCAGCAGTGAAAGCTTGATTAATTTAGTGGCTCAAATAAAGAGATATTGTGTGTGCGTGTACAAGTAAGGGTTTATTTTCAGAATGGTTTAATGCCATGTTACCTACTGAGAAACATTCCAACAAACCCTAAACCAGTGACTCTACCCTTCATGAGCCTTGCAAACAATAAATTCTTCACACCAGGTTGCCTGCTCTTGTTGAAAGGGCAAATGTTAATGCAACACCTGAAACTCACCCAAATCTGGCTAATGAGGTCTGAATGCCTGCCTGGAAAGTCATGTGACGCACCCTTCACTATGGCACGTTGTGATGCCCTTTACAATTCCATGAGTAAGGCTGATGGAAGGGATGAGGAAGCTGCTCAGAGAACTTGGCAAGAGGAAGGGGGAACTGCAGCA
This sequence comes from Lerista edwardsae, assembly GCA_029204185.1. NCBI lineage: Eukaryota > Metazoa > Chordata > Lepidosauria > Squamata > Scincidae > Lerista > Lerista edwardsae. Next base: position 1,229,071 of record JAJKFI010000152.1, on the reverse strand, counting down.
GAAGGCCATGAGACAGTGGGGATTGGTCATCATCCACTTGGCATCAAGGATGGGCGTTTTGTGTAGGAGCAAAGGAGGCAACAGCAGAGCCGGTGGCAAATACCAGGTGGGCTCAGCAGCTGCTGCTCTGTGTGGGAACCTCACGAAAGTTCAGGAAAGCCGGGGGGGAGGCATTGGAGAAGATCTCTGCTGTATCTGCCCCTGCTAACTGGGCAAGCGGCACTTTTTCAAGTGGTGTTCCTTTTATGTTTAGCAGGGGGAGAGTAATTGTCCCTCTTCACCCCTGCACAGTCTTTCTAGTGGCTGTTGCTAGTGGTGGTTCTCATTTTTTAGATTGTGAGCCCTTTTGGGACAGGGGACCATGTAACGTTGTTATTACTATTTGCCTGTAAACCGCTTTGTGAACTTCATGTTGAAAAGCGGTGTACTGATGGATCGATTGATCTTTGGAGGGATTGTGCATGCTGTGGTAGGATATGCTGCTTCAAGCCCTGACTAAGAGAACCTGGCCTTGCAGGAATTTCTCGGAGGAGGGTGAAACAGCTTGTCACACCAGCAAGTGTTAGCTCCAGACCAAAGCTCCCTGGGCTTCACCTTTTCCTGTTCAACCCTGGATCGCTGGGAAGGGGCACTGACTCTAGCAAAACTCTATAGCCGCATTTATTCAGATTGTCCACTTTCATATTGATTGGTCTGCCATGGTACTCTCAAAATATGCAGAGGATTCCAGGGCATGACATAAGGGACAGGCTCAGTTCTGCTGCAGGGCAGTGGCCAGGCCTGCTGCAAGTCCACATCAATAAAGAATGATTCTTCTTCCCTAGAACAATTCTTCTCAAACTGTCTGATGTGGCGGTCTAGCAATGTTTTTTTCCAGTCTGCCAAGGTACCATCTTTGTGCCGTATTTGCACAGGTCTGGGCATCTTCAAAGATGATCCAGTCTTATTGTGGCACACTCGTTCACAAGAAAAGAACCTTGCTCGTCAGACGGAACGGATGCAGCCTGCATCTGCGTTCAGGCTGGGAGGGGGCAGGATCAACCCGGACTTGTAGTAGTGATACAGCTAGTTCAGATCTGAGCTGACCCATTGCAATTGCTGGGGCTTATCCAGGGGGTCAAGGGGACGGGTGCTAGTGCCACTGCATTGCCAGGCATGGATTTATATAGGATTGGGCTGTTAGACAATTAAGCTGCCCAAGAGACCTATGTTTTCTTCTTTCTTCGGTGCTTTCCTGCAGAGTCCATGGTCCTCTTGGGCTCAGTGGAGCGGTCGGAGCTCAAGGGCCTTCTGCGCCGGCACCTCAGCCCAGAGCGACGCCTGCACCTCACCAAGCTGCAGAAGCTGGCTGAGTCACCGTATGATGGGCACAGCAAAGGCCAGCGGCCCTCGTGGCAGCATGAATCTTTTGCCTTTGTGGATGAGATTGAAGATGAAGAGGAGAAGGCCCAGGTAGCAGAAGGAGGGAGGCCTGACTATGCCCCCAGACAGCCAGGAGGGGGGCACTTATAAAAAATGGAAAGAAGGAAAAGGAATTCTATTAATGAGAATGTCTGTGTGCTCCTTTAACAAACAACAAAAATTCCAGAGCGGTTTTGGAAGACTGCAAAGAGTGAGCTGTAATATGGCAGAGTGGTTAAGAAGAGGATATCCACTATTCACCAATAAAGGGGAGGAAAGAAGGGGGGAAAGAACAGAAGTGATACGCTGGGCTGGATGCTTCAGATCTCACCTCAGCTGCAATCCCATGTGGCAAGCCCTGAATTTCAGGCTAGGCCTCTCCTACCCCCCATCAGCAATGTACGGACAGCAGTATTGACTGCAGGGTCCATGTACTAAATACTGAAATTATGTATGTGCCACAGAAGTTAGGCAAAGCACTAGATCAGCAGGGTATTAAAGGAAATGCTGACCCTTGCTTTGTTCTCTTGTAGCTGCCTCAGCGACCTGCTCTTGCCTCTAGTCATCCAGAAGAGCCCAATGGCCCAGTGGCCCCTCACAAGCCATTGCCAGAGGCCCCAGTGCCTCAGGAAACTCCAGGTACAGCAGCGTCAGAGCCTGCAGGTGGGACAACCCAGCCGGCACTGGGAAGCCTAATTGCCCTTGCCCATCTGTGCCATGGGAAGGGGGGGAGACTGCATGTGTGCTGCTTGAGAGTGGACCAAGGGCACAATCCTAACCTGGAGTTAGGCCGGCACAGCTATGCCAGCAAAGTCCGGCCAGCCCAAGGGCCGCCATAAAGTGCGTTTGGACCACTCTTGGAGTCAGGGAGGATGGGGCACATCTGTGTTATGTGATGGCTGAGGTTGGGAGTAAGTACGTGACTGTTCAAGCTGTCCAAGGTCTGAAGTTTCACAAACTTGAGTTTGTGTGGGATCAAGGCTGCCAGAATCAAAAGGGTTGTCAAGTGCCACATCGCACATTGCAGTTTGGGCATTGCACAACCGTCAGATGTTCTAAGCATATGCTCAAACAAGAAGAGCATGAAAGCAGCAAACACAAGTGTCTTGTAGGGTTGACTGCAACTCCCTGCTTGAGTGTCCGTGCAGTGGTTAACTCTGTGTAACATGTAAAATGGCCCTGAGGATACCAAATTACCAACATAGTGAAACATGCAGTGGCAGGTGAGCAAAGCTCCAGTCCAGGCCCTGAAGCATCTGGTACTTACTGTCCAAAGCAGGAGGCAAGTGTCAAATACACAGATTGCCTTGCTGGATCAGGCAAGTGTTCATCCGTTTTGAACACTACTGCTGCTTCCTTTTGTTTTGAGTTGTCGGTAGGACCATCATCTTTACAATTATTTTTTAAAGTCCCATATTTTAGCCGAGGAAATTCACCATCATAATTTGTGGTGATTGCCACTAGTTTAGAAAATAAAAATAAAAATGAGCTACATAGCTGCATGGAAGGCAGGTCTGCCAACTTCCTGGTGTCGTATGTGGTTCATCCTCTGATTTAGCAAGGCCATTCTTATGTTTCCTAGGCTAACATCCTTCATCCCCTGTATACAAACTGCTCAATACTCCTCTTGTTGCTTCTATGGCACAATTGCTATTTTTTTACCCAAAGCTTCCTGATACCAATAGTTATAATACTCAGCACTTACATTGTGCTTTCAGCTGTTCAAAGCCCTTCACATGAATTACCTCATTATGGTCCTTTCAACATCCCTGTAAGATGGGTCAGTATTATTATCCCCATCTAGTGGATGGGGGGGGGCACAATTAATAGGTTGTATAACGTTACCTGGTGAGGTTGTGGCAGAGGAAAAATTCACTCCTGAATCTTAGCCCAACCACCTCCACTCTCCAAGTAAAGCTTCTGTTTGGGCCACTGTTTGATTTCTGGTGTTCCTCCAGCCCGGGTATAAACATACAGTACATATTGCCTGCCACCACTTTCTTAGTTGATATGGAGACTTTATCTAGAAATCTGGCCCCATCATCCCCCTTTAAATAACCCTATATCTGCCTAATTTCCCTTCCTTTTATAAGTACCTTGAATAATTCCATTTCAGGCACAACTCACTGCTCAGGGCTGGGTCACACTTGAATGCTATCACTTGATTGCCACTTCAAGGAGTGACTTGTGTGTGTGAATGAACGGTCATAGATTAAGCAACACAGACTGTACCTCACAACTGGATGTCATTTTGCTGTCAGTCTCCAAGTGCTGAGTAATCAAGTGATGAAAAAAACCCAGGTGTTTCGCACACATCTGTGAACGAATCTTTGTACTGTTCTACAGTGTTCTACAGTAAGGAACAATGTACTGACAATCTTCCAGTCTTGTCTGCAGTATTCTGTTTCTTTTTCTTTTTGCTCCTTCAGAATTAGAAGTAGTTGACTGCTCTCTCTCTTTCTCTAGTTAGAACTCAGTGGCTGTGTAACAATTGTCTGGCCTGGGTCATGACAGGGAAAAGCACTGCTGCTTGGCAATCCAGCCCCCCAGGCCTGTTTTGCTCTGTCCTTCCTTTCCCACAGGTCCCAGAAGCTGGCCCTTGTGGAGGCTGATGCAGCAGCTCTTCTGCCTTTACCACCCTCCGCCTCAGACTGCCGAGCAGGTGAGCCCGACCAAGCAATTTTGGTTGCTGTAGCGTAAGTCAACAGTATTTGTTGAGCGGGAAGTGGGAAACAGGCTAAGGAAATGAAGTGCCTGAGTCTTCAGAGTGAAAAACTGGCTGCCCCTCGAGTATGGGCACAACCCTGTGGCTTGAAGGAGGTTGTCCAGGAGGACATAAAGATGATGCCGTCCTGGACAACCTCCTTCAAGCCACAGGGGTGGCTTGACAGACCCACCATTTCATGACAGACTCACCACCACCGAGACAGGGTAGCTTTTAAAGTGGCCCCGACTCCTGGACTGTCCAGGATATAACTGGAGCTGTGTGTACTTTAAACTTAAAAAGCTCCTGAGGGAAATGAAATGCAAATTCTACATCAAGAAAAGCCACATTTTGCAGCCTCTGTTCACTAAATTTGCACCTCTGTGCTTATTTTGCCCTATTTGTTAGGCAGAGGTTGGGGGAGATGATCAAGGTTGGCTCAAGTTAGTTTTGGGAGGGGGCGTAACCAGTGGTGTCATTCAAATGATTTAGGAACAGGAACTCACTTTTGATTGGTACTTGTTGGGAACCCGGAACCAGCCACGGAGCCCGTTAGGATCCGGAACGCCCGTTCTGGTCCATTCCCCCTGAATGACATCACTGGGCGTAACTCAGTGGCAGAGTACATGCTTTGCATGCTGAAGGTCCCAGGTTCAGTCTCTCCAGGTTGGAAATCCCCATCTGCAACCCTCAAGAGCTACAGTCAATCATAGATAATACTGAATTAGATGGACCAATAGTTTTCCAATGTAATTCACCCTCCACCCCACCCCCTGCAACCTGTTACATGCAGAGAGTGGCACGTGTTTCCCTATTTGCAAACTCCTTTTGCTCTGTTCTCTGTATGGAGCAAGAGAAAATACTGCAACTGAAGGAGGGACACAAACGCTTTTTGCTTCAGGGCTCTGGGGCAGGAGAGGAGATTAGTCCCCACTTTTGAGGAATTTGCCATTTAGCTTGGAGCTTCCAGAGTTCTGCCTGCCCAGGCAGCAGTCTGTGCTATCTGCTTGCCTCTGCAGGCCAGGAATCAGAGTCCCCTCTCCCAGTAAAAACCCAGTTGTGGTTTCTGGGGTTCACTATACATTTTCAAGCTTGTCTTTGCAGCCACAAAGCTAGAAATTGGATTAAATTATTTTTTGGAAACAAAGATATGCTCAGGAGTTTTGATTCTGTAGCCACAGAATGCAGGACTCTGTTTCCTCTTCATTTGAGTGGTGTCAGAGGATGCACACAGAGCCCTGAGACTTACTGTATTTCTTCTGCCCTGATCATCACCCTACTGTGGAATTCAGGCTTGATCTTTGTTCTGGACTTCAGATCTGTTTTCTGTTCTCCTCAGGGGTCAGCAGAGGTTGAAGACCCTATGAAGCCAGAGGAGGTAGGTCTGGAACAGGGTGGGGATGTGGAGAGAGCTGGTGAGGTTGGCAACCCCAATTGATTATGGGTCAAATGATTTTTACACAATTGATAAGATTGTTTGGGGTGGGATGGGGAATCACATTTCTTGTTAGCAGATAATAAAGTATTAGGAACACTGCTTTTGGATGTCCAAGATTTTAGTTTTTACTGGAATTTTCTGTTCAAGCTCTTTCCCATGCATGTGAGAAATGGTTCTGTTCTGCTTTTTAAAAAATGGAAATGTGCCCATGGCTCCAGAGACAAATAGCAGATATTGCAAGGAGGGATTGACCTTTTACCCCAGATGGGAAATACACACAGAGACATACCCCACCCTCAGAGAAAAATACATATAGCATATTTAGTAGTTGGCAAAATCCTGCTCTTCAATAGGACCCCAAAAGAGCCAAAATATTAGAGAGAATCCCTGTATCCTTTCAGTAGTACCATGAAATACAGCATTCCTGATTTGCTTTGTAATTGGCTCTTCTCTTTTCTGCCTGTTGCCATTTCCCAGAGAATGACTTCTTGCTTCTGTGTCACAAGATATGAGGACATTGCCGTAGGAAGCTGTCCCTTCATTCTTCCTAACCTACTGTAGTTGTCATTCACACAGCACCATTAATGTGCCCGGAAAGCAAGCAGTGCACACAAGGACAGTTCTCTGCCACAATTTAGCATCCTAAAATTCAACACTGCAGAAATCTACAGAAGGAACTGGAAACAGACCGAAAGTGAGACTCTGCAATTCAGTTACACAAATTTAGATCAAGGGCAGATTACAAGTGTGCTTGGGAAGGGGGAGGCATGTGAAATTGTTTGGGCATCTAGCCCCTACCCCACAGTTACTATCCTAATCTCACACACATCCTGCAACACTATAATTTTTCAAAAGCTTCTATCTCCTTTCAATTGACATCCAGTGAAATCACGAGGGGTCATGATTGAAATCAGAACTGCAGTGGCGACAGAATACTAATGCCCCCTTCCCGCCCCCCCGCCCATCTTTTTGGCCTGCTTCATGCCCTCCCATGTGCTGTTTACTTAAAAAAAAACCCGCTCAGGTAACATCTGGGTTGACTCAAATGGTCAAGCCAAAAGGTTGCGCGCATGCACAGAGAGAGAGAGAGAGAGAGAGAGAGAGAGAGAGAGAGAGAGAGAGATGTTCTGGGAATTAGTTTTAAGTGTAAGGGGCAAGAAAGAGAGGGTAGAGTTAGAGTTGTGGTGCTTGAACTGGACAAAAAAAGCGTTGCCAGGGTGTGTGTGTTTAATCCGTATTAGGTGTGCCTCCAGAGGGACAGCAGCCAGTAGCACTGCCAGAATCAGGGCTGCCTTTAAGCCAGTTGGACCAATTGCTCCCTATTGGGCCCTGTGCCTAAGGGGGCTTCATGCTAGGATAAACTACAATTATTTACTGTTTACATTTCAAGGATAAGCTACACATTTTGTTTAGTTCTAGGTTTACATGCATTCAATTTTTTTTATTATTATTAGATCCATTTGGTCCAATAACTTACATCCACTTTTAAAGCTCACATTTTAATTGCTTTATAAAGTCTATAATAAGGTTTGCTATTATCTCTAAGGTTTTACGGATGTTGGCTGTGAACCCACAAAAAGTGTTTCCAATTGGGCCCTGCAGCTCCTAAGGCTGGCCCTGACCAGGATACCAGAATACGGAAGCTGGAAGGCTTGGGGGAGGGGGAAGCGGTCCAGGGTGGCTGAGAGAGGGTAGAGCATGCACGGTCGATGGGTGAAGGGCAGCAGCCACAGCAGCAGCAGTCTGGAGAAGGTGGGAGTGCAAACCACGTGTGCGACCCCTTCTTTCCTGTGTCAGATAGAAGCTTGGGAGCAGAAGGAGCTGGAGGAAGACGTGTGCTTTGACAGCTGCCGCATAGATCCCTCACCCTTTCAGCTGGTGGAGAGGACGTCTTTACACAAGGTGGGTGTCTACACTGTCACTCCTCTAGTCTGTTTCCCGCCTGCTCCCAATCCAGACTTATTCCTGCTGCCCCTCACCAGTCGTGGGTTCTTTGACTGTCTCCTGTCCGACCTGTTCCCTGTAGTCACTAAATCAAGAACATCAGACAGACTATGCTGGATCAGATCAAAAGGCCCATCCAGTCCAGCATCCTGTTCCCCACAGTGACCAACCAGAAACCCCTGGAAAACCCAATCGTCTTCTCCTGCCTTTGCTCCCTTGCACCTAGTATTCTGAGGCATAACTGGAGGTTATGGAGGAACACATGACTGGTAGCTATTCATGAACCTCTCTTCCATGCATTTAAACTGTCTAATGGTCCAATCCTATCCCCAACCAATTTATACTATGCAGCTGTGGTGCATTCAATATTGAGGGGATGGGAGGTGACCAGATGGTGTGGGAGTAAGTAAAATATTTTTACCTACCTCTCCGTAGGCTGCCTGGCTGTCAGTGGGTCTCCTTGGACCTATACCAGTTCTTTGGGCGAGTCAGGATGAGTCTGACCTGGAAAGGGGGGATAGGATCCCAGCTGCTACCAAAACCTGTCCAATGTCCAATCTGATTTCCTGCTGCTGCTAGCAGTCCCATAAAAACATGTTGCCGGTAGGCTAATCGATGCAGGGATGGTTGCGAGGGTTATCAGTGCTGGCCTGCTTTTACACTAGCCAGTGGTTCTCAAACCTTTTAGCACCAGTACCCACTTTGATGGGATGGCAATCTGTCCGGGACCCACTGGAAGGGATGTCATGGGCAGAAGTGTCATCATAGTGACGCCAGAGCCTGCTGCTTTCCTGAGAATGCAGCAATAAGTTGGGTTACTTCTCAGCCATTTCCCAATAGCAAAGTGAATCAGAAAGGGGGAAAAAAGCCTATTTACAATCCTTGACACAAGCAAAACAACCACACACTTCCCCCATTCCAGCATCCCGTCTTCCCATATTTTCAATATGGCTGCTCTAGGTGCTTCGCGACCCACCTGAAATTGGCTCGCGACCCACTGGTGGGTCCAAACCCACAGTTTCGGAACCACTTTACTAGGTGGTTCTGGTCCCATATGCAGGCTGTTCATGAAGATTGTCACTAAATGGCAAACCCAGCACAATGGGGATCTTTCATTGACTCCAATCCTTTTCATTGATTTTTCTGAGGACTTGGAAAAACCGTGCATTGTGGATACCACACTATTAGAGACATTCCCTCTTCTCTGTCTTGCTGAAGAGGATGCATATTTTCTAAGTGGTGCCTGCTTAGACATGTGCAGGCAACACCTTAAAAACAAAGAATGTTATTTCTCCTAAGTAACTTCCAATTAATACAGCTCATATGGTAGATTAAGGATCCGGGCAATCTTTGTGCACTCTTTCTCAACCACAGTGCAACTGACTTCAGCGGGGTTTATTCTCCACAGAGTACAGCCTCAGATTTCTTTTAGCAGGTGACAACCCTATTCTTGACCACTAGGCCAAATGCAGCCAGTCCATATGCTCTTTTGGCTGACAGCCTGGAGCAACAAAAACAGGAAGGTGTCAAGCACTGGGCAGGCCAAAACATGGCAGCTGGGCTGACTTCCATTTGGTGAGTTGCAGGTTGTACAGCCCTAGTCAAATTAAATGTCACCTGTGACTCCTTTTCTACAATGGCATTATTTATAATACATTATAACAGACTCACTGCAATTTGTTCTTACCAGCAGGAAATGACATTGCAGTATTGGGTAGGTGGGATCCCTGCCTGTAACTGTTTAGGCCACTGGATAGTTCATGCTTTGGCTTTGCTCTGGGTTTCTTCTTGGCTCAGATGCAACAAAAGCTACAAAAAATATGGATTTTGATCAGTGGTGTCATCTAAATGATTTAAGAACAGGTACTCACTTTTGATTGGCACGTGTCAGGACCCGCCCACCGGAAGTGACGTCATAAGCCAGAAGTGATGTCGTGGTAGGAAGTGACATGAAAAAAGCCCTTTTTGAGGCCTCAGATGATTTTAAACTGACCCAACAGTTGCAACAGTATTCCACAGCACCCCCCAGAACATGTTAAGGAGGCCTGGCATCATGTTAAAACCCCAGAGCAACTCATTTTTCAGTGGCAAGGAAAGGAAAGGCTCCGCTCGCTGCCTGCCTGCCTGCCTGGCTCTGAGAACATGCAGGCAACTCAAACATGCAGGAAATTCAAACGTTGCAGAGGGCGGAGTCGACGAGTGGGCGGGCGAATGGGCGGGGCCAGCTGTAATCCTAGAAACCGGTACTCGCGTACCCCCTGCATGACATCACTGATTTTGATTCTCCACAAGCCTGAAATGATTATTCTGTTCCCCTGACCTATTAATACAAACTGTCGTATCTCTCCCCACCCAGACACATACCTTGTTCTCTTTGCTGGGGCTCACCAATGCCTATGTAACCAGTATGGGGAAGCTAAGAGGCGTGATTGCACTGGAAGAGGTAAATAAAGTCCCTGCATGTCCTTGACCTGCTCTTGAAGGTGTTTCTCTTCATCAGCAAATCTTATGGCCAGTTAGTTCGTGCCTAGACTTGTATGCCTGTTTCAAGTTTTCACTCAGAGTGCAATCCTAACCTGGAGATAGGCCGGCACAGTTAGGCCAGCAAAGTTTGGCTGGCACAAGGAAAACCATAAAGTATGTTTGGACTACTCTCGGAGTCAGGGAAGCCAGCACACAGACGTGTGCAACCCTTCCTGACTCCGAGAGTGGTCCAAACGTACTTTAGGGTGGCCCCTTTGTCAGTCAAACTTTGCTGGCCTAACTGTGCCAGCCTAATTCCAGGTTAGGATTGCGCCCTCATTATGGTTGAAAACAGACAATGGTTTTTAAAGGGAGTGAGGAGAGAGATTGTCGCCTTTGTTTACACATACACATTTCGTTCAGTCTGTTAGAAGCAAACAGAGGTGGAAAAATGGGAGGAGTGCATAAGCCTTGTGCTTCATCATCAGTTAGGCAGCCTGACTGCTGGATGGGGTGTGTTGTGTGTGTCCTTTTTTATGACAAAAAAATTATGGACAAAAATGTTTAACTGGCATGTAACTGGCATGGCTCCTTTCCTTCAGAAAATTTGGGAACTGTGATTTCGTACAGGGGCTGCCAAACTCTGACTTATAGGACGGATCTGGCATCCACCTGTTCCTTCCTGGTGTGAACGGCTCTTTCTGTTCCACCGGGAACGCTTCCGAAGACCCCGACTGCAGCATCCAGGGGTCCTCTCCGCCAGCTGCTTCTGCGTGGAACTCCATGTGAGACATCCTGGGCAACCAGACCCTGGATGTGGCCAACTGCAAAGACCCCTGGAGGCTGTAGTCAGGGTCTTTGGAAGTGTTCCCGGCAGAACGGAAAGTGCCGCTCGCACTGGGGACACTTTGCTCCACTGGTTTAATATAATATGTTCTTCTCCCTTCTCGTAGAACTACAATTCCCAGGGTTTGCTGGAGTGAGGGAATTACTATTTAAACCACTTCAGCCAATGGAAGAGGATGTCTATATCCTTCGAAGTGTTTCTAAAGGCAGAAACCACACACTGAGTTCTTGCATCCTTTGTGTGGATGTTTATGATTCTTTGACCCAAAACAATTTCGCTGTTTCCCCCCAGAAGGGGCAAAATTTAGATAACCAGGAATGGGGTAATGTTTCCAGTCTGTGTGTCCGTGTAGAAACTGTCATGGTGTGCAGAGAATTGGTTAGGCCAAACCATGATTTTCTCCGTGGACAGTAGCTCCTGGCACCAGGCCAAGGTATAGATAGTGCCTGCGTGCAGGAGAGAGAGACAGTATTACTGATGGGCTACAGCTGTGTTGAGGTGGATGTGCATCAGTGCACATAGGTTATGGCCACCTCATGGAAAGCACTGATTGGTCGGCAGGCCTCAGCACAGGTATATAATGGGACAGGTTCCCAGCGTAAATTGTGGGTTAATATTGATAGGAGGGGAAACGCTGTCCGTTTGACTTGTAACATCTGCTGTGTAAGTTGCCAACTGCCGTGTCCTGTATACTGTGCTTGGTCTGACTGATATGAATGGAATGCGACCTTTGCCTGGAAACTGACAACGCTTACCGAATACATTCTTCTCTATGCAAAGACTGTGTGTGGTGCATTTCTTTGCTGAAGCGAGAGAAGCCTTGCCGAGCCGACTGGGGAGGCTGCTTTCTCTGCGCAACCGAGCTGTAAACTCTGCTGAATCATGCCGGGGGGGTTGGCGTGAGAGCCCTAACCCTTGGGGTCCTCTCCGAAGCCACCCGTGCATAAAGCTTGAACCGCGACAGAAACAGCTATTTGTTTGGGAGCGAGCCTAATCACCTCCTCTACTGATTCCCTGTCCCTCTAAACCTTTCAGCTCCAGAAAGCAATAGAGGGCTCCACGAGGTCTGGTGTCCAGCTCCGTCCTCCCCTTGCAAGCTTCCGAAACACCAGCCAGACCTCAGGCAGCAAGGAGCAGGCCAAGTGGGCTTCTCCGGGGTGGAGCAAACGGAACAGCAGTGTGGCACCTGGGGAAACTACGGGGGACTCGGGGACAGAGAACTCAGAAGCTCCCAAAGCTCCTCTCCCACAAGCATCTCCTTCACCTGAGGAAGGGAAAGAGAAACAGTCCGCGTCAGTTGCTGATCTGGAACTTGAGGAAATGGAGCTTTCCGGCCCAGCTGCTGTAAACATCTCAGATATCCTCACAGACCGCAACCTGCGCTCCACAGACCTGTGTGAGGACGATGAGGATTATGATAATGTGCCACTATAATTGTGAGAAGAAGGGGTCCGTCCCACCCCTTCACCAAGCTACTCCTGTTACACCCGCGCTTCACGGAGAGACATGTGGCCTGCCTAATGGTCAGTCATCCATTGGCTAAGTCGACTGGCTCTTCCTTCGGCCACCATAAATGGGTGGAGTATATGAGGGACAAACAGGCTGGAGGACCCTGGGATTATATCCTGTGAATTGCCTTCTTTTGACAGTTGTGATCTGTGTGAGGGACATTTCACAGGGCTCCACTCCTGTGGAGGGGGAGGGGTATTCATGGCAGCCAGGGCGCAATTTCCCTTCAGACAAAGCTGCTGTCATGCACCATCACCCTGCCCTGCACTCAAACAGCATATCGTGATCATCACCCATTTCCTCTCCTTGTTTGATGAGGTAAACAAAGGACTTAAGTCAGTCTTAATTCAATTGTAGAGATAATGCAACTCAATGTGTGAACAGGTCCCGAGTTAGAAAATTGCTACTTTTGTATATAGTTACTACTTTCATTTCGCAAAGTGCTTTTTTCTTTCACATTAATTTCCCTCCATGTTCCAAGCACAAAATTGCCCACCCTTCCTTCGCCATTGTAGGCATCTTGCAAGCCTCTCTGCTATTACAGTTCCAGTCTTAAGCCATCATTTTGTTTACCTTCCAGATCCACCCTTGTCCTACCTTCTGCTCAGGACTCTGCAATCACATTCTGAACATTTCCACTAATGTGTGTTATTAGAGGTGAAGGAGACTACAAAAATTAGAAGCAAAGCTAATTCTGCAATGAAGGAAAATATGGTAGTGGAAGAAAGCAGTTGTTCAGTCTGTGCCTCTTGATCTATATATTTCTCCAAGATACTCAGGACCTTTGAGGCATAAACATTGATCAGCGGGAAACTTCCTATGGGTTGATCCATGTGGTGCATATGGAGCCCTTGCTGATCAGGAGGTTAGCAGGAAAGACAAATGAATCTAGCCCGCACCAAGCAGCCAATATCCAGAATTTGAGCTTTGCAACAAAGCCCTCTGCATTTGCAAAAGAGGGAACTATGCACACACAGTGCATGATTGCACGTATATAGTGAACTGTCCAACTAGGGAGCTTTGTGAAGCAGCTTGCTTTGGTGCACAAAGTGTCCCTAGTAGACTTAGGGTGTTCTTGTTGATCAGAAGGCTATGAGCAAAATGGTGAAACCAGGAAGGGGATATCTGGTGGCTTGATCATTGGTAAGGTAGGACTTTTAATAAGGCTGTATGTACATTGCCTAGGTCTTAGATTGTTGTATGTTTTATAGGCATAATTGGAAATTTTTTGCACAGCACTTATCTGAAATATAAGGAATTCTGGGAGGAAACCAGTGTGGCGGGAAACAGAGCAGCTGCAACTTGATTTTAACTGCATATTTACATGGCAAATGTATAAAGGCTTTATAGCTATTTAATAACTAGGGCTTCCCCCAAAGAATTCTGGGAGCTGTAGTTTGATTGAGCCGCCTGAGAATTCTGTTAGATTCCTACTATCCCCTTACAAAACTAAGGTGGTGAATATTTATCTGGACTGTGCCATTTCAGGTTGCAAGTAGAGCCTCATATAACTGACCCCCCTCCGTTCAAAAAGTGCTTGTGTTTAGAAAAAAATGTGTCAGGGAAGAGGATTCTTGCCTGGCCTCTGTAATGTGCCAGGTTTCTGTCATGTGAGCCCCTATAGCAGTGGGTCTCAAACTTTTCAGCACTAGGACCCACTTTTTAGAATGACAGCCTGTCCAGAACACACCGGAAATGATGACATGACCGGATATGTCATGCTGCTTTCCCATGAATGCAGCAATAAGGTGGATTATTTCTTAGCCATTTTCCAATAGCAAAGTGAATCAGAAAGAAAAAAGCCTATTTACAACCTTGACACAAGCAAAACAACCACACAGCCCTCCCTCTTTCCAGCATCCCATATTTTCATTATGGCTGCCCTAGGTGCTTTGCAACCCATCTGAAATTGGCTCACAACCCACTGTTTGGGAACTGCTGCCCTACAGTATTGGTTCAGTCCTGTGAAGAGACTGGAAATGAGAGTAAGGTAGAGGCTGAAGAGGGTTGGAATTTGTGTTATGTCAAAGAGGATTGTGTTATGTAGATTTAGTGGTGTCTGTGGCCCTAGTGGACATGGTGGCGCTGCGGGTTAAACTGCTGCTGCTGGGCTTTCTGACCGGAGAGTTGGGAGTTTGAGACCACGCGACGGAGTGAGCTCCCATTGCTTGTCCCAGTTCCTGCCAACCTAGCAGTTTAAAAGCACCTGAACATTCAAGTGGATAAATAGGTACCACTTTGGTGGGAAGTTCCATGTGCTACGGCATATGGTCATGCTGGCCACATGACCATGGAAGCTTGTCCTTGGACAAATGCCGGCTCTACAGGCTTAGAAATGGAGATGAGCACCGCCCCCTACAGTCGGTCACGACTAGACCATTCGGTCGTGGGGAAACCTTTACCTTGCCCTGGTAGAATACCAACCGTGGAATTCTGACTCCAGTGGCGAGAGTCCAGATTTATTGCTAATGCCAACGTTAAATGTCCAGATTAAAATCAAAGCTGGGAAGCTGTAAGTTTGGAAAGTCAGGCTTGCCTTGTGTCCTGAAGAGCCTCTCTCGGTGCCAGAGGAGAACAAGATATCTCTTTCAGAGATAACACGGATCTGAAAGAGCCATGAAATCAAGAAAGGGAGTAAAGGTGTGACGATCAGGAGACCTTCCCTTTTTTATAGCGGGTCATGGGGCAAGGGACATTTTTTCTAAGCAGACACTTGGACTGCCTACAAGCAAAATTGCACAAAGGTAGAAATGGCATCATCCCATATTTTTTTTCTATGAAATGGAGAGTTATAAAAAGAGGGGAAGAGTAGCTGTTTTGCTTTTTTGCCATTTCTACTTTCCCTGGGAAGATGCTGCGGGCCAGTTCACCTCAGAAGGGGGGCAGGGAACTCATTTTGCTGCCAAAGCTACAGATGGAAAGATTGCCTCGTGGAACCAACTCATTTAGTATGTCTTATTTTGTGTGCTATCCATTTAATATGCCCTTTTATCCATTTGAGGGCTATGCTGTCCTTCTTGCTTTATTTTTCTTACCAGTCCTATCTAAATCCCCATGTGGTGATGCAGTGGGGCTGGCGCAGCTTCTGCTGTATCCCGTGGAGAATATTTGGCTGCTGGGCATTTCCTTGGGGTAATGGAACACGGGCCCCCTTATGCCTAGGTATGCCCCAGCAGTTGCAATAGGTCAACTTGGACCTGCACCATTGGTGTGGCTGGTGCAAGTCCGTGTTGATCCATGTCGGTGGATCAGGCCCAGGAAAGGGGGTTGGATACAGTGTGCATAGGCGTTGCCTATCCCTCCCCCATCCCAGACCCAAACTTCCCACCCCTGCTTGCAGCCCCATTCCAGGAGCATGTGTGGAAAGGCTCTGGCCTGCTGCATGCCTGGGCCTTGTGCGGTGGCAAAGCGCTTTATGGCGCTTTTGTAACTGTGTGTGCTGATGGAATATGCATATTGCTGGTGCAAGCCCTCAGTAGGATTGGGCAATTAAAAAATTTCTGTTTGCCCTGGAGTGCTTGCTTAGATGACGGGAACATGCACACCTAGCTAAATTCATTGTGAAACCATTCAGACACAATGACAAATACAGGTATGTCCTGGTACCTTTACCTTTACCTGGTATCTATGTTTTCAGTTATCTATATATATATAAATGGACGTATGTGTGTATGTATGTATGTTATTTATAGGCGTCTCCGTGCCTTGACCCACAGCCACGAAACGTGGCACACACATACCTGGCAGCCTGGAAAGAGTCACAGCGGGGGTCAGACCCCCCTACAGCCCCCCGTTTGTGAGAGAGGGGGGCCAGATCGTCAGGAACCAAGGGGATTGCATTGGGCTACAGGTCTGCTGCCACCCTGTGGTCACAGACGATTCTGCAGGTTATGTGGGAGGGCTCCAGCACCTCAGCTACCAGACACAGAACAGAAAGTGAAACTAAACTGCTTTGCCTGCATTGTCTGAGTGGCCCAGGGTGGAAAGAGCAGGATCCAGAGAGTTCCAGCACCCAGTCGGATCTGAGAGGGGCCTATGTCCAGGGAGCTAACAGGCCACCTCTGCCTGCAGACAGTAAGTGGGACCGTCATATTGCTCTCTTAGTTGATTGTGTCCCTGTCTCCTCATTCATTTCACAGTGCTGGTGTGCATTTTGGGTTCCAGGTCATCAATACTGTTTTATTTCAGGGACGGGTTCTATATGTCTATATATGGATCTCACTATGTCACACTTCTGAGGGAGGTTTGTATATTTGTGTGTATGTTCCACCATTACTCTGGAACGCCTGGAACGATGTGCACCACACGTGGTACACTTATTCCTTACGATCTGGACAGATATACTGTGGGGGTAGGGCCCCCCTTACGCCCCCAGAGGTGGGGGTGCACTGCAGAACAAACTCATTCCTCCTCTTAATAGAGCCTGGGGATAATTTCTGCCCCCGGGCAACGCCGGGTCACAAAAAGCTAGTCTATTAAAAAGATAAAGGTTTCCCCATGACTGAATGGTCTAGTCATGACCGGCTGTAGGGGGCGGTGCTCATCTCCGTTTCAAAGCCTGTAGAGCCGGCGTTTTGTCTGAGGACAAGCTTCTGTGGTCATGTGGCCAGCATGACTCTACGCCGTAGTGCACAGAATGCCGTTCCCTTCCCACCGAAGTGGTCCCTATTTATCTACTTGCATTTAGGTGCTTTCGAACTGCTAGGTTGGCAGGAGCTGGGGCAAGCAACAGGAGCTCACTTCGTCGTGCAGCCTTGAACTCCCAACCTTCCGGTCGGAAAGCCCAACAGCAGCGGTTTAACGCGCTGCGCCACCACATCCCATATTAAAAAGATAGGGGAACATTAATATCTTTTTTTTTACCTTTGCAGCAACACCCTTGATGTTCCCCTATCTTTAAAAAGGCACCCCCTGTACACCAAAATGAACACCAGGTCAAGGAGGAACTTCTCCAATGTCTTCTCTGGGCTGAGAAAGGGTGGGGGCTGGACAGAGAAGTGATGGTGGCTGCTAGTCTGCATAAGAGGAAGTTCTGTGAGCAGAAGGAAGGGTTGTGGGGCAATTTCTGAGGGCAGCTTCTGGGAGGGCACGGCATGTGCAGGAGAGGAGCCGGGGGGGGGGGCTCATGGTTGCTTTGGTCGATCACCACAATCAAGAAAAGTTAAAGCCATAAAAGGTGTCAGTCCACTGAATCAATTTCTTCACAAGTCCTGACAATTTTTTCCCCACCTCTGTGAGAAGGCCAGAGTTGCAAATGCTGGATCTTATGGTAAATAAATAAAATATTCCTAATAATTTATAATTCTGTTATGTTTTTTCAGTAGAATGCTGAGACAAGCTCACTGTCAAATGAATATGCATGCACACATAAAGTCCATTTCCTTGCCCCTGGGAACATTCGGTTTTGGCTAGGCCAACTACTGCCCCCCCCCCAAAAAAAAACCATCTACGACATGTAGAAAATGGCAGTACAGTACCTGCCAACATGTGCTTCAGGAAGAATGGGATAACTGTTTGAGTGTCTTCAGAGGGATGCAGACCACAATTTTGGGGGGTTTGCTGGTCCCTGCTGGCCTGCTCTTGATCCTGACAACTTTTCCTCTGAACAGTACTTCTTCTCCAGAATGGGTCCTTCCATTTCTTTCACAGAGTTCCTCCTCTCCCAGTCCCTCAGCTTCCCTTTTTCATGTGGCTTTATGAATAAGCCTTCATTTTAAGAAAAAGGCAGCTACGCTATTGGTTGTCCCAGGCCAGAGGCTTTATCCTCAAAGGGCTTCCAAGGACATGTTTCTTTTTTCATATGTGTGGAATCATGTCAGAGGCAAACGGAGGGAGTGGGCTGGGAAGGAGGCATTGTCCCCCCCCTCCCCAAAATGTCAGCAGTGCACTGAAAATGAAAGAACGGAAATAGAGGTGGGCCCCCCCTATCCACAAGGGATCTGTTTAGGCCCACCACCACCATCACCACGCTGTGGGAGTTTGGGGGAACTCTGTCATCCTGGGCCCTGCAACTGCCGCTCCCCCAACCCATTAACATTGTTTAGTTCCTTACCGTGGCAAAAATGTTATTGCTTTTACAGGTTGCTATAAGCATTCAAGCTTATAGTGATGCATACATATGCTGCTGTCAGTCCGATTGCTTGCTTGAAGAAACTCAGTCGACACACAGTGAACTTCCTGTGTCCTCTTAGTCTAGTCTTTTCAAGTCTCAGTCGATACAAACACTGTTGCTATAGGCCTGATTGCTTATGGCAACCTGCTAAAACAAGAACATTGTTGCCCTGGTAAGGAGCTAAACAACGTTAAGGGATGTGTAGGGGATGCAGGGGGCCCCCCCGGATCCACAAATAACTGAATCTGTAGATCTGGAAGCTCGCCTATACCGGATTTTCTTTTGGCTTAAAATAATGATGCTACATCTTCTACTTCTGTATCATGTGTAAATGATTGCTTCCCAGCCTACCTCCCCATAAAATAACAGTAAGACTTAAATGTATATGGTGCTTTCTGGGTGTGCAAAGTGCTTCAAATGCGTAATCTTGACATCGGTTCAATAATCTGTAAGGTGGGTAAGTGTTATTGCAGCTGGGGTGCTGAGGTTGATGGGGGTGGGGGTGGCTCACCCAAGGCCGCCTAGTTTGTTCATATCAAAAGCGAGAGTCAGTCCAGGAACATCCCATTTGCAGTCTCTTAGGCACCACACCAGCTAAAACCCAACAAAGCCTGCCTTGCGTCAGGTCCCAGTATTTTGTATTTCTTTGCTCCCCCACACCACTGACTGCCAATGGCAGGGAAGCATGAAACATCATAACACCACAAGCTGACGAATGTTCTATGGACATTATGAAAAAAGGGAGGGGAGATGCACGGGTGCGATTTTCAGTGGCACCTGCACTTTCACCGGAATGTCTAGTTTGGCCTGAAGGCGGCTACTGTTCTGTGACACAAAAGGTAGTAATATGCACCAGATGCCAACTGTGGGAATGGCGACACCACAATGCTGCTTCTAACCCATTGGGGGTAAGATGATGCTCTGAGAGGTTTTGTAGAGAGAGAGGGATACGTTTTCGATGCTTAATCAGCCTTACCCACATGTTCTATCGCCTCTTGTCTATCGTACTCTTTGATCTCTTCCATTTCAGAGTACGTGCAACGGATCTGCTAAACCATCCCCACAGAAAAGAAAACACAATTCCACCAACCACAATGGCAAAACCACGTGCTGTTTAATAACAATCACAACTTTGCAAAGTCCTTACATGCCCTTTGCGGGCAATGCTCCCTCTTCCTCAGTGGCTGTGGCCACAACCAGGCATGAAACGCCATATAATTTTGTATATCTGTATGTATAGTTACATATATATAATTTATATATATGGTATATATATTTATTTATAGAAGATATATTATCATAAGTCACATTATCAAAACATGCGCAGAATAACCAGCAAAGAGGTTTCAAGCAAAGACATTTTGGAGCTGGAAGACCAAAGGCAAACCTGCGTTGTTTCCGTCCATTAGGGACTTGCCCCGGGACAGAGGGTTACCATAGGGGTGTGAGAGGGTGCCATAATAGACCCACCTCTTGCCCAGCTCCTTCCCCACTCTGGTCTTTCTCCCTGAAAAGTCACAGACCTCAATAAATGGCATCCTTTTAGGATGGGGGAAAAAAATCTATGTTCCATCCTTTGCTCAGAAACTTGGAGCAGGAAAAGAAGGTCTTAAGATTGGCCCTTCCTGATAATCTCCCATGATGCAAAAGCGATTTCATGTATTGAGAATTAAAAAACCAAACAAAAATCCACCACCCTTAAGCCCCAAACCTTTGGTTACTTTTAAACGTGCTTTAATACACCAGTTCCCCCTTATATATTTTTCCCTTTCTGCCCACCCACCCCTGAAAAGAGCTTTTAAAAAAAAAAAAAAATCCTGCTCACTGCAAAATTATTGTAGCTTAAGGACCCCAGGAATCCTTCAGTGATTACCCACTTCATGCACAGCACGGACTAAACAAGAGGAAAATAAAAGAATATTTGTTTATATTCACAAAATAGTTTCTGTCTCACACATAACATGGTTCGTGGAAAAAACAGAAGGTAGCAGACTGAATTAATATCCTAGGCTCCAGAACTGCCTGATATGGACTTTGGGATAATTCCCAGACACAGGTGGTTGTAAACTAGGAATTGCTTTTTGGAAATGTCTGATGTCTAACAGGATAGGGGGAAACTTGTCCTGAATTATGTGGAAAGAAGGTAATTGATTTCAAAGAATACCTAGAACGATCTCTGGTTTCTGAGCAGGAAATCTGTATCTGGGCTGTGCGCCTTCAGAAAGCAAGTATTGGCTCAAATGTCTGACCTTCCAATCAAACCTATTCTCTGCACACAGAAAAATAGCATGTCAAGGAAAAAGCTTGGCTAAAACCCTTGAATCTCACAACTGGTGTTCTCTGCGCAGGGAATTGTTCTATATAAGTGAGATCTTCTACTAGTTATTTTCTTGCTTGAACAGACAAAATCTTTCCCCCTAACTACTCCTTATGTTCTCACATAAACAATTTTAGCAGAATTAAGTACTTGTGTAAGGGATGGTGCAAGAGTTAGTGGTGGGGTGATGCAGTGGGGCCGCCGGCGTGGCATCCACGATATCCCGTGGGGGATCATTGACCACTGGAGGCCTCATCGGGGTAAGTGAATATCAGTTCCCTTGCCTAGGAGTAACCCCCCCAGCAGCCCTATGTGTCAACTTGGACTTGTGCCAGGTCATTGTTGGCGTTGGGTCCAAGAACGTGGGTCAAGCCCAGGAAGCATGTGCTGCCACTGCCAAACCCACCCCCATCCTGGAGCTGGTCCATCCTCCTTCCCGCCCCATCACCACCTCATTCTGCCCACCCCCTCCTCTGTTCAGCCATCCTCCATCCTTTCCCCCCATCCTGCTGCCCCTCTGTGTGGCCTTCCCTGCTCCGGCAGGTCTTCAGCCATCTGCCGGTGCATGGGAGGCCACGCCAGTCTCCCCCCCAGTAGCCTGCCAGTAGAGGCTGCTTTGCATCTGCCACAAAGCAGCCTCTGCCAGCACAGTGTGTGTTGCACTGGCAGCTGGCCCCGTTAGGACCGGGCAGTAAGACAGAGACACAAAGGGCTTGTTCAGAGTATCATCAGAGCACATAGCAAGAGCAAGTCCAAATCAAATCTGGCATCATCACCACTACCACTGCCACCCAGCTCTGCACCTGGAACCACTATTGGTCTTGGGCCTTATCACAGATTAACCACCACCAAACAAAGTTTTGTGTCCCCTGTAAACACCACTATCTTTTTAGTCGATTCAGTTTTAACCTCCAAGTATGCATTCTCCTAAAGTACTAACATAAATAAGAAGAAATCAATGTGCATGAATGCATAAACCGTCCCTCTGAACACTCACGACTGCACCTTGGAATACATCTTATGGCTGCCACTGATGCTATATCCCAGGGCAGCTAATTAAGGTGCACTGCGTTCAACTACAATGCCTCCTTCTGCCTGGCAGAGGGCCACCAATGCCTATGGGATGTCAAACTGGGCCAGCTCAAGATGTTTTGACTTCCAGTCCCCCCCCCCATTAAGCGACACAGTGCCCAACTCACCAGATACTGTTCTGCACAAGCCCCATTGAAATGAAGGGGAATGTTAAACTCTTGCCTGATGACACTAGTTCATGTGGATGGACGCGTGCAGAACAAAGGCAGTCTTAAAGTTTTAGCTGTCACCCTGATGCTGTTTTATGGGGAATAGTGGGCCAGGAGTGGGGGGACGACGACACACGCCTAAATCTTTGATCCACGCATCTATCCTGGCCAGCGTTATTCCTAATTTCCGGAGAGGATTTGAAGCTCACAGCCTTCACATCTGGAGCAAAGGGATAACCATATTCACTGTCCCCATCTGCACTTGTTACTGATCCAGCAATGGGGCACCCCAACTTGGAGGCCTGTTGGCGCAGAGCTGTTCTGCCAAATCGACTCGGACTAAAGTCCCATCGATAAAAACAAATCTGAGCGTTCTCCCCATTTGCTCGGCTGGTGCTGCTCCCTGAGGCATCTGGTGGGCCACTGTGAGATACAGGAAGCTGGACTAGACGGGTCTTCGGCCTGATTCAGCGGGGCTCTTCTTATGCGCCCTGCAGCTTCTCGCTCAGACATGGAAACTGCCCTGAGATCGTTCTGCTTCATCCGCTAAAGTAGCACCAGAGTGCTGCAGTTCAAAGAATGACCCATGAAGGGGTTCAAGCCTCACCTCAGCCACAAAGAACTCAATGCCACTTGGGCAAGCCTTTTTCTTCAGGCCAACCCCCTGCAGCTGAGGAATGGGGCGAACACCATCCTACGTCACAGGGGGGAGCACTGAGGAAAAGGCCTTCTGCTGAATTCACATTTGCATTTTTTTTATTTCTGCTTTTATAGTAGCAGAACTCAGGCCCCCTGCTTAAAGACATGTTTTACATGGAACGCGAAGAGAGGTGGCAGCACGACACAACAGATGAGAAATAGAAAGCCATCGGCAATGGATGCAGCGGCCCAAACCAGATATGACATGAGAGACACAGGAAGTTTCCTTGTGGCATTTACAAATCTGTAATCCAACACTGAAGGCTACGGATTTGCTCAGAGCAGCCGGGGGGGGTGGAGTGGGGTGTTTAAACCTTTCTCAGTGGGGCATTTGTTCGCTCAAATTGCCACCCAGGAGTGACCTAGAAGCTTTTCCTTATGGGTGAGAACGCAGCGGGGTGGCGTGGGGGGGTAATTTTTATATTAAAAAAGTCAGAAAACAGGAAAATCAATCAATCAACAGGTACTTATATACCACTTTTCAACACAAAGTTCACAAAGCGGTTTACAGGCAAATAGTAATAATAATAAAGTTAAATGGCTCCCTGTCCCAAAAGGCTCACAATCTAAAAAAAAAGGCAGATCACCAGCAACAGCCACTAGAAAGACTGCGCAGGGGTGAAGAGGGACAATTACTCTCCCCTGCTAAACATACGAGGAACATCACTTGAAAACGTGCCTCTTGCCCAGTTAGCAGGGGTCAGTTAGCCGTTAGAAAAGGGTTAAGTATCTCTGAACCATCCAATCCCCATCCATTTTGGTCAAATTTAGAACCCCCAGAACTGCAGGAACCTTAAAAACAAGGTTTGGAAGCCGCATCATGTGTTTCTTCGTGTCATGTTCAGCTTGACGTTACCTTTAAGGTCAAGGAACATTTGTTCCTTTCCTTTGGAGGTTGACTCTTTTCTGCCTCCTTCATCTTGCCCAGTGTAAGCATTGGGTCATTTGCTTAGCGCCTACGAGCATCTGAAGGGCCTGCTGAGACTCAGTATGCTCCGTAACCCCACCCCCAGCTCTTCCAGCACTTGGGAGGCCTGTGGAGAGGGGGATTAGGGACCATGGGTGGGCAGTGTGCAGAGGTTGGGGAAGGAGGTCTCTTGCCTGCGGGGAGGGGGAAACCTGGAGCCAGTCCCATTCTTCAGGGGAGAGACTTTATGGATTGGTCTCTCCAGGGCACTTTGGCAGTGCTTTTATTACCTTTTCTAAATGGGGTTTTTGTACAACTCAGCAACAACAAAAATGGGAACAAAGCAAGAGGTAAAGCTAGGGAACAAAATACGTTCCTGCGGAAGTGCTCTTATTGCGTTAGGGTGTATTAACTAGCTATATGCTTTGCCCACAGGCCCTGCACAACAGTACTGCTACATTCCGCACAGGAACCAAGGGGGAGAGGAGTTTATAATGGGCCAAAACCTAAAAAGGGGTGTTAAATGAATGCCAGGCCAGATTTCATTTCATTGAAAAAGCAGACATGGCTAATGATTTGGGAGCATGATCAGCAGCGTTTCATGCATAGCCTTCACCGTGAAACAATGAGCATGAACCCACAGCTGTTAATTCTATTAATATGAATCCACAACCCAAAGACCACTCAGTACGTTCAACCTGCACTAGTCAGAAATCCACTGCATAAAATTTAGACAAACAATATGGGAGTACGAAATACACTCACGAGATGTGATAGTCAAACTGCATGCGCGTATCTTTTCAGCTGGCACTGGGGATCCAATCCTTTCCTTCTCACTGCTTACATGTATTTTAAAGAGACCAAGCAGCTAAAACCACAGGCGTCCACAATCCAAAAGCAAGGTGTGTATTCCGTGCTTGGCTTACCATAGCACAGTACAAATACATGCTTGTTTGAATTGGTCCTTTGTGACTTATATGCAATTGGGATTGCAAGGGCATCGCTGATGGATGGATGCTGCCTGCAAGAACGATATCTGGGAAAGAAAGCTTTGCACAACCAAAAAAAATGTGGTTCCAACACTGCACAAGCATACACTGAATAGGATTCCCTGAGTCAATAAATGCGGCACCCACAGATCTATATTGTTGTCTTCAAAAAATAAAGCTTCAAGGCATATTTCCCTTTCCCAGCTTTCTACGGGTGAATTACATGTCGCAACAGCAGGTCAATCTTTCGACACAGGATGCTGCCAGACAGCAGTAAAAGACTATTCTGGGCAGTCATCTGGAGCTGAGGACAGTCAGAGTGCGTTGTTCCTTGCAACGCTCTCTGCCCCCTGCTTTTCTCCCAGCCAGACTCCAAAACCATACATGGCTATGAGGGAAAACCCACCTGTCCAGTTGTGGGGAGAAGGAAGCAGCAGTAGGTGGCTTCAGTTCTCTACTTTGTAGAGCTTTGCTACTGTCCATGTACACCCCCCCCCCCGCTTAAAATTGATGTTTGGTAGTGGCCGAGGTAGGAACACAGGTCTGCGGCTGTCACATGTAATAACACCTTATCTTTTTCACTTTTATATCTCCAATGCATCTGTGGCTCATAACAGTGGGTGCAATTCACCAGGACATGCTTTTGCACTTATCCAATTCACTTCAATGGTGCTTGTGCAGGAGAACTTCTGAAAAGAAGGCTTATGCCGCAGGTATATTTATTAGTCTGTAAGCTGCCGCAGGACTCTTGGTTGGTTTTTCTGGAACTACAGACAGGGACGCTATCCCTTTCTGGAGCGTCTGCCAATGAAGTCAGCGTGTTGCCCTCGAGGGCCTGGAATGCAACTTCAGGAATGATTACTCTAATCTGAGGCCAGGTCCAGTGATGTCATTCAGGGGGAACGGACCAGAACGGGTGTTCCGGATCCTAACGGGCTCCGTTCCGGGTCCCCCCCCCCAACATTTGAATGTGCCTTGCCTCGGCCGACAAGTGCCAATCAAAAGTGAGTTCCTGTTCCTAAATCATTTGAATGACACCACTGGCCAGGTCCATAATGAGGACAGCTTTTTTTAACGTTCAGGCAAATTTTTGGTTATTGGATAAGGCCAGAAGAGAACCACCATGAGTGCCAAGACCCAAAGTGCAAGAGGCAATGAGAAAGATGGCAGATCTATAAAAAGGCAAGACCCTTTTGGAAAAAATAAGTTGAATGGAGTTTAATTGTCCTGCAACAATGGTAGTTTCTATAGACATCTCTCTCAGGATGCGTACAGTTTAATAGAGAATATGGTCTTTTTTGTAGGACTTTCAAGAAGCGCCGTGTAGAGCTCTACAGCAGAGCTGTGATTCTCTGTTCCACTCTTCTACGAATATGTTCAGTAAGTCACCACATCCCCTCCCCCCAATAAGTCTACCTTTCCTGTTTCTTTCCATTCCCCATGTAATGTGTCCCTCTAGACCATCTCTCATACAAAGAAAAATATACATCTCCCAAAGGTTTGTCACATGATTTTACCAAATGAACACATTGCTTGCATTTTTCTTCGTTAAAAAAAAAAAAAGAAGACGATAAAAGTAACAAAGCGAGACAAATGAGCCACTTGTCTCAAGTCCAGTGAGTGCCAAGATGACAGCAGGAGACATTTACACTGAAATAGAATTACCGTAAACATCCAGGTGCAGTCCTGGTCCTGGATAGGCACGTGGAGCAGAATGGTTTGGAGGAAAGAAGCAGCAGGTGGCCTGGATCTCCACTCCCACCCCCACCACACTGGGAACAGCCCAAAGCTTTTGGGTTACCCTGAAGGCTCCTTAAACTTTGGGGGCAACTGGACTCTCATTCATTCTTTCACCTGCAGAGAAGGTTCTTCCGCACTTCCTTGTTTTCACGTCACCATTGCTGGCAGCACTCCCGACACCGACAGCCAGAACGCAGCAATTAAGATAAATGCAGGAACACGAGGTTTCAGCCTCGTATTCGGAGCAGTGCTGTATCCAACCCTCTTAGCCTCCAGAGGTTGGCACTGTAGCATGTAAACATATTTTTGAGACGAGAGAGAAAGAGAGGGAGAAAAATTGGCTCCCCCAATGCTCAGAAGCTGAACAGCCTCCCCACCAGAGGAGCCAGGAAGAGCTAAAGAAACCGGGACAGAGAAGGGTTGCCCAAAGGGCTTTTTTCATGCATCTGCTGTGATTACTCCTGCCTGAGCACATGTCCATTGTCACAACAGCATTTCCAAGGAAAGTGCAGCAGAGAGGGAAGACTCGGCCTCCTGGCTTCTGAACGTTAGGAACTGAAGAATCCCTCTATTCTTCATCCAAAGTGCATGGGCAGAAGTGTCCTGTTCACCTCCCCCATTCCTGAAGATATCTCAATGCAAACCAGAGGTGACCTTCTGGACCCAAAATGGTCCTCTAAATGATGGGCTGCAAAGCACTGCAGCAAGGTTTATTCCTCAATCTTGTAGCAAGCAGCCCCCACAGACAACAGCGTAGTGGCAAGCCACCCTTGAACAGCAGGCGCGCAGAAGAGATCAGGCTTGGAGACTTCCAGAGAGAAGCAGAGCTAGGCCATTTCAAGAAGGAGGCCCTTCACCAGATCACCTTTGGCTGCTGCTTCTCTTTTGAGATATGCTTCTGCCGTATTATTTTGGCTGGCCATCACAAATTAAAACCATTTTTCTCCCGCCTTTGATTCTCCACAAAAAGCTGGAGATATAAGCAGGATCAAAATGTGCTTTTTAAATATTTACTTACAAGCCCGCTTTGCCTGCAATGCCAAGGCAGCCACTGAGAAGGACAGACAACTGCAGACCGAAGCACATGCCCACAAGCGATGACTTGTCATTCACAAAAGAAAAAAAAATCTGTGAAAAGTATAATCCCATCTCCTGCCATTTTTTCCCTTTCCTCATACCGAGCTGAGATGAGGCCTGAGAACTGTCAACGTAAAAAACTAGAAAAGACAGCAGAAGAGAAACATTAACAGAAAGAGCAAACTGCCCTCTTCCCAGTCTCGACCTCATCAACATTTTGGCACTGCGGAGGACCGGGGATACTGGGAAAGGAGCATCGGTTCACCCCCAGTGGCTCCCGGGCTCGTCCCTCTGTGAACCACTTCTTAAAGAGCTGTCACTTGGAAATAGAAAAATGTAGAAAAAAGCAACAACAAAAGCCCAAATGTAAACTGGGGGACTGTGATGTCGAAGCCCTACGTGCCTGCTTTCCCTCCCTGGGCTTGCGGCCTTCTCTTCCCTGCACGGAACTAGAAAAAGGAAAGAGAAGGCGCGGTGCCTGCATGAAATAGAAAAAGGGCAGATGACCCCCCCCCTCCCCTTCCCCTCCCCTGCATGCAGTGCTCAGTATTAAAGGGAGGGAAGACGAACCCTCTCCAGCTCCCAGGCAGGTGTCGATGACGGTGGGCGTAGAAGGAGATGTCTACAGAGATCGATGCACACGTACTTGGGAATGAGCTTTGGACTGGACTCACGGAGCGGTTCTGTCCACAGGACAGGACACAGTCAGTACCCCCAGAGCCTCCCCACTCATTTCAGTGCACTCAGAGTCACTCTCTCCACATCACAGGGCTCTGGACCGCAAAAGAAAGCTTCTCTCCAGGTAGCACCTTCCTTCCAGAGGGAGACCCTGTAAGCTGGCCTGGAGTGGCAAAGTTTGCCTACAAAGCCACACATCCTCACTATTCCCATGCCACCACATCTCAATCTCCGTTTAAAACCTTGGTCTGTTTCTGGAGAAGGTTTCAATCCCAGCAGCCAACGAAGACCACAGTTGCATCCTCTGGGTCACCGTCTGAGGGCGGAGCACAGAGATGCTTGAGTCTGTGTCCAACCCCGCCCTGCCCCCGCCCCCAATCCCTTCTACCAGCACAATCCGGATCCACAATCCGCAAAGTCCAGTGATGTGACACCACCTTTTTGCATTCCCTGAGCAGCCTGTGCCTGTGTGCCCAAGGCGGCGGGTCTGGAGGCTTCAGCCCAGTAGTCCAGGAGGAGAAGGGGACTCGGCATGGCCCAGCACTTCCAGTTCTTCCCGTAAAATCAAATACAAAGAAACAAATGTGCTCGTGAGCCTGGGTATCTGAAGAGCTGGAGAGGGGTTTCCCTGTCGCTTTCCCCCACCCGTGTTTCCCATGCATAATGGCAAAGGGTTCCTCAGTGGCAGCATCAGTTGTTGGCTTCACCTTCCTCTTCGTCAAAAGACTGCACCCCGGACGAGGTGACGTCAGAGACCTTGCGGCTGAGGGCGGCAGGCTCTGGCTCCTCCCGGGGCGACAGGGACTCCAGGTCCCGGCACACAACATCGTCCTCCTCTGGCGAGGGCTTCTTATTCAGCAGAGGCGCTTTCTCCAGCAAGGGGTCCCCTTCCTCCTCGGAGTGGACGCCCACAAAGGTGCTGGACTCGGCACTGCCACCACCTCCACCTCCACCAGGGACTGTCTGAGCAGGCCAAACCTCCACAAGGTCAGTATTTGGAAGGAGGGTTTGCTGCAGTTGTTGTTGCTGCTGCTGCTGCTGCAGCTGCTGCAGTTGCTGCTGCTGCAGTTGTTGTTGTTGCTGCTGCTGCTGTTGCTGCTGCAGCAACAATTGATGCTGCTGGATGAGGTTGTTCTGGACCAGGACACTCTCTTGTAGGTTGGGCTGGGACTCTTCAAAGTTCTGGCCAAGATAAGAGCCGGCAGCTGGGGAGGCAATGAGGGACTGGTCACTCGTTTCCCAGGCCTCGGATGAACCCAGGCAGTACATCCCTTGCGAGACGTAGGAGTGAGGCCAGTTGTCATACTGCGCCTGAGTCAGCTGATCTGCAGAGAAGAGGATGAGAAAACATGCACTGAGGAAAGCAGAAGAAGATTTTGGCAGTTCAAGAAGGCCAAGCTGCAGAGCAGAGGTGGTGAAGCAAGACGCTTGGATAAGCAGGGAGGCAAGTCCCTTAGGCCCATCAAGCCCTGTACTGGCCTGTGGGGAAATGTGCAGCCGGTCTACTAGGCTCCGTCACTCATGGCCACCACTTCCTCATTCGCAGTGAAGTGGGCAATGTGTGGCCTGGACTAGACCATTTCAGGTGGGCTTATATGTCTGAATGCTCTTCCAGACCACTCCCCCTAAACCTGAATATAGAAAGCTAGCCTGCCAGGGAGAAGATTAGGCATCCAGATTCTGGTCCAGGTTATCTACGTTTCTTTATATGGATGGAATCTTGTGTATGGAGGTGTATTAAAGCCCCAACTGAAGTCTGAGGTGGTACAACCCAGACAGAGGAGGGCTATCTTACAGCCCAGTCCAATTGTTCCCGGCATCCACAGCTCCAGCTATGCCAAAATGGCTACCGCTGAATCCTATGGGCGCCGGGACATTGCCAGAGTCTCCTTAGAGTAAAGGAGCATCTGCTCCCTTACCCTGGGTAGACGGCAGCCAGCAGCAATGGGCCTCCTTGACTCTGTGCCCACTATTGAGCGGGGTGCCGAGTTGAGGAGACCTGTGGCAGGCAGGAAAAGATATGGGAGGCAGGAAAAGATATGGCAGCAGAGGCTGCCACCATCTCCAATCCTCCCCTCCCCCTGCCCAATTCCACCCCTCCCCACCTCCCCGACTTGAAAAGCCACAATGCCGAGCGATGGAGCTACTTACTGCCAGTGGATCTCCAGTGTCCTCGGAGCGATGCTGGGCCTAGTGCAAATTGGTGCTAGCCCAGTGCCAATGCTCCCTGCTCTCCAGGTGTTGCAAATGTGCTTTATGGCACATTTGCAACACCCAGAGCTGGTGATACATACATACTGCCAGTGCTACAGAGCTCAGGATAATCAGTAGTAGGCCTTGGTGACAGATCTGAAGCCCAAACTCAGTTGAGACTATTGCAACAAGAAAGCATCATGCAATACTACTACTACTACTACTACTACTACTACTACTACTACTACTACTAGAGACCAATATTGTTTTTCCTATATGAGTGTGGTGGAGCAAAGACTGAGCAAGGATAGTTGCTTACTTAAGGACATTTTATGTTTTTATGGCTGTTGTGAAATGTGAACTGGGGATTTCCTGGTTCACTACTCATCCTGTCAGTCATTATGTTACACCAGCAAGAGGAAAAGTGAGCAAGCAGATGTCTTAAAAGCAGAGGCATGACCAGCCCATCCCAATGATGGCCAATGAACTCTGGTGCCATTTGTGCAATAATGTTTGGGCTCCCCTCTCCCAAGGCAGTGTAGCCTTGGCCTCCCCACAAAAGCCAAGGCTCTGGTTGGCTTCCCTATTTCCCTATGGACCTACCTGTTCCATGCCCCCTCTCGAAGCCCAAGAGGAAAGGCTTGTACTCACCCTGATTCTCCATCATCTCCTGGTAGTTCTCATTGTAATTGCCAGCTTGGTTCTCCTGATTGGAGTTGACGCTCACATCCTCGCCATCCATGGAAGACCATGCCATGAGAGTGGCTTCTGAGATGGCAAATTGCTGCATCACCCCTGCATTGCAGACAGGAGGATAAAAGGGAATGAAGTCGTGGCTGCCCTCCGCCCAACTTGATGTTTCATTCCTATCTCTCAGGTGCCTTATCATCCACACCATGAGAAACTGAGAATAGATCCCTGATTGGGTCCTCGGCTGGCCCAGCTGCATCTCCACTCTTGTGTGGAAGCTTTGTCAGGCAGATCTCTCTCCAGCTGCAGAACGGCCCTACTCTGTGGCCATGTACTGTACCGGTCACACTCTTGCTCTCCAGAATAAAGACTGCCAACTGGCCAAACACAGAAAAGCCAGTCTGGTCATTTAGGTAAGGGGTGGTTGTCAGAACAGTAAAGGGCACAGTTGACTTTGTGTCTCCACCCGCTGCAAACCATTTGTTTCCCCCAACTGGAAAGCGTTGTGTTTTTGTTGGGCTTCACTCCTGAAACCCACCAAAAAGCCTCAAGGATTCCACCCATTCACCCTGAAACACACCCTTGGTTACTGGAAATTTTGATTGCAAAAATTGGCAATTTTTGATTCTAATCCAGCATGCAACCCCTGTATCCACGGATTCCATATCCATGGTTTCAATTATCCACGGATCAGGGGGGTCCCCCTTATCTTCCTTTATTCTTACTTTGGGCTGCTAAAAAATCTTCTTGCCGGGAAGGGCAGGGGAGAACCGTATAATTAAGATAGGTTCTCTCTTATCCATGGGTTCAGGACTCTACAGGGAGCCTAGGAGGCGATGCCCCGTGGATGCCAGTACTTGTAATCATCAATGTTAGATTATAATTCTAACCATGTATTTAAAAGATCGGAGGAAGAAATTAAACTCTTCAACTATAATTAAGCATCCTGATTCCTACAAGCTAGTAAGAAACATGGAAAGTGATAGGGCGTGAAATCTGAAAGCAACAGAGCAAGTCCTGTTATCAGCCTTCTGCTTTCTCCCCCTTTCTGTGGCAAATAGTGTAACTTGCCCATGTCTTGACGACATCTTTCCAGAGTTTTCTCACACTCATCAGTGGCAGCCAATGATGTGGAGTGCAGGGAGGGAGGAACAGAACCAGAGTTCAGTTGTACTACATATTATGGAGAAGAATAATTCTTGCTTTTATGCAAGGCATTCCATGCTTTCTATATTGCAGTGTTTCTCAAACTGTACGCCAGGACCCACTAAGTGAGCTGTGAACCAATTTCAGGTGGGTTACATAACACTTAAGGCAGCCATCATTGAAAATATGAGAAGATAGGACACTGGAAAGGGGGAGGTCTGTGTGGTTATTTTGCTTGTGTCCAGTGCCTTATCATCCAAAATAAAAGTAAATAGGCTTTTTTACTAGAGTTTTGGAAAATGGCTAAGAAATGGCCCAACGTATTGCTCCATTCTTAGGAAAGCAGCAGGCTCTGGCATCAAAATGATGGCACTTCTGGACATGACATCACTTCTGGTGGGTCCAGGACAGACTGTCATTCTAAAATAGTGGGTCACAGTGCTAAAACGTTTTAAGAACCACTGCTATATTGTGTTGTCCTGCCCTGAAAATACGGGACACAGAGTGATCTTGAAAATGTGCCCTGAGGTGTTCCCCCAGCATGAATGATTTCTTGCCTTCTCTAAAGAGCCTCTTGAGCTACTTCCACTCTGTTCACATTCAGAAAGCTGTAAAGGATCAAATAGTCATTTACTCCCAGCCTCACCTCCCAAAAGGCAGGTCCAATGTCATCATTGCCTAGGATCTACTTGTGCAATCCAGACCAGGTCACAAGCAAAGGGAAGGTGCGTTCGGAATAAAAACATCCAGACAACTCAAGCAATCAAGCCAAGCCTAAATAAAATTAACATTCTTAATCTGTTCTAACCTATTTCCATTTATTTCCCATTTATGTGGTCTCCATGTTTTAGGGGAATTTTTTTTTATTTTTCATAATTCAGTTGGAGACTACTGTATTATTTGCAAATAAATCTATGCATCTATTCAGCAAACACTACAGACCCACATATGAGCAAGACAGTAATACTACGTCATGAAGCCAAGCCATACAGTCCCCTAACTCTTTCCTGCATGTCTCCATCCAAGACCCAATACTGATGAATCCAAACAGAGCAGCAACATACCTGCAAGGAACCGGGCCTCCTTCTCTCCATCACTCAGGTCCGAATAAGCATCAGCATCCTTCCTCACCGTTTCATGAGTATGCTGCGGGCCGCTGCCTTGGCCCCAGCCCTGCCACTCAATCATGTGTGCGACGCGACCACTGCCCATGGCTGTGGGCTTCGTGACGTGATCCTTCATGCTGCGCGATATCCCTAAGGCGCCAGACATTATAAAACAAGAAGGGGCTATTATACAGTCCCAGGACCGTTGGTTACCTCACCCTAGGACGGTTTTCCTTTTACCGCATTCTCCCCATTCTCATGTCATATACTTCCAATATATATTCTCCTTCTTTTGCTTGCATTTCCTCACTCGGGGAAACGTATGAAGGTCAGACAACATAGCAGAAACTATGAAGAGTGCAACCATTCCCTCTGCCAGAAAGGAAAACGAGCATGTGGACAACCTTTGTTCAAGAATACATTTTCTACTTATTAGGAACATTGCTCCTAAACAGTGGTGGGATTCAAATAAATTAACAACCAGTTCTATGTCCTTCAGGCTGCTGCTGCCTTTTCCCCCTCTCCCAACCTAAAATTAACAACTGATTCTGCAGAACTGGTGAGAACTGGCTGAATTTCACCACTGCTCCTGAAACATGCAGTTCACAAAAAATTTATGAATGGACAGCAATCTATAATCAAATTCTTTAATTTGCATTCATGTGCTGAAAGCACTAAGCTGGTGCTTTCACTATCTATAAGTCGCCAGTAGAATCCTGGGTCATATATTGTCAGAGTTTTTCAACACTACACGACAGAACTCAATCAATTTATCATTGGATGTTACTGAGGGTTCACTGCGCCCCTCGTTCCCCTTCCTTGCTACTGGATCAGAACTTCAGAGGTGGGGGCAATATTTTTAGACAACCCTCTATGAATTCTTATTTGGTAAAATTCTTTTATTTGGGGGACGGGAAATTAGATGGGAAGAGACAGAAGGACTGTCTATCTAAATTTAGAGCTGTCTAAAATATGAAGGAGGCAATCGCTTACTGGCCAGACTTCGAGGGAAACAAAAATCCTTCACATTGACGTGAGAAAAATAGTATAGGCAGAAACACAAAACCTGTGATGTGGGAAACATGTCTTTCCACATCACTACTAGTGTCCATTCTCAATAGGTTTTGCTGACGGGAGAGGGGAGGACACTTGTTCTGCTCTTCAAACATTATGAGGTACCTACCTTTCCAACATGCACATTAATGGGGGGGGGGGAGGATAAATGTGTGAAGCAGTTCCAGGGATTAAGGGGTATTATGAACATGTGGCACTCAAGCCTGGAACTTAGAGGGCTAATATAATGACATCACATCAGGTAAATGGAAGACATCAAGGAATAGAATATTTTGTTAAAATTCAAGTATGGGGCAGAAGCAGGACAGCAAAGATGAACAGTGCAAGGGTTTAAGATCCTCACCAGAGAAAGATGACTTAGCAAGCGCTCCGATCCCATATGCATTGGAGTTTCGCTTCAGCTTGGGGAGGATGGAAGTTGTATCTTCCATGGAGAGCTGCAAAGAGAGATCAAGTAAAGAAATGAAAGGTAGGGTGAAAAAAGGCGAAAGGGGGGGAAGATATGAGAAATTCCAGTCTGGGCAAAGAAATGGAAAGCAGAAGAAAACTGAAGGGGAAAGAAGAAATAAAGACGGAAAATTAACAACTGAGCAGAAAACCCATATGTGAATAAGCACAGGTGAAAATCACGAAAAGAAACTATTGTAGGGTAGCGGTGCATTTGGATGTTCTCTATCACAATCAGAATGACTTGGGCCAGCCTGAGTATCATCAGTTATATTTGCTTGCTGGTTGGGATGTTTTTGTCCAGAAATTTGCGACACTGAAAAATTCGTGAGACAGAAAAAAAGGTGAAATTGTCCTGCATTTATACATTTGAATGCAAGAGATGAGAGGAATGAGAACAAAAGATTCATCCAAATTGCATCCAAAAGGAGTCTGAATGCAGATATCATGGAGGAGATCAGAAATGCAGGGGGGCAGAGACAGCTGCTGATTCCTGTGCCCCTCCTGAGCTGCTCCACTCGACACTGACTTGGTTCTGTGCCTGCTAAATAGTGGAAGCGGCTCTGAGGAGATCCATTTTGGATGTCATGGTATGTATTGAGAAATCTGCCCAAAATATTTGTGTGAAGATTTGGGATTCTTTATGACAAATATACAGTGGGGCCTCAATAATCGCGGGGATTCTGTCCCTGGAATCCCCACAGATACTGAATTCCACAGGTACTGAAATCCATAGGATTTAGGGCCCTTCCTCGCCCTCTAAACCCACCTGGAGCTTTGCTCCATTCTGATCCAGAGTTTTTTCTGAAGCCCGCAAAGGCTGTGCTTCCTTGAGCCTCAGAATGCCTTAAAGGGGACATAAAATGTCACTTTCGGTTGAAGTGACTTTTTTCAATCCTAACAACCATGAGGAGGCCCACAGAGGCAGTGGTCGGTTCCATGAGGCCTCTCTAGGCCTCAGAAAAACACTCTGGATCTGACCGGAGTTCAGCACAGCTGGGTTCAGCTGTGCCTGGCATCCGTGCATTTTCAAATCTGCAGATATTGAACCTGTAGAATATGCAGGCCCACCTGTAACGTTTTTGTGGGAGAAAAAAAATTACAAGGGAAGTGGAAGAAAAACCAGGCACCATCAGTGACATGAAACACAGGCTGAATCAGGGGTCGACTGTATGAAAATGAGGCAGTACAGCCTGTGGCTGGAGTCAAGGGACACAGTAATAGTTAAGTGGCTCGAATGAGAATTTGCTTCTCATGGTGTACAAACACAAGCCTGACTCTCTGCTGCCTCAGGTCCAACAGGATTTTGAGTCAATACAAAACATGGCCAAAGCTGATTCCCAGAGATAAAAAAAAAAAAAGGTTGGATGAGCTTACACACCATAAGCAAGAATCCCACTTCCACATTATATTTTACCCTCTGAAAAAGACTACTATCTTTTTTCCCCCCCAGCCTTACCCTAATTGATCATAGTAGGAGAAAATAAAGTCTTTGGAACTATGAGGTGAGCCTGGGTGAGCCACTTCAGGTACCACCCTGAGCCCACATCATGGTTTGAAATAACATGGCAGAAGGAGAGGTATAAGGAAGATGGGAGAGGCAATCCCAGAGCCTCTGCCTTGTTCATTCACAACAGAGCAGGATCCACAACCACTGAGAAACGTGGTCAGATTATGCTGCAAGTTATAGTACTGACACTCTATAGAATGCCCTCAGTGTAAATCAGTGGTTCACAAACTGTGGGTCGGGACCCACCAGTGGGTCGCAAGCCAATTTCAGGCGGGTTGCGAAGCACCTAGAGCAGCCATATTGAAAATATGAGAAGATGGGATGCTGGAAAGGAGGAGGGCTGTGTGGTTGTTTTGCTTGTGTCAAGGTTGTAAAAAGGCTTTTTTCTTTCTGATTCACTTTGCTATTGGAAAATGGCTGAGAAATACCAATTTATTGCTGCATTCTCAGGAAAGCAGCATGCTCTGGTGTCACACTTCTGGCAATGACATCCCTTCCAGTGTGTCCCAGACAGATTGTCACTCTAAAAAGTGGGTCCTGGTGTTAAAAGGTTTGAGAACCACTGATGTAAATGTTTCATATGTAAGGCTGGGGAGGCATATTTAAAACACACAGTAGGATAAATATTCACTTATCAATTCCTTTAATAGGAAATGCAGATCCAAAAAAAATGCAGATTCAAAAAACGCTCACAAATAAGAGTCCACTGTTTTCCTGCAACCAGGTAACTATCCCATAGCTAGAGGGGGAGGATCCATTCCACAGTGGAAGAGTTGCAGGGCCAATTTGTAATTAATCTGGGAAAACTGAATTAAATTTGAATGAATGTGCATCATATGTTTAGGTAAGTCAGTGTTCCCAAAACTGAACTGAGCTGGGCCAGGAGTGAGGTATGTGCCCATCCTTACACAGGCACATATAATCCAAAATCCATCTGTGGCAAAATGAGCCCCCGTTATTCACCAAAACCCATCAATGGGCAGCCTGTCAAGACAAGGCTCCCGCACAAGAAGCATATGCAAGAACGCCTTAGCGGGTGGAGGCTGTACTCACATTAATGCCATCCCAGGAAAAATCTGTCCGTGTTTGCTGTGGAGACAGAAAACATCATGTCAGCATCACTCATCACCTTGCTATATGGGCTATGAGTCTCTCTCTCTAGGAGTTGCCTCTAGTGGTAACAACTCATTCACGTTAAAAGGTGTGATTTATTTAATTTGACCTGCAAGGACACCTGCTTTCATTCAGCAGAGAATGCCTGAGTTCAACTCCCTTCCAATGGCTAACGTCTTTATGTAGCAAATCACGACTGCACAGAAAGAGAGAGAAGGGGGGGGGAGAAAAAGGCTCAGAGAGAGAGAGAGAGAGAGAGAGAGAGAGAGAGAGAGATATGCAGAAAACAGCCAACTCTTCTGGGAAAGGTGCTCCATGGTGTTTCAACTCCTTTCTTTTGTGACTGAACACCATATCTCTGACAGCAGCAGACATATATTCAAAGAGAATGTTTGAAATGAAAAGCTTATTCATAACAGTGATGATGGTCACGTGCACACAGCTTTATAGAATACAGCACTTTTTGTGGCTCAGGGCTAGAGATGGCCTTGCTTCTCCCCACTGCATCTGTCTTTCTGCATTCCTTCCTGCTCCTTTGGTTTGGCTGGGTTTAATCTTGTTCCCAGTTTCCCTGTTCTTTCTGTTATTCATCCATTTTCTATTGTGGCTCCTGGATTGTCTTTCTTCCTGATATTTGCTCTGCTCCATCTGGCAAAGTGATTTTCAACCTTTTTCATCTCATGACACACTGAGAAGGTGCTAAAATTGTCAGGGCACACGATCAGTTTTTTTTTTACAACTGACAAAGCATATCTCACTGCCAGCAGGGGACTCACAACCCCCAATGGCACAGCTAATATATAACTGTCCAACACCCATGGCACTCAGGCGGACCATTCGTGGCACACCAATGTGCCACAGCACAGCGGTTGAAAATAGCTGGTCTACACCTCAAGAAATGTTCTTTCCTCTCATGCTTTTTTCTTATCCAACCGTTTCTCTTCCCTTCCCGTCTCAGTGCTTTTCCTATTTACATCCTCCTCCTGCTCTCCTTCTTATGTCTACTTTAGATTACAAACCTACAAGCCTCAAACCACCTCTACATAAGCTTGTTCTCTGATGAGTTTCATGAGAATTGGAATGGAGATGCAGATTTGAAAGGGTATCAGAATGTGCATCTCACCCAAAGCAATGCGGAGAGAGCTGCATCCTTGGTGTCAGATGTACATCTGATTTATCCTAATCCAGAAAAACTGGTACACAGGCACAGAACTGTTTAGTTAGTTCTTTTGTATACATAATAGTGGCGGGTACAGTTTTCTGGCTTGTCAGGCAGGAGACCAGAATTCAATTCCCCACTGGAGAGCTATGCTTCTTGGGGAGGAGGGGATGCACTTCAGTGATAGAGCACATCTTTAAATGCAAAAGTTCCAGGCTAAGATCTTGGCTGGGAAACATCTGAAACCCTGCAGAGCTGCTATCTGTGTAGTCCAGTGTTCTTCAAGCTTGGGGTCGGGATCCTAAGGGGGTTGTGAATCCTCAGTTTCGGGATTGCAG
This sequence comes from Lerista edwardsae, assembly GCA_029204185.1. Taxonomy (NCBI): domain Eukaryota; kingdom Metazoa; phylum Chordata; class Lepidosauria; order Squamata; family Scincidae; genus Lerista; species Lerista edwardsae. Next base: position 1,190,229 of record JAJKFI010000152.1, on the reverse strand, counting down.
CAATTAATGGGAATGAAAAGGATTGAAGACCACTGGGCTACTTGTTGTTCCCAACTTCAGAGGAGAAGTTTGGGAACCACTGGGCTAGATAATTCACACACAGAAAATTGCGGATTTTGCAGCAGCTACAAAACAACACAAAGCTGTTATGTGAAGAAAACACTACCTAATAATCAAATGGCAGGGACTCGGCTGTGATTGCACACAAGATGAAGAAGAATCTTCTCTGGGTAGACACAACAATGCAAGTTTTTATAAAGTTGTTTCAGTGTCGCCAGTGACTAACTTACACACTGGGCAAATAGTTAAGGTTGAGGTTTGTCCTTGGCGCTGCTTCACAGAACACAATGGAGATGTTTTACAAATGTTCATATTTCTAGAATCTCGTTAGGCTCAAGTTTTCAGAAATAGCAACAGAATCCAGCACATGAAGAGACAAATGTATTATGACGGATTATATGATCATCCCAACATGTTTTGAGTAAGTGCTGTTCGTGTGGGGACCGAAAAAAACCCAGCATCTACCTTAATACGTTTCTTACAGAACCAGCTCCAAAAGAAGGCAACCTCCCACAACAATGGTGTTAGAAACTATTAATGTAGATGCCAATATTTTCGGTCCCTACATGCATGAAACATGCCGAGTATTATCTGACACTTCTCAATACATTTCTCTCTTGCACCTGCTGGGCTCTGTTGCTGCTTTTGGTTTGTGGTGCTGCCCTCTTCAGTTCACTTCCATTTTTAAGCAGAAATTCTTTTTTTGACCTCCCGGCTTCTAAGCAGCCTGCTGGACCCCCAAAATAAGAGCTCCAACATACCCCTCTCCTGCAACTAAGCAAGCCACTTCTGAAATGTTGGGGCTAAAAATTCCAATTCAAATGAAACCTGGAGAGGCATTCTGACTTCTGTCACATACGCTGGCAAGTTCTCTCTGTTTCTCTTCTCTGTGAACCTGAAATGAATGCTCACCTCGGTGGACGGCCGATGGATGCTGCTGCCATGCAGCGAGCTGGTGCTGTCCATATTGATCTGGTCCACATCTTTCAGCCCTTTCCAGTCCACAGCAATCACCTCGTTTCCTACAGATGCACAAAATAATCAGAGTTCTCACTGCCATCACTGCAGATTTCATGCTAGAATGTCAGTTCCACAGGAATGTTAACTCTGATGCCATAATTGACACAAACCACTGTTTGGGAGAGGGGCCTGAGGCCTATTTTGCTCGAGCCAATAAGACCTCCACTGACACATTAAGCAGAGTGAGGCCGTGAGCAGAGGTGGCAGAATTTTGCACATCAGTCTGCAGATGAGGAGGCATTTTTTTAATTCTTCCCCGTACATAAAATTAAAAAAAAAAATCCTGCTGGTACAACATGAGCACTTTGGAGGAAGGTTTTAGTACAGACCACTGCCTCATTTATTTTTTTTGTGGGGAGGGGGGGAAGGTTGAGGAATTAAATAATATGACTGGCTTTTTCCCCTGTGCTACTGCCTGAGAGAGACCTCTGGCCTATTTGTAAACTGAGGCCTGGCCAGCCCTTTTAACTTAATCCCTTTCAAGTTGGTATGGCAAGGGGTTGCAACAGTGAAATAACAGAAAAATAGCAGTTGTTTTAGTGTTTGAACAGTAAAATGAACTGTATTTCTGGCTCAATGCAAAGTTCTGTATCCCAAGATTTTGACAAGCCTTTCTTCTAAGAATTTGTGCTAACACCAGCCCTTGCTCTGCTTATCCCTGTGTCTCAGTGAGAGGTCAGTTAGGGAGGGGCACTGGCTCAAGAGTTGTGTGGTGCAGTCTAGCTTCCCTCACAGGAGGCATTTTCTCTCTACTTAACTGTAGTTGCTTTAATAACAGTCGAGGATCCCTCAATTTAAGTTGGTATGACAACTGAGTATTAAAATGTAGTGGAGAGATGGTGCCTCACACTATTGTCCCCATCACAGGAAATGGAGCCTGCCTGTTCCATTTCAAAATACAAAAATAATTTATTAAACAAAAAAATTCAAAGGAACCATGACTTTCAATAATTGCTGGGTGCTGCTTGATAGGGTGTAGTTATGCTAAATTTAAATTGTTCATTGCAATCAAACGAAAGATTATTGGAGTCAAAATGGATTTAAAATAGTTAAGTACCGTAGCGTGGTATCAAGCAAGTGTATATATAAAATAGTAAGTTTTGCATGAGATAAAGATTACTAAATAATACTGATTACCAAATATAGGCTGCTAAAGACAAACTTCAGAAAGGATGTGTACAGACATATTTCTTTTTAAGATGATGAGTACCGTGACACCAGATGGTTTGCTTTTTTCCTCCCATAGAACAAGCCCAGGGAAAAACGAAAACTCTCACTGAACGGCCAGCCGGCAGGAACTATTTTATTTCCTTTCGTTCTGAATATATTTCGGGCATTGTGATGTGAGCGGGGAGGGGGGAAGTTTCATCGTGGCGGGTTTTATGGAGCCGCTCCTGGTTTTTCTACAGCAGCTGCCACTATGCGTGCTCACTCACGTAACAGCCACATGTCAGCCTGGCTTTGGTGGAAAAAAAGGTCTCACTGAATGAATGACCTGCTGCAGCCATGACTATTTTTTCCCCTTCTATTTTTCTGAGTTGCAGAGGGAAGGAGGTGTTTTCATCACAGCGGCCGATTTAATATGGAGCTGAAGATTCCCTGCAGCTGCACGTGCTCATTCGCTTGCTCCAGTAACAGCTACAGGTCAGCCTGACTTTGGTACTTTACTTATATAAATAAGATGGTGGTTTGGTGGAAGGAGTGAACATTAAGTGTGAAACAACAACTCCGACTGCCACCCCTGCACCTCCAATTTTTTAACCATTTGTAGTCGTGCACATGTCACAGCTTGCCACAAAAAGACTTGAAACTCGGGTGAAAATGGCTCTTGAAATTCAATGGGTGCTAGGACTCAGGCATGAGTCAATTCACAAGTAGGCAGAGACTCGAAAATTAACAACTAAAATTTTGAGATGCATTCCCAACACTGTATAGGTCTGTGATATAATTAATCTTTGTAAAAGTAGGGGTATGCACTTGTTTTCAGAATGCATGCAACTGAACTGAACAAGGCCCATTTTAACAGCCACCATTTTCCCATTGCAGTAGCTGGGTTTTATCCATTTTACACAAAGGTGATGCCACATTCCAGGCAATGTGTGTATTTAAGTCATTGGTGGTCAGAAGTCAACTTTGCATTGCAGCTCCTACCACTGTCACCACAAACACTATGAGAAAAGTAAGCTTGTTTTTTCTAAATGAAAATGAATGGGGGGTGGGTGGGTCCTGAGGTGAATCGAGCCCTGAATGGTGCAGAGCCTGAATAGGCTTAGGAAGAAGGATAATAGAAATAAATAAATAGGGCTCTGGAATGAAAATGTCCTACAAGCACACAAGTGACAATAGAAATATACTGCAAAATTAAACACTGCAATTTTTAAGAAAACCTCTGTATGAAACCATCTGAAAAATGGAAATTAGCCCTATTAAAATGCAGAAACTATAAGTGGTATGTAGGCCAGGAAATGTGCTAAGAACTGCTGATGGGCATATAGGGAACCATGAGAAGGAAGTTCTGAAAAAATTAATTTTACTTATACCTAAAAGTACAATCCGAACCAACTTTCCAGCATTGATATAGCTGTGCCAATGGGGCATGTGCTGCATCCTGCAGTTAAGTAGCAGTCACAGAGGCCTCCTCAAGGTAAGGGAATGTTTCTTCCCTTACTACAGAGCCGCATTGCCCTTACCCTGGTGCTGGAAAGCTGGTTAGGATTGTGCCTGAAGTGATTTATTTGTCAAACTCCAAATGAAAACTAGAAGAATTGCAAACCACTCCCAAGAGAATGTTGCAGGTCTTAAAAAAAAAAGAAAACGAAAACCTGCACTGTTTTGTAGGGATGCCCATGTGAAAGAACCTTTATCACTGTTTCGTTACCAAGAAGTTGTGTTTGCTTCAAATTACATGGAATCTCCAAAGACATTCTGAGCAACTCCAGCCTTGCTTCAGTAACACCAGCAGGAACGTGCTATGTCCCTATTGCTGAATTTCAGAATGTTTGAATGGATTTTGTGCTCTAATAAATTTACCTTTTCCTATTTAAATCATCAATTAAAATGATGACATTGCTTCCTGCTTAATGACATCACTTCTGGCCTTAGGGATTCCTGACAGGTTGTCATACTTAAAAAGTAGGTCTAGTCCTGATGCTAAAAGTGTTGGAATCAGTGTTTTAGTGCCTATGAAAAGATGTAGTAAAAATACTAATTTTATATTAATATTAACAGGACAAAAAAGGGGGAGCAGAAATCCATTCTCGCTGGCTTGTAAAATCCTAGAACTGTAACAAACATTTTGAGTTCCATTCCAGTAAACAACGCAGCAGAACACAAAATGAGAATCAGGCAGAAGCAGCCTCCATAAGCTGCTATTTTCATATTGTTCATATGAAATCATACTATTTTCTTTCAGATGCATATAGCACTTGTTCTATTCTTCCCAAAATATATATTCCTGTAAGTACGGTATATCTTCAGCACGCTGACAGTGAGATGCAAAGAGATATGGCCTTATATTGCCCATTGGGAACAGACGCAACAAATTAGCACAGGTAGAATTCAGCAGGGAGCAGTCATGACAGGAGCATGAGATCTCTATAGATACTGAGATAAGGTTGGCTTTTAAATGCAAGCCACCTGCTGCTGAACAGGGTTCCCTTTAAGTCTGGCTTAGAGTCAGTCACTCTCAAAAAGGTAGTGATATGGCATTTGTTTTTCTCAGTTTCTAAAAGGATAGCATTGTCCTTGTGGAGCACAACATGGCACTGTACAAAGCATTTAGTACTTGACTCCCAGCCTCACCCAAGCCCCTCAGCAATTCAGGAGCACCCGGTACATTATGATACCTCTTCACTGCCTTTTAGAAGACACGGATGTGCATTTAGTAGACACCCAGTCTCTTCACCCCTGCAGTCATTCTACGCTGGTGTGCATTACACTCACTAATCCATATGTACCGTACACAGCTCTACAATTTATAATAGACTGGTGAAAGGGGTTGCAAGTAAACCTAGGGAATTTTATTTAAGTTGTGCCCTCCAACCTACAGTCATCTGGACTAGCACGGATCAACAAAAAAGCTTGGCCTAGTCTCCACGTGGCTTAGAGCTGCAAGAAGCACAGCCCAATCCTCACCGGAGCAGGAACAGGCTGGCCAACTGGCCTGCACCAGTTAGGAGGTAGAGCCAACTCAGAGCAAGGAGACATTTGTCCCCTTACCCTGGGTAAAGCCCCAGCCACCCCTATGGGGCTACTTGGATCTACTTGGATTTCCCATGTGCTGAGACTCAAAATCACTGCTGCAAATCCAAGCAGCTCATGTAGGGCCGACTGGGCCAGGAACAGGAGTTAGGGTCCAGCCGGATCCTGGCTCCACCCAACTCCCTGGGCCAGTCCACCCTGCCCTGACCCACCTTCCTTCTGCCCTCCCCCTGCCCTCCAACCCCCCCACACCAGCCTTCCTAGGTCTGCCTTATTTGGCTCCGGGCACAGAGTAAGGTGGCCAGTACATGTCCGTGTGTTGGCCACCTTGACTCCAAAAGTGGCACAAACACACTTTACGGCATGTTTGTGACACTCTTAGGCCAGCCAGCACAAGGGACTTGTGCTGGTCTACTGGGGCTTAGGATTGCTGCCTCAGTCAAAGCACCTGTCTGAGTGATCATCAGGAAAACATCCACCTGGAGGCACCCCCAAGGTGCAATCCCATGTGAAGTTCTCCTGTGATCTTATTCATTAGTTTCCATGGGGTTCTGTAAGAGAGCTTTCCAAGGGGTGTGCACTTGCCCAACTGGCTTTTAGCATACAGATTTGTGAAGCATAGGCTATTGGCGATCAGATTACAAAAGGAATTGCTTTTGAGAATCAACATACTGTATATGTGGATCTTCCCAAACCACAGTGCTGAAGTTTATTATTATTATTATTATTATTATTATTAATGTAGGAGAAAAAGCAATTGCAATATTACTTCAGACTGTTTGCAGGCTGGTCATGCATTATTGCACAGTGGGAGCAGCATGAGCCGCCACTGTGCATAGATGCCATCGATTAGGAGAATGGCTCTGACTCAAGTGCACCGGCCATGAGAAAAGATGGAGGGAATTGGAAAATTAGAAGCATTACTGACATTTTAAAAGTCACACAGGAAAATGGTTTCTGCCATTAGGCTGCTGCTGCTAATGGAACATTTAAAACCCAGAGTGACAAATAGCAGAGGGTGCCAGTCCCATCCCTCTCCAGAACATGCAGTGAGACAAGACGATGCCATTTGTTTCAAATCCTAGGCATTTGCAGAAGGCCGTACTGCAGGTTTGTTGGCAAACAGGTGACATTCCTCTTTAGCAGTGGTTCCCAATCTTTTTTGCACCAGAACCCCCTATTCAGGAATGACAATCTGTAGGGACCTTCTAAGACCTAGGGCTGGATGTGATGTCATTGTTCCTAATAAATCACATTTTTTTGAAAGTTGAAAGAACTCCACATCCTTTTTAGAATGTTCTGAACGCTTTGTTTCCAAGTGACATTCGAGTTTCGAGTTCAGTGATTGATTTAGCACTGAGAACAACACTGCACAGAATGCATTATGGCTTCTCTATGCCACTGCTGATCAAGGTGGTGAAGCCAAATTTTAGTCTTTAGCGTATTTACATTCCTTTTTCCCATGTGCTGAGACATGGAAGGTGTGACATGCCTCCTCAGAGAGAGACCGAGGAGAGACTTCATCCCATGCATATGCACACACCAAAACAAGCCCATTGCAAGGCTAATTTCCCTCACAGCCACAAGCATTGAGGAAGTGGTAGTTTAATTGGGAAGCCTATTCCCTAGCCAAATGAAGCTTCCAAGATGGTGATGCCCAGCTTTTTAAGATAGCTGTCCCAAGCTCTTTGCAACCCCCTGAAAATCGCTTCACAACCCCCAAGTTGGGTACCACTGCTTTTTAGAGAGGCTGTTTGCTGCTACATTCCCTGTCTGCACAAACTTGGTTCCAAAGTGTAGCCAATCAAATTACAGTGCAATCCTACGCAGGCCTATTCAGCCATAAGCTCAACTGCGTACAATGGAACTCATCTTGAAGTATGTCAGTGTAAAGGATTTCATCCTTGGTTCATTATAAACTGCTTTGACGGATTAAAATAAGAGCTCCTAATGAATCAGGCAGCAGTTAAGAGCTGCTTATTATCTTTAACAGAATTACTTACAAAAAATACAGGTGGCAGACGCCATCTTAGAAAAGGCACAGGAGGGAATGGGTCTCTAAGTGGGGCCTGCTGTGACACACGCATGCATCGTCTAAACACACAGTATGCGTTTTTCTTCAAAAATGATGGTTATGTTTATACGCCAATAGATGCAGATTTTTTAACTAATTAATAAATTACTCAACAATATCTTTTAAAAAATCATAATAGACTGAGAACAGACATGGCAGGATTATCAGATCTGCTAGCTGAGAAGGATTTCCATCTGCTGCTTGAAAAAAGAGCACTGTGCTGACAGACTTGCTGCAGCCATTTAGCAGGTAAATCTCTCACCCAGGGAAGGCTATGCTTAAGTGGAAGGCTGGAGACACACCCATGCTGGTCCACATACTTGGCGGTAAAGATGCCCTTTGGCAGAAGACCTGAAAGAGCTTTCTGCCAGCTGGGTCAGGTTCTTTCTCAGGCAGCAGATAGGAGGCCAGCCAGCTACAGGCAGACTCAAAAATCAGCTCCCAAATCAACAGTGCTACAGTGTTCAGGTACAATCTGGTTGTACAGTTCACCATTCAGGTTGTGGTCACACTAACTCCAACACCTGGAAGGTCTTGGGCTGCACCTGACCCTCTGGGAAAACAGGCAGCTGAGGTAGGAAAAAGAAAACAGGCTGACCTTGTCAACAGGTGGCTTTCAATTAGCATGGAAAGGGGACCTGTGTTGGATAGAAATTACTTGTAAACAGGCATGATGGAAGAATCTTTGCCGTGAGGAAGGGTATCGCTGACACTGCATTGAATTCAGCTTCCAGCTAATGCTGGAAAAACACTGCCTTGCTGGAGCTAAAGTGTTCAATTGTGGAAGCAACCTCCCCAGTAGGACAGATTCTACTCACTTATTTCACTGGCTTAGTTTCAGTCGCTGTCAAGAGAGCTGCTAAAGATATCCTCCGTGGATCCTGGTCCTAGCTGTTTTAACTACTTTGGAAATCTTCCAAACGGCACACAGGCTTTTCCATCAAAGTCCACAGCTGCAATGAACTGAGATCTGCAAGCCTGCTGGCTTTTAAGAGGTAGCCCAACAAAAAGACACAAGTGTCTTCCGATTCTGTGAACTTGTTGGCACTAATTGCAGTCATTGCCATTTTGACGTATCTTTAATGTAGGCTTGTAACCTACATCTGGTTGTCTGTGGCAAGAGAGAATTTTTCTCCAGGAACCGGGAAGGGAAACTGTTGTGACTTAGAAAGGAAAAGTCAACTCCTTTAATTTCAGCCTGTTGATGGATAGGTGGGCTGGGCACATTTTTAGGCAAGACTAGATTTTGTAGCCTAATTTGTATGGCTGCTTTAATGTACAGTTGATAAACTTGGGAGGCACTCTAATCAGCACAGACAATCTATTGGCATAGTTACAGGCACACTGTGTTGCTCTTCAAATATTAGCCAGGTTGAAGAAGGGCAAACATTCCAGCTTCAAGTCAATATCCTGCAAAATTTGAGTAGATCATAGAAACCAAAACAGATGAAAGCCAATGGCCAACTTGTACACATGCAGGAGGTACATGTGCACATGCAGGAGGAAATTATCATATACTAGTTATTTAGTGTCAGTAATGTGCTGAAAAACATATATAGTGTGTTACATATACACTTACGTAGCCACGTACGTGTCATACACATACATATAGTGTTTATATATAGTATAAACTATAATCTATATATATAAAAAAGAGCGTATGTGTGTGTGTGTGTGTGTGTGTATGTATGTATGTATGTTCCACATAGGCTCTGCAACGCCTGGACCGATTCGCGCCAAACTCGGCACGCGGGTGCCTTGGCCCCCCGAGACCGTCGCTGCGTGGTTTTGGAACGGATCGTGCCCCCACGGGTGCGGGTAAAAGTGAATTTGTGGTTCTCTGTGGGTGGCTATGGGCTGAGCCGCAGCATTCCGAGGCTCTGATGATGTCATGATGAGATGCAAATGACATGCGGAATCTTCAGGCAGCAACTGAACTCTTTACAGTTGAAGACAAACAGCAGCAAACAGATTTCCTGCAGGCAAACCGATACAGGGCCAGGGAAATGTGTTCTGTGGACATGTGGGCGGTCCCTGCTTGGCAGTGACAGTTGGCACAAGGTGTTGTGGCTGTTGCTCTCACTCTGAAAGTTTACTTTCACTGTATAACATAAGGCAATTGGGCAGGTGCAACCAAAGGCTACAAAGATGAAACAACAGCGTACACAGGAAACACCTGAGGGAAAAAAAATGACTTGCAATGCTACGTCAGAGAGCTGCTACATCTAGAGCAACAGAAACAGTACAGCAGCGTGACAAAAGACTACACGATAAGAGAGACAGAGCTGCTACATCTAGAGCAACAGAAACAGTACAGCAGCAGGGATGGGACATATAAACCCCCGGGCACACGTGTGAGTGGGGGGAGGGGTCAGGGATGGGACATATAAACACCCGGGCACACATGTGAGTGGGGGGAGGGGTCAGGGATGGGACATATAAACACCCAGGCACATATGTGAGTGGGAGGGGTCAGGAATGGGACATATAAACACCTGGGCACACATGTGAGTGGGGGGGGGGGTCAGGGATGGGACATATAAACACTCGGGCACACATGTGAGTGGGGGGGTCAGGGATGGGACATATAACATCCGGGCACACATGTGAGTGGGGGGAGGGGTCAGGGATGGGACATATAACACCTGGGCACACATGTGAGTGGAGGGGTCAGGGATGGGACATATAAACACCCAGGCACATATGTCAGTGGGGGGGTCAGGGATGGGACATATAAACACCCGGGCACACATGTGAGTGGGGAGGTCAGGGATGGGACATATAAACACCCGGGCACACATGTGAGTCGGGGGGCAGGGATGGGACATATAAACGGGCCATCTGTATGCCTGGTGAGTGGGGGGGGGGGTCAGTGATGGGACATATAAACACCCGGGTGAAGCCGGGTACATAAAAGCTAGTATATATAATATAATGAGAGCGAGAGAGAGCAATGTGCATAGAGCTTTACAAATTAAGAAACAAAACAATGGTCCCTACCCTGGGCAGCTGACCCACAGATTCTCAGAAGCTTTGGTTGGTAAAGCTCTTTTGCTTTTTTCCAGTTACGGGCAGCCCAATCCTGAGCTGCTCAGCCACTCGAGTAAGCAGTGGTACCCAGGCCACTATTTAGCCACAGCAGGGGCAAGAGCTACCCTGGCTGTAGGGCCACATAGCCCTACACAGGGTTTGGGATCTGTGGTGAAGCTTGCCACCAGCCCCATTCCATGCTCCAGTGGGATATACAGATTGGCCCCTTGCATATTTATTCTGATGCATTGCTGTATTCAATTGGATTTACTCTTAAATAAGTTAGCCTGAATAGGATTGCAGTTAGAGATATGAAGGCCCAGAAGAAAACCGGAAAAATCTGGAAAAAAGCCGGGGTTTTTTGTTTTTTCCTGAAGCATTTTTGTTTTTTTTTTCTGAAAAATTGAAAAAAGTAAAAAGTAAAAATTGATTATGGAATATTTTATTTTAACATGATGAATAAAATATTTTAAGACAAGGTGTTCAAATATTTTCCAAATAATTTCTAACATATGTATGGTATCAGATTATTTTAATTTCTGTGCACTGAGGACAAGCAAGTCCTAGGTTACAAACTGAACCCTCCAATACAAAAACTGGGCTTTTTTTTCTGAGCTTCAACATTTCCGGAAATTTTACATCTCTAACACAGCCTCTGACTCGTCTTGCTTCTCGTCTTTTTCAGACTCCTCCATCCTCTGCAGCATGTGAAAGAATCTCGTTGATGTTTGGAAATACATTAAATCAAGACATAAACTGACATGTGAAAGGGTAGAGAAGCTTGTTTCAATCTGGGCAAATCTTCAGTTTTTAGAAGTCCATAATAACTGTGATAATGACAGATACAACAGAGCAGCTGCAGAAGCAGAGAGCGCAATCCTAAACTGAGTTAGGCCGGCATAAGCTAAACCAGCAAAGTTTGGCCAGCACAAGGGACACCGTAACGTATGCGTGGACCACTCTCGGAGTCAGAGAGGCCAGCACACAGACGTGAGCCGTCCTCTCTGACTCCGAGAGTGGTCCGAACATGCTTTATGGTGGCCCTTGTGCTGGCCAAACTTTGCTGGCTTAGTTTATGCCATCTTAACTCCAGTTTAGAATTGCGCCCTGAAACTGATACTGATAATTACAGCTCAGAAAATGATTCTGATTAAATTTCATGCCCATTCATTGAAACTTACTCCCACTCCCTTCTATACACTTCCCCTACCCCCTCTTCAATTCTTTTTATGAGAATGGGTTTTTTATTTTTATGTAATACTGTGGGGAGGAAATATGAATAATTGTTACTTCTGGATTTTTAAAAATTGTTTTGTTGAGGTTTTTTGTCTGTTCCACATAATCTAGTAAACAGTTCAGGAGATTATTGCTCCATTTGTTACAATTACAAATAAATATAAAAATAAATAATTATTATAATAAAGGCTGTTTGGGGGTGGGGGTAGGGGTGGCAGCAAACCAGCTGGGGTAGTGGGACACTACATTTTTAATATGCTAGTTGTGATAATTTTATGCCAAGTCAAATTGTCCATAGGCATATTTTATGTTCCTAAAGTAACAGAACAACTTTCAATCTGGAAAAGGAAAAAGAAAGTGCTAATGTAGCGTGTGTTTTTTTTCAATTTTTCTGAAAATTTCCAGTTTTTTCTGAAAAAGATTTCTGGAAATTTTACATCTCTAACTGCAGTCATAGAAATATTGAGGGCGCAATCCTAACCAACTTTCCAGCACCAGGGTAAGGGCAACACAGCTCCAAGTTAAGGGAACAAACATTCTCTTACCTCGAGGAGGCCTCTGTGACTACCCCCCCCCCCCCGCACCGACAGCAAGGTGAAGACATGCCCCATTGGCACAGCTATGTCAGTGCTAGAAAGTTGGTTAGGATTGTGCCCTAATTTTCTGTTAGTGTCTGTTATAAAGTTTTTTAAAAAAATCTCTACTCTTCTGTAGGCTTAGTGGGGAAAAAAGTCTGTTTTGGAAAAGGATTCTTTTAACTGCGATGTAAATAAATACAACTAGTAGTTAAAATGTGATGAAGAGATATACGTAAGTGGAATTCTTGCTTCTGCACCATATGCTTAAATTATGTTGGTCAACTAATGCATCCAGTGCTGAATTTAATTCTTTGTGTACGCTAAACTGTCAATCATTTTAAACTATTCTGCTTTTGCCCAAAAAAAAAATCAATTCAAATAGATGCCATCCTACAATAACAAATTAGGATATTCTAAGGGGACCAATTGTACATTTTGAGGACTAATAGCTGATACTGTTATGCAAATTGTAGCAGGTTTCCGGAGGGATTCACACGGCTGGGAAAAGATGTAATACAGTTAAATACATCTGAAATACTAAAGGACCTACTATTTTAAATGAACGAACTACACAGGATATGGATAATGAGTGAAACGAGAAAAGGGAGTCCTTCTTTGAAAGAAGATTAAAAAGGGAAATTGGCGAACTGAAGAGGCAGTTTAGTGGTAAGGCTGACTGAAAGGCTGTTTGGGGGTGGGGGTAGGGGTGGCAGCAAACCAGCTGGGGTGCCCTGAAATCTGCACCCATTTACCACCTCCCCTCCTCCTCCACCTGCCCAGCCACTCCACCCAGCTTTTCTATCATCAAAAAGACAGACAGCATGCTCAAAGGGGGAGGGGGCTTACCTCCTCTTCCAGTCCTGCTTCTGCAATTCTTTTTCAAGACTGGCCCTATGTAGAAAAGGGTCAAAACTTTTCCTCCCCATCACTTCTTGTTGTTGGGTGAGGAGGAACAGAATTCTCTCTGCTCAGCATTTTATAGGAAGGTATGGAGGTGGTGGTGACGGAGGAGGGGGTGCTGTGGGTGCCTGTGTGCCTGATGGCTGGTGCAGAGGGTGCTGATATGTATATACATAAGGGACGTGGTGGCGCTGCGGGTTAAACCGCTGAGCTGAGCTTGTTGACCTGAAGGTTGGCAATTCGAGACCATGCAACGGAATGAGCTCCTGCGGCTTGTCCCAGCTCCTGCCAACTTAGCGGTTTGAAAGCACGTAAAAATGCATGTAGATAAATAGGTAACAGCGTTCCATGCACCTTGGTGTATGGTCATGCCGGCCACATGACCATGGAAGCTTGTCCTTGAACAAACAAATATATATATATGAGCCTCCTCTGCTTGGGAGTGATATTGGAAGTATTATTGGGTTAACCAGCAGCCAATCGTATCTTTTAAACATGTTCCCTTTGGCTGTGGTGTCCTCAAATGTAACTGGTAAATCAACAAAAGACGAGCTTTCCACTTTTCCTTTGGGATTGGGGCAGTTCTGTGCTTAAACCCGTAGTCTGGCCCTTGAAGGCCCAGCTTAATTGAGATCAGATGTGTGGCAAAAACACCCATTCAGTGCTAGCTTTTGTGTATACACAGGCATACACAGCATTCACACACCAGATGGACACTGTACCAGCATGAAAATGCTGTGCACACAGAGGTTGTTGAATGGGTTAAAAAGAAAACCAATCCTGGGAATAACAAAAACTCATTCTGTGCTATTTTCAAGGGTGCCTGAAATAAATTAGACTTGATTTGCAAGTCCTTATTTTTAAATTATTTTGATTACAGCTTAATAACTCTGTAAATGAGATTCCAGGCACACAAATCCCTACACAGGAACAGCACTTTCCATGCACCCACCAGCACCCTGAAACTGACCCTTATAGACCTTAACTAGATCTTATATTTGCCTTTCAATGATAACATTCCCCAGACAGAAGTTCTTTCAGCCTCCCTTTCAAAATTCTCAGAGAACAAAATGCCACAAGTTTCCCTTTTCTGTTGTCCAATTGTTTTTGCATCTATAAAGCAACCTCAGTTATCTCTACCCTAAATCTGGCATGCTGCAATTTGAGTGCATATTTCTTGCACTTCCCTCAGCGGCTCTAGGGAACTGCTTTTTTAAAACAGTAGCCTTTTAGACAGCGAAAATGTTATCAGGTTCCTTCTTTATTTTCTTTTCTCCAAGAAAAACAGTCTCATCCTTTCAGCTTTTCTTTTATATCATACTAGCACTTTCCCTACCTTCCACTGGAGAGAAGCTTATTCGGAATTTTTGAGGGAGAATTATCTTCTCCTCCTCCCCATGCCTGCCACTAGCATGTTTTGGATATCTAAAAATCTATTTGAAGATTCATATTAATCTTCAGCGTAATCCTATACTGGTGCTGGATTAGGGGGGACGGTGGGCCTACGCCAAATCCAATGTTGGTGCCCTTACCAGAGGGGTGGCTCCAGCCTCCCTGGTGTTCTATTCGGATCTGTGCCTGCTAAACAGCAGGCATAGATCCGAGGAGACTACACAGCCTGAATCGGGGCCGCGTGGCCTCCTGAACGGGCCTAGGGTTCTACCTTTTGGCTGCATCCTAGGCCTGCCCCCCGCTCGCCCAGAACTGCCCTCCTCCTGACCCGTTCCAAGATGGCACCTCCCCTGCGAGGTCAACGCAATTGAGATCAATGCAATTGAGGCGCTGCATGGGAGCAACGGGACTGGAGCTGCCTTCAGCGCTGGTCCTGTTGCCTTGGCGCCGACACGGTGGTGACATTTGGTGCCCCCGCTAATGACGTAGCATCAGCATGACAGGCAGTGCAAGATGTCTCCTGTGTGATGTTGATTAAAATCCAATAAATCAATAATCGGGGACACCATGGTGATGCAGCTAAAATTTACCTCCTCCTCCTGTTGGCCTAAAATCTGGAGTAATGGCCAGGCAATCACACAGATTACACCCCATTATGTTTGCCCCACAGGATTCAATATGGACCACTGAGAACTGAGCCAGCCCCTTACTTCATAAGCCCACCCCTACATGTGCATATCTCAGCATAGCTTCTATTCCTTGGTGAGGACCAGTTTTGGTAGGGGAGGTATATAGTTCTGTACCTGATGACATGCTGAACTTTGCAGGTGCTCAGAATGCCTCTGCAGTGCAATGCAAAGATGGGGATCCTCCACAGCTCCACGTTCAGGACAAGTCTGGAGACTAATTATGCCCTTCGGAGGCATGTGCAGCTCTTCGAAAGCCCAACACAACACATTCAGGCCTTAACCTCCACCCAAGATTAGAACTGGGAAGGGAGATGGGAGATTGCATGGCCACACTGAGCTTTGGAGGTGCGCCAATGTCCTCATTAATGAAGTTGAACCATTCCACTCACCCTCTGGAAAGAGGACAGCTGGAGTTTGTAATGCCCGACTGGAGAGGGAAAAGACACTCACCACGGTAAACAAATTTCTAAGCCCCTGGTGAGATGTAAGTGTGACAAAAACCCTGGAGCTGGCTTTAAAAAAAACACCAGTGTTCTAATTCCTTTATATTCTGTGTTCCTCTTGTTTAAATCCTCTCAATCACATAACCTTTTATATTTCAACTATAAGTGGATAAAATATTCCAGACAGGATTTAGCCTGCTTTTGGTTCCACAACTGGTTTGTTACAGTGTTGTTGTACAATGTACTCTGTTTCCATGAAATGGGCGTGGAAAAATGACACCCTTTTTTCAAACATTCCCCAGAGTAACTCCCTCTACTTTGGTGGGCCAAAAGACTTGACCACAATGCAGAGCAGGTTGCTGCAGGCTTTCCATCAGTGGCATTGCTAGGGGGTGGAGGGGATGAGACTCACACTGGGTGATATGCACCGGGAGGGACACCACTACTGCCCCAAAGTGTAAGATCTTAGGACTTTCAAATAATATGATGATGTTATATATCATATTATGTGGAATTCACAGCAGAATGCAATGAAACAAACTGTGTTGAAGTATCTTTATTCTATTAAGAGTTATAGCAAAAAAAACAACAGAGAAAGAAAACACAACTGCCTTCTGTAACAAAAAGTGGCTTTCCTTAACTCGTGACCAATGAAACTGATTGTTCTGAGAGCCATGAGGTGTTGTTATGACATATTAGGGAGCCAATAAGGTGTTAATATGATACAGCTCTCATATTCATATGTCAAGAGCAAATACTAGAACTCTTATTCAGTTATGTGAGTATCATCAAGTTGGTCACTGGTTTTTGTTTTTTTTGTCAGTTACTGATTTGTTGGGTGACCTAATGAATAAATAAACCCTAGTGATGCCACTACATTGAGGCTGTACATATGATATTATACATATGTTGTACATATGATACCTCTGCTAACTGGGCAAGAGGCACTTTTTCACGTGTAGTGGTATTCATCTTATATTTAGCAAGGGGAGAGTAATTGTTCCTCTTCACCCCAGCTCATTGTCTTTTCTAGTGGCTGTTGCTGGTGGTGTTCTGTGTTTTTTAGATTGTGAGCCCTTTTGGGACAGGGAGCCATTTAACCTAATTATTATTCACCTGTAAACCGCTTTGGGAACTCCATGTTGAAAAGCGGTATATAAATACTTTTTGATTAATTGATTGATTGATGATATTGTAATTTATTCTGTATGGTCTGCTACAGAAGGAAGTCCGTCATGGGGGTGACGTGCTGACCTCCCACACTGGGTGATGCAAACCCTAGTGACGCCACTGCTTTCCATTTTGTTGTTTTGCAACATCTACAAATTATGCATTTGTCTTGAGTTAATAGCAACATTGCACCAGGATTTTGCCACATCTCCATGAGCTTTCACTTTCCTAAGTGTGTGCTTGGATCATTCTCCATGCTCCCCTCTCTAATCCTCAACTATTGGCTTGTAGCCAAACCTTTGAAGAGTTTACTTTCTTAGCCTCAAGGTCCTAACTAGCAATCTCATTCCTGGCATCTACACAGCTAAGGTTATTCCCTGTAGCTTATATTCCCTTCCTGTGTGCAGATCCACAGATGGTACAACTTACTTCTCTAATCTTCCCATCATTCCCAGTTCTACTAGGAATGTTGCACAAGGCACACAGTTCCTGTGCTAGATAGCTCTTACAGTTAGGAAATTCTTCCTTATGTGGGGCCTAAATCTACCTTCCTTTTAGTTTCAGCCACTGGTTCTGGTCCTGCCCTCAGGAGCCATAGTGAATTCATCTGTGATGGCATCTGGTCTTGATGCCTTTAAGAGGGGATTGGATGGATTTCTGGAGGAAAGGTCCATCGTGGGCTATAGGCCATGATGGATTGTGCAACCTCCTTACAAAGGTGGTGGGCTACTGGTACCGGGTGCAAGGGAGTGGCAACAGGATGCAAGCATCTTGTTGTCTCATGCCTCCCTGGGCCACCTGGTGGGCCGCTGTGAGATACAGGAAGCTGGACTAGATGGGCCTTTGGCCTGATCCAGCAGGGCTCTTCTTATGTTCTTATATAAATGGGAGCTCAGCATGTTTTGCTCTTCCTGATCTTTGAAATAGGACTGGTGTGGAGGAAGGCAGCTGCATGGAGAGCCGCAAAAGGTAAATAAGGGAAAGAGGGTACAGGGCAGTGGTGGGATTCAAATAAATTAACAATCGGTTCTATGACGTCATAGCCGGAGCCAAAAAAAACAAACAAAGCCAGCCGAGGTAAGCGAGTGGGCGGGGCCCAGCCATTTAACAACAGGTTCTATAGAACCTGGGCGAACCCCCTGAATCCCACCACTGGTACAGGGGTTAGTTCACATAATGCAATGTTTCTCAAACTGTGGGTCAGGACCCACTTGGTGGGTCGCGGGAAGCTGGGAGCTGCCGTCTTGGAAGATGTCTTGGAACCTTACTCTTCCTATGTTCCTTTTGTGACTGTTAACAGTTTGAATTTTCAAGTGAGGCTTTTTTTATTTTGTTTTTAGTTTAGCGCTTTTGCATAATATTTTGAAAGCTAATCTTGCTTTCTGTAAGGGATGCTTTATGGTTGTGCAGTTGCTGCAGTCCAAGAAAGCCAGTTGCATTCTAGGAGTGCCATCTGATTACGTCACAATGATGACACTTTCTCCTTGATGATGCCACTCTCAGCCGTAACATCACTTCCAGTGGGTCCTGACATGGGTGCCATTCTAAAAAATGGTTCCCGGTGCAAAAGGTTTGACTGACATTAGGTATCAATAGACTACATTCTTAGATAGTAAACCTGAATAAGCATAGTTCATTCAAAGGATCAGTTGTTTATTAGAAATAGAGAAAGCCTTAACATGGAAGTGAGATCTGCACCTACTAAGGAGCTCTTGATATGGATAACAATAGAAATCTTTAGGAGATTTATCCAAAAAGGTCTGTCACAGAGTAATCCTTATGTATGCCTACTCAGTAATTCACACTGAGCTCAATTGACTTACTCCCATGTAAGTGTGTATAGGATTGCAGCTTTAGTCATTGTTTTTCTAGACTGGCATAGACAGAAAATTGAAATATCTTGTCACAAATATACTTCCCCTGAGGAATAACCCCTATTTTTCCTTAAATGACTGTGTACAGTGAGCATAGGAACCAACCGGTCACGTTCTCCATTCTGTCCAGAGCTCTGGGTCATGTATTGCAAGAAAAACAATACAGTAGTCTCAGTGGTGTAGGTGGGGCATCCACTCACTATCTAAGGTCAAAAAAGATTTCATAGTCCCCCCCCCCAAAAAAATCAAATTTACTTAAGTAAATAAAACGGTTTCTGGTTAATTGGCCATAACTTCGCTAGAATACAGATATTCCAACAGTTTGTTTCATTGCATTCTGCATTAAATTACCTTCCCAATTGTATATAACTCATGTTACAGTATTTGTACTTACCAAGGTTTTGGTAAGTACAAATGCCAAGCTCAGGTTGTTGCTCCCCTAAAGCTTATTGCCCACTGAATTTGCTCCCTCTGCACCCCCTTAGCACACCCCCACTGAGCACTCTTGGCTAAAACCTTCCTGGATCTCTGCTAGGTTTAGTTCATATGTGGTCACTGATCCAGTTTGCTCAACTGACATGGGAGAAGGAAAACTGAAAGTCTATTAATTTCAAATTAGCCCCTCTGCCTTGGGGGACCGGTCTCTCTAAAATGTGCATTATGATGTATGACATTAAAGATGTGCATTATGAGTTGGAAGTTGCCAGTCTTGATGAAAGTCATGATGAAAGAGGTGATGATGTCCATGCAGTGAAGTCCTGACACAGTGAATTCGTATTTTTTTTCCTCCAGTGCCAAGTGGCTGCTTACTGTAAAGTCTTAGTTCCTTTCCCAAGGGAGCTGTCTTTTCTACTCTTGCTGGACTCTACTCAAAAAGGTTTTCCTTGGATGTAGGTGTTTATTTGGATGAGATAAGGGAACTTGAGTGCAGGGATTCCTAGCTGCATTTGTCTCCATTACTGCTGACACCACTGCAGGTACTGGAGGGAGGGAGGTGCTGTGGAATCCTCATGTCATGTTATGTGTGTGCAGTATCTTTGGGGCATCTCCCCATGATTGGAGATGGCACCTGTTGCTGTGATGCCCATTTCGGAGGTGTGTGTGTTTCCCAGCATTGGCCATTCATTGGCCCTGTATCTGCCCCATCCTCTGCTCATTTCATCCTAGTGACACTTCCGTGGCTGCCAATGTTGGGCTGGATGGATATGATGATTGGCTCCCAGGATGTCACAGAGCTACTGCAAACACATCACGCTGGTAACACACCAATGCCAAGATGCTTTTTCATGTGTGATGAGCAGTGTCACAGTTTCCAGGGACGCTAGGGTCATTACTTGGGAAGGGCTGCACCAGCATTACTAGGAAGGCTGTGCTTATTTAGCATTGTCTAGACAGGGCTAGGATAATAACTGATGTCAAGTAGGCAACTGTGCACCATTGGTGCAACATCCAAATAGGAAGGAGATAAAAGATAACTAGATTAACAATCCTATGCATCATTCCTTGGAAGTAACTCAAATGATTTGTTTAATGAAATTTTATTCTTATCTCTATCTACAGTTTGGGGTTAGGAAGGGAAAATACATAGGTAAAGGGTACATAGGATGATACATTAGGAATACGTTGGTTAACAGCAAATTCATTTTCTAAGCTACACATCTGGTTATATCTTAAAAAATCAAATATATATTTCATTTTTCTAATCATTTAAACTTTAAACTAACCATTCCTTTTATCTTCACATTACTACTACCTATCCATCTAGCCAAGCATAAAATATTTTCCATATATTTTTAATTCTATCTACTTCACCATTTCTAACTCTTTCGGTTAATATATCCATCTCAACTATTTCGTATATTTTCTGTACTAACATTTCTACTGAAGGTATATCTATATTTTTCCACATCTGTGCATAAATAAGCCTTGCTGCAGTGTTTACATGTATCATAATATGTTTTTTGTCTTTACTATAATTATTTGGTATAATATTTAACAGAAACAATTCTGGTTCCAATGGGATAACACATCTTGACATCTCTTGTAACTAAACAGTGTATACACTTTTTCCCAATATCTTTTTGCCTTCTTACAGGTCCACCACATATGATAGAAAGTCCCTTTTGATTCTTGACATTTCCAACACCTATTATTTGTTCCAGGGTACATCTTAGCTAGTTTATCTGGTGATATATCCCACCTATAAATCTTATAAATCTTATAAATATTTTCCCATCTTATAAATATTTTCTTTAAATGATAGTGCTTTAGTCAGTTTAATATTTATTTTCCAAATATGTTCCCAACTGTCCAGTAATCTGTTATGTTCCACATTTCTTGCCCACTGGATCATCGTATCCTTCAATAACTCATCTTCCATGAAGATGAGTTATTCTTATTCTATCTAATAAGAATCTATACATTTTCTTAGTATATTGACCTTTATCCACTAAAAACAATTCATCAAAATTGTACATAAAATCCCACTTTCTTATCTTCATTCCATCTAGATCTTATCTGTACTTCAGAGAACCAATCTAACTTAATCCCTTTTTCTAACAATTCTTTTTTCGAGTATATTTCCATTATCTCATTCAGAAGTGTTGCAGTTTCACATCTCACAGTCCAGAACTGGTAGAAACTGGCATTCCGTCTCTCCGTCTCAAGATCAGATAAACACCTGTGTGTCCTTCAGCAGGCAGCTTCCCAGCTTGTTAGGGATAGTAGTTGTACTCCCTTCCTGATAGTGTAGCACAAGCAGGCAGTTTCACACGGGAAGCCCTGGCTGCAAAACACTGCACATTCCCATGAGCTCATAGTGTTCTAAGGGTCACCCCATTGGGTAAGATGGGGCACAAGGGGTCTTCAGGTATCCACCTACCAGATACACTCTGGCTGCATCCCTTTGTTCTGGTGTTAGAAGGAGTTATTCACTATGTGTGCTTAAGATGTAAAAGCTGCACTTAAACGCCGCCTGCGAGCGGCAAAAGCCTTCACCGGCTTTCCTAGCCGGCAGATTGAACCTTTGTACCTTTCTCACTTTCGCTACAATAAAGAGACTTTGTTATGGAAATGTGGCGTTTGCTTCAGTCCTTCGCACCGGAGCGCTAAGGCAAGCGCTGGAATGGGTCTCCAAGCCCCCAACTCTGCTGCTATTTTCACAAATACACAACAGGTTATGGTGTCCAGCGCACGCCGCGCTATGGAAGAGTCAGCCGTAACCCTGCAGGGGCTCGCGGAGGACCCGATCCGCGGAGCAGAGCGGAGCGAAGACTGAACTGTGAATGCGGCTGCATCCTTCAACTCGCCGACACCCTGACAGATGTCGGATGAGGAAGGAGCAACCGGTGGAGTGAAGGAGGAGGAAGACCTCGAGAACGGATCCGAGGGAGAGGACGTTGGCGACCCAGGGGAACCCGAGCAAAGCGAGGAAAGCGCAGAGGGCGAGTCGGAAGACGACGATCTCGGACCTCTCTTTCCCCCAGCGGGGCCTCCCGACGGCCAAGCGCCTGCCCCGCAGCCGCCGCCGCTCGTTCCCGGGCAGGGCGCTTTCCATCCTCTGCCACCGCCTCAAATACCACCGTTGCAGCCCGCTGCGCCCGGGATTGTGATGGCGCAGCAGCCGCCCGCCGCTGCCGCCGCGACGGCGCCCTTTGGCGTTCAAGTTCCACTCCTCAACGACAGCAATTATGTGCAGTGGGCCCATAAAATGCAATTGCTGTTGGAACGAGAGGACTTGTGGCAACGCACTCAAGCGCTTCCTGCAGCCGCAAATCCTGCAGAAGTGGCAGCTGACAGGAAGGCGAAAGCGACCATCGGTCTGGCCATCTCGGAAGATCTCTTGGTTTACGTGCGTGACCTTGCACACGCTAAGCACTATTGGGACACTTTGAAGGAGCTGTTTGCCAGGGCATCGCTAACCTCCAGCATGGTTCTGACACGTAAGTTGTGGAGGGCGCGTCTAGAACCGGGGGGCGACTTGCGAGTCCACCTGAGAGCGATGCAGCAGAACCTCAAAGACCTAGAAGCAGTCGGGGAACATGTGGAGGAACGACTCAAAGTATTTGCGATCCTCAATTCCCTGGATGAAACGTGGGACATGTTTACCCTAACTTTGGAAAGCATCCCAGCAGTGCAATTGACTGTCACCTTTGTGGTCGCACGGCTTCTCGAGGAAGCAGACAAAAGGAAAGACAATCAAAGAGAGCGTGATTTCCGAAAAGGGAGAAGCAACAATTCTGGGAAAAAGCAGCCGCTTCCCAAGAATGAGTCCCAGGCGCAAGTGTGCGCCAGTGTGCGACAGTGTTATGTGTGTGGATCCATCCACCATCTTGCCCTCCAATGTCCCAAGAAGAAAGGAGGAACCAAGAAGAAGAAAAAGCCCCAAAGTGAGCAGAGCACAGGGCAGGCAAAGCCCCATGCACAGCAACCCAAAGCGAGCATCGCGTTTGTGAGTTCAGCGGAAGGGGTGCGCACGCGAGAATCCTGGTTGCTCGACTCGGGAGCAAGCCATCACATTGTGACTTCTGCAGACTTACTCACGAGTAGGCGCGCGACAGACCGTGAAACTGTTGCTCTCGCAAATGGGAAAACAGCTCCTGTGAGCTGCGCTGGAGAAGTGTTTCTGCCTCAACTGCAGACCACCTTGAAAAATGTGCTGTGCGTGCCAACGATGTCCAGGAACCTGCTCAGCCTTGGCACCCTCCAGGAAGAAGGATTTACAATAACTTTCCAAGACAACACCTGCACTCTGAAGAGGGGGGAACTTTGCGTGGCTGTTCCCCGAGTGTACCGGCTGTTTGTACTTGGAGCGCAGGCGACAGAGAAGCAGCAGGCAAGTGCGTACTTCAATCAACCGAAGCACGGACACCTCTGTGGACATTTGTGGCATCTGCGCCTAGCACATCTGAACCATGACTATGTGAAAAAGACAGCTGAACTTGTGCGCGGAATGGACTTGAAAGATTGCGACGCATTTGTGGATTGTGAGGTGTGCAAAATCACCAAATCGCATCGCGCAAGCATCCCGAAGTTCAGCAGCCGCCAGACCCAGACTCCCTTCCAGCTGGTGCACATGGACTTGATTGGGCCATTGAAAAAGACAGCTGGGGGGGCACAATATGTTCTTACCATTGTGGACGACGCTACAAGGTACAGCTTTGCCTATTTAATGCATCAAAAGTCTGAGGCGTTTAATAAAATTCGCAATTGGGTCAGGTGGGTGGAGAGGCGGTTTGAGCATCCTGTAGTGGCAATTCAAACCGACCGGGGAGGTGAATTTCTGAGTGGGGAGATGTCTCAATGGTTGGAAAGGCAGAGCATCACTCACAGACTCACCGCTCCTTGCACCCCAGAGCACAATGGGGTGGCGGAGAGAAAAAATGGGGAGCTCCAGAGCATGGTCAGAGCGCTGATGGAGCAATCAAAGCTACCCAGAGGGTTGTGGGGAGAAGCGATGAAATATGCTGTGTTTATTTCAAATCGTGTGTATCACCGTACAATTGAAGGGGTCCCCTACACCAAGCTATACGGTAAACCACCCGATCTTGCATTCCTAAAGACGTTTGGGTCACATGCTTTCGTCCATGCAGATCGGGAGACACGCAGGAAAGGCGCACCGCGAGCCAAGAGGCTGCAATTCATTGGAGTAGAACCAAATTGCAAAGCGCTCAAATTTCTCAATCCTGACCATAGAACGGTCACAATATCCAACTCTTATGATTTCTCTGAGCAAAGTATGCTGCCAGATCATGCTGACAGAAGCATCAGCATCCCCACACAAGCTGGAGAAAGTGGGGGGGAGGCAAGATTAGAAAGCATCCCCGATCAGGCAGCAGCATCACCTCAGAGAACTCCAGAGAGACAAAGACAGGGGCAACTTCCTGCCACACCAGCAAGCTCTAACAGGCTGCTGGAAGGGGGGGGAGCGGGGGAAGCCAGTCCAGGCTTGGACACAAGCACCTCCTCAGAGGGAACCACTCCAGAACAGACTGTTCCGACCAGACGCATCCTTCCTCCTAGGGCTTTGCGTGGGGTACCACCTCAGAGATTAACCTATCAGGTGGAGGTGGGGAAAATACCCCAGACATACCAAGATGTCTTGGAATTACCGCAACCCGAGAAGGAAGGATGGCTCCAAGCTATTCAAACTGAATTGAAGGCAATGCACAACCTGGAGGTTTTTGAACCAGCAAAATTACCAGCTGGAAAGCATGCAATTGATTCCAGATGGGTGTTTGTTCTGAAAGATCAGGAAGGTGCTGAGCCCTTAAAGAAAGCCCGTTTAGTGGTTCGTGGCTGTAAGCAAATTCCAGGTGTAGATTTTGAGGAAATCTACTCTCCCACGCTCTCAGCCACAACGCTACGAGCAGCGCTTGCTGTAGCAGCCAGCAAAGGTTTTCAAGTGCATCATTTTGATGTGGGAACAGCGTACCTGCATGCAAAACTGCAGGAAGAAGTGTACATCACAATTCCACCAGGGGTGCAATGTGACAAATCACATTTTCGCCTCAGGAAATCGATTTATGGGTTGAGGCAAAGTGGAAGAAATTGGCACTTATGCCTTAAGGAGCAGCTGCAAAAATTGGGGTTCACACCCTCCACAGCTGATCCATGCCTTTTCAGGAAAGGAAAAGGGGAAAAATTGTGTGTTCTTCTGTGTTTCGTTGATGACCTGCTTGTTCTTGCACGAACGGAACAACAGATCAATCAGATCACACTCCAACTGAAAAAGGCATTCACTCTTAAATGTCTTGGCCCTGTCAATCGTTACCTGGGAGTGGAGGTTGAACGCACAGCTGACAGTACTGGTTTTCTCCTCAGTCAGGAGAGTAAGATTCATACCCTACTCAGGGAATGGAACATGCAGGACTGCAAGAGTGTTGCAACTCCAATGGTGGTTGGAAGGGGGGAGAAAGCAGAAGAATCTGCACCATTTCCAAACCAGAATATGTACCTCTCACTATTGGGTTCACTTACACATCTTGCGTGTTGGACGCGCCCAGACATTGGCGCTGCAGTCAATCACTTGAGCAGGAAGGCGGCAAATCCCACTCAGACAGATTGGATAGCCTTAAAGCGCATTCTCCGGTACTTGAAAGGGACAAGCACCCACAAGTACCACATCACCCCAAAAGGAGCACTGCAATTGGAGGTTTTTGCAGACAGTGACTTTGGGGGAGATGACACAAGGAGATCTACCACAGGCTATGCCATACGTCTTGGGAATTGCGTGGTAGATTGGGGTTCACAAAAACAAAAGACCATTGCGTGTTCGACACTAGAGAGTGAGTACACAGCCTTGAGTCTTGTGACCAACTACCTACATACGCTCAGACAATTGATGTCGGATTTGGATGCTCCACAGGTAAATCCAATCCGAATCTGGATGGACAACCAGTCTGCCATCCAGATTGCTGGGTCAGAACGAGTCCGGATGCACTCCAAGCATGTGGACATAAAGCACAAACATGTCAGAGAGGCAGTCCAAAATGGGGACATTGAAGTGCTTTACTGCCCATCGCAGGAGAACATCGCGGACATTCTAACCAAAGCTCTTCCTGCGCCACAGTTCAAAGAAGCAGTTCAAATGCTGGACCTGGCGCCAAAGGAAGACTTCCGAGACGAAATGGGGGGGTGTTGCAGTTTCACATCTCACAGTCCAGAACTGGTAGAAACTGGCATTCCGTCTCTCCGTCTCAAGATCAGATAAACACCTGTGTGTCCTTCAGCAGGCAGCTTCCCAGCTTGTTAGGGATAGTAGTTGTACTCCCTTCCTGATAGTGTAGCACAAGCAGGCAGTTTCACACGGGAAGCCCTGGCTGCAAAACACTGCACATTCCCATGAGCTCATAGTGTTCTAAGGGTCACCCCATTGGGTAAGATGGGGCACAAGGGGTCTTCAGGTATCCACCTACCAGATACACTCTGGCTGCATCCCTTTGTTCTGGTGTTAGAAGGAGTTATTCACTATGTGTGCTTAAGATGTAAAAGCTGCACTTAAACGCCGCCTGCGAGCGGCAAAAGCCTTCACCGGCTTTCCTAGCCGGCAGATTGAACCTTTGTACCTTTCTCACTTTCGCTACAATAAAGAGACTTTGTTATGGAAATGTGGCGTTTGCTTCAGTCCTTCGCACCGGAGCGCTAAGGCAAGCGCTGGAATGGGTCTCCAAGCCCCCAACTCTGCTGCTATTTTCACAAATACACAACAAGAAGTTTGTCGTATGTTCTATTTTGGTTCTCAGCCAACCGATCTACTTTAGATGCAATTTCCAATTGTTCTTAGGTAATTACAGTATGTGTAGGCTTGCAACCTAAGAGCTATTTAGTCCTTAAATCAGAGAGTCGCTGTATCTTCTATAGCAGTGTTTCTCAAATTTTTTAGCACTGGGCCCTGCTTTTTAGAATGACAATCTGTCCGTGACCCACTGGAAGTAATGTCATTAACCTGGAAGGGATGTCATCATGACACCAGAGCCTGCTGCTTTCCTGAGACAATGTAGCAATAAGTTGGGTTATTTCTCAGCCATTTCCAATAGTAAAGTGAATTAAAAAAAGAAAAGCCTATTTACGACCTTGACACAAGCAAAATAACCACACAGCCCTCCTTCTTTCCAGCACCCCATCTTCCCATATTTTCAATGGCGGTTGTGCTAAGTGCTACATGACCCACCTGAAATTGTCTCACAACGCACCTGATGGGTTCCAACCCACAGTTTGAGTAACACTGTTCTACAATGTCTAAGGTCATATAACAACTTCTTTCCATAATCAGTAGATAATTTTCTCCATCCTGCAAATGTTCAGACGATCAACTAACCAAATAGTGAAGTGTCCTATAATAATACAAGACTTTACAACTTTATGCATTAAATATATCTGTAAAATAGAAAGATTTGAGAATTCCACCATTAGTGAAGAATAACCTGCCCACAGGAAAAGGAAAAATAATGTTTGTAGCAATATTTTTAGAAGGAATTCTTTGATGTTTAGTCTGGTTGCACAACTCAAAAAAAAAATCAACAGATGAAATTGCAACCAGTCTAAGTCGAGAGAAGTGAGAGTCTCAATAAATGGTAATCCCCAAAAAGGATTTATAAATTAGATGAATTCATTATATTAAAAAGGCCACAGTTCCCACTGATTACACTTGGCTCTTCAAAGAATCCAGGTGTTCTCACTGGGTCACTGCCCACACCTGGGTCTTTTCTCCAACCACACTTGGGTCTTCAAAGGAGAGCTAAGAAGTGCCTCTTACCCACCCCCTTAGTTCTAAACAGAGAGTGATGGTTCCAACCCTGCAGGCGGTAGGAATTCCAGAGGCAAAGTAGCTGATGGAGTAATTGAACACACTCAAACCACACATGTCTCCTCTCCCTTCTAACTAAAGTAGGCAATATTCCCTTGTTTCCCATTTCCTAGGCTTGAATCATGAGTCAAGAAGACTGAACTCACTTTGGTAGCCTTCCTGAACTGGTTCAGTTAATTTCCACCTTCTTTGCATAGCAGCATTTCTGCCAACATCATACCTCCATGCCTCGACCAACATCCCTCCCTCTTCATGCTTCTTCACGAGTTATTTCTATCTCTCTCCTGCTTGCCCTAGAGCCTGATCCTCTCATATAATTCCTAGAATCCAAGGAAACACATACACATATATGCTATGTCACTGACCGAGCAATCCTAACTCTAAGCTCTGCCCACAGAGCAGTCCCTGAACTGGCGGAAAGTGTTGTGATTGTGCAATAAGGCACATCAAGACACCCAGTGAGTAACCAACACCAGCAGAGCAACCTGTGCTACCTCACCAACACTGCATCCAATGGCAGTGGTAAGATTTGTGCAGGGTGGCGATAGGAGGGTGGATCGGAGGCAAGAAGGGCCACTTTAGTGAGGGGGAAGGAAAAACAAGTCAGGCCCAGGGATGGGATCAGTAGAGACCTCCTCCACCAGATCCTAACCCCTGTTCTGGGCCTCCCAGCATTGGGCCACTCAGACTTCCACCAGGTAAATGGCTGGTGGAGGTCCAAGTAACCCCCCATAGGGAAGGCTGCAGTGTTACTCAGGGCAAGGGGAAAAACATCCCTTTATCCTGAGTAGACTTCAGCCTCCCCACAGTTATGATTGGGCTGCCTGAGTGTATCTCCCTCACTAATTCCCCCATTGGTGGGGTGCTCCTTTCATCCTCTACCAATGAGCGCCACCAGTTTCCTGGTGATTATTATTGGATGGTTGTACAGGTTTCCCTTCTCTTGCTATTGTTTCTGTTAACCTTCCAACTCCCTTTTTCTCAGCCACCAGGTTCGGGGGTGGGGGCACTACAGCCAACAGCTAGAGGTCCTTTAACAAGCATGCACAGAACAGTTGTGGTAACACATTTGACAATTCACGTGTCTTTTCACAGTATTTCCAACTTGATAAGCAAACCAACATCTGTATCGATCCATTCCCACAGCTGACAAAACCACCTCCTTACAAGATACACTTTCTGTTCCCTCCCAGAATCTGCTGAAGTAGGGAGCAGTCAACAGAAAAAAGAGACTCAAGTCTGAGTTAATTTAGTTAGACTCTACAGTGCCTCAGCATTTTTTGCCTTCTTGTCATGACAGACTTACGCTGCTGGTATTTCACAATAGGTCCCTCTGGGTTGCCATTCTGTTCCTCCTCATTGCTTGGAGGCTGGCTGTGGTTTAGCCCTGTCTCCCCAATCAGTTTTAAAGCATTTTGAAGCTATCAGCTCCCAACTCTGCTCTGTTAATAACGCCAGGCTTCATTAGCTAATTTTCCTTCAAGAACTTCCATTCTTGCTGCGCAGTCCTTTCAGTGGTCTGCCAATCAGACCCCTCCCAAAAAGCATATCTCCACTCAAATGCACACAACACTGTCAGCTGTGTCTCTGTGCATCCAGTGGCAGCAAAGAAACTCTCCTGGATGAATACCAGTGTGCCTCATGATTCTGTATGGAGCTGTTGATGATTATAGTAGCAGCTACATAGGACTTCCTCAGTGTTTAGTGTGCTTTACCTTAGTTATTCCTTTCTGAAAGATAGCTGCATACTACTATACTGCATCACTGATTTTCCCCTGGAATGCACAACTGCTGGAGACTTTTGGGTATGTTCTAAATCAGTGGTTCTCAAACCTTTTAGCACTAAGACCCACTTTTTAAAATGACAATCTGTCCGGGATCCACTGGAAATGATGTCATGGCTGGAAGTGTGATGTCAGAGCCTGCTGCTTTCTTTTAAATCGGGTTATTTCTCTGCCATTTTCCAACAGCAGCGTGAATCAGGAAGGGAAAAAAGCCTATTTACAACCTTGACACCAAACAACCACACAGCCCTCCCCCTTTTCAGTGTTGCATCTTCCCATATTTTCAATTATGGTTGCACTAGGTCCTATGCAACCACCTGAAATTGGCTTGCGTCCTATTTAGTGGGTCCTGAACTATAGTTTTAGAAACACTGTTCTAACATTATCTCTATTCATGCAGGACAATGATAAGGTCCAAGACACCTTCTTCAAAGTATACCAACCATGCACTCTGGAAATTTACCAGAGGTTTACTGAAGTTATTCAGGGGAACTTCAGCAAACACATTGATGTGTAAAGGGCTTCTGAAAGTAGCAAGTTTGGAAAACATTGTTAAATAATCTTGATAAGGTCGTGTAAGTATATTGACAGTCGGAAACTTTTTTGCATAGGCCAGAATAGCTGGTGTAATGCCATGGAGGAGATCCTGAGCCTCAACACTCGTAGTCGCGGCCACTTGATACCTTGGACAGGTTCTGTGGGCCTCCCTGAAGCTCCAAATCACTCCATGTTGCAATCGGAGCATACACGAAAAAATGGGCAGAAGGCTTAGGAGTGATTTTAGATAACTTTTGGAGCTATTGGTAGCTCCAGGATTACCTTCTTTCTGATTTAAAATTTCAGGTTGCAATTTGGAATAAATATCACTTCCTTTTTTGTCTGAATACAGGCATGCCCCAGTATCCACTGATTCAGTATCCAGGATTTCAGTTATCCACAGATACCATGGGATGCCTATTAAAAAGATAGGGGAACATTAAATAGGGTTACTAGCTGCAATCTGGGACACAGTGCCTATACCTTTAACCCTTGTATAGAAGAGGGAATTTTGGCAGGCGCAGCTTTTGAAACCCTTCCATGATGAGCTGCAGCTGCCCAATTTCCCTCTTCTATGCTATGACATCACTTCCAGCTTAATTATATCATTTCTGGTGGGTCCTGACATGAGTGCCATTCTAAAATGTGGGTCCAAGTCTAAAAGGTTTGAGAACTACTGTTCTAATGGCATGTACTCTTCTCCCATAGGGAGTAAACTAGGTCCTAAGAGCAATCCTAGCGTGCCCTTAGGCTGGCACATGTCACTTGTGCCAGCTTGGGAATGTTGCAAACATACCATAAGCCTTTGCCACCCCGAGTGGCAGATGGGCTGGTGTGGGGCAATGGCCCGAGGAGGCTGGATCCTGCCTCTGCACTGCCCCGGGTAAGAGGGGAAGCACTGACTGAGTTCAGCTGGCATGGAAGATTGGGAAGGGCATGCAACATTTCAGGCCATGTAGAGGGGAAGAAGGAGAGGGGGCCCATGGGCAGACCAGCCCTGGGAGGGGGATAAAGGCAGGATGAGGCACATGCCGGATCCTAACCCAGCTCAGTTGGCCCGACACGGGTCTCTTGGACTTGCACCCAGTGATGTCATTCAGGGGGAACGGACCAGAACGGGTGTTCCGGATCCTAACAGGCTCCGTGGCTGGTTCCGGGTTCCCGACAAGTGCCAATCAAAAGTGAGTTCCTGTTCCTAAATCATTTGAATGACACCACTGCTTGCACCTGCAATTTCCCTGGCGCAGATCCAAGAAGCCCTATTTGGGAAAATATCCCCTTACCCTGAGGGAGGCTCCAGCTGCCTCCTACACTGCACTAGATATAGTGCAGTATGTGATTGGAAACTCATTCTGCCAAGAATCCTGCAAGGGGAAACAATGGGTCGGTTAATACTCTGTGCAGAGATCATCTATACTTACATATATATAGTACCTATGGTACTATAGTATCAAACCTATAGTACCCACAGCTACCTATGGGATGAAGGGAGTGGGGCACCCCAGGTGCAACCCTCGGGGGGGGGGGTGTCAACCCAAAGACCCATTTTGAAAATTGTGGTTTTAAGGAATAATACCATCATGTTATATACCATTAGATGTGGATTTTCACAAGGAATTCAATTTAAAAAAAAACCTGGATAGTAATATCTTTATTCTATCAAACATTAAGGCAAAAAACTAAAAACCAAAAGCATAATGTCTTACATAAAAATTACAGTTTATTAAAACCACTGTTTTTAGGAACAATAACATCATGTTATAGATTCGATGAAGAATTTCATGAGGAATTCAATGAAAAAAACCCGGAGTGTAATATCGTCATTCTATTAAACATTATGGCCAAAAGCAAAAATACAACTAATAGTATATATGATGGCTACATTGAACCTCCAGATGCAGGAGCAGTATGTCCCTGAGTACTATGAACAGAGGAGCAACAGCAGGGGAGGGCACTGATTTTCATCCATTGCTTGTGGGAAAATATTCACTGCATTTCTTTTCTGGCTATTATTATTATTCATTTCATGTCAAGACTCGCAGCTTCACCTACCTGTCAGGATTGTTATGAAGACAAAAGAAGGACAAAATGAACCATGCATACCACCCTTATCTCCTTGGAGTAAGGGTGTATAAAATGTGAAAAATATAAATAATTTTGTTATATGGGGGGTGTCAAAAATTTATGGACCCTGGGTGTCAAATGACTTAGTTATGCCACTGCATATATACATACAATACACATATGATCCCTTACTATAACATGCTCGCATTAAGTGCTATCTGTAGCGGAGTCAAGCATTTTGCTAGTTAATGAATCTGCAGAATTTGAATTCAACATCTGATGTTTGTTTCAGCCATATAACTGATTTAACAATTTCAAGAAAGCAGACAGGCTTCCAATAGAACTCAAACCATCTGTGGTTCAAGATAATTATTATTTTCCCCGTGGTTCAACTGCATATGGTCAAGGGAAAATCTGGTCCAGCAAAACACAATAAGAGCCATAAAGCATTTTTGTGCCACCCTGGGAGAAAGCACTGCTTGTGGGGAGGCCTGCACTGTCTTCCGTCAATCGTTCGCCAACAGATGTAAGACTTGTACTGGGGGCAGGGTGGAACAAAGGGTGATTTGGGCCCTGGAAGTGCAGGTTAGAATTGGGCTATAAAAGAATTTCATTCTTAAAGTTGGAGTCATTCACTATGTTTTGTATGCAAGAGCTGGAATGGGCAACCTTTTTAGCTGCCAAAAACAAACAGCAACACTAATTGTATCTGGTCTTCCACTGCTCTAAGTAACACCTTTGCCCATAGCAAGAAGATGGTCAGCAGTGAGTTGCTACTGTCATTTTTCTGTGTGTATGAAGAAGGAAGAAATGTGTGTCATGAATACTGACTCTTTAACACAGAGGAGACTTTCACAACTTGTGGCAAGCTAAAGAAAATCCATTAGCAATGAGTGGTGGAACACCAAAAGCTCAATAACCGTCCTGCAATGAAATTTCTAAATAAATATGGAGGAGCCCTGTTGTGTGTGTGTTTTTACCTGACTGTGGGATTTAAGGAAAAAAATCTATGCGGTGCCGGGGTTTCATAATGAGATATTGCAAAAAAAGAAAGAAAAAGATAATTTTACCCCATCACAAAACAGGATGACCAGATGTTATGATTAAATTTAAATATATCCTTCTTTAGTATAATTAATGTTATTAAAATGAACATTCTCTCTAAATTATTTCACCCTTTCCCCAATGTCCTGTTCACAGATCTGACAAAACACTATGAGGATGTCAAAACATTATAGCCGGTTTTGTCTAGATTTAAAAATAAGAGCCCAAAAGTTAATTACAAAACAGTGTATAACCACTGAGAAAACGGAAGCGTAGGTTATTTTGAATATTCTACACAGACTATTACTGTTGCTGCGAAGGTTGAAGGATAATAATGAGATCCCTTTTTTTTACAACTGGCATTACCAGCCAGTTGTAGATTACAGTTACTGGAAATTTAGTATAAGATGAATGTGTTTTCATCTATACCCCCCCCCCATACCTTCTGATAAGCTTTCCTCTCCAGATTGCCATTTAGGTAATTTTGAGTTATGGCAATTAAAAGGATTATACTCTGTCATAAAGATCTATTTGTAATGACTCTGTCATTATTCTATGATCAAATCTCTGATATTGTAAGTGTGAGACTTGCTCTGCACCACCCCCCATCAAGACTTAGAAGTAAGATATTTTTTCATGTCCTAATAGCAAAAGTACAATGGAATGTATTCCAAGACCCTGATGCACGAGCTGAAGGCATTTTGTGCAGGCTGATTCCCTCCCATATGTAGTTCCCCTGCCCCTAAATTCTAAAATTGGCACTAGCAAATCAGGGGGTCCTCTTCAAGGGGTACTGAGGGCATTGGGGAGACCCATGAGCCTCCTCTGGTACCTTCCACTTGAACAGCAGGAGACACTGCCACAATGACATACAGAAAGCACTGGAAAGCAAATGCAAAACCCAACAAGGCAAGCTATGTATATTACTTGAAAGTAAATCCTGTTGTGTTCAATGAAGCTGATTCCCAGGGAAATGTGCACAATATCTCAGGGCAAAGTGTACAATCACTGGGAAAAGAGAGGATTAGATCAGTGGTTCTCAAACCCCTGTGGGTCCGGGACTCCACAGTGGGTCGTGTGACCCAATTTATGGTGGTTTGTGAAACTGATAGGGCAGATTAAGCTGTATGCATTAAGAGTTAAACAAGCTGCTACTTGGGGAGGGGAGGGAAGCACTGCTGACCAATCACCTTGGCATTTAAATCAGGCAGCAGCCTCTTGGGCCTCTAAAAAGTTCAAATATATTGTATCCTTTATAGGCAAACAAATTATTTTGGCTGTTACAACAAAAGGAAAATACAAGGAAAATACAATGACTGAACTTGGTGAACTTGTTTCTGAGAAGCCATGCAAAGGATTGAACTCAGAGGCGGATCTACAAGGAGGGCAAAGCTCTAAGTGTTGCAAGAAGCCTTACCCTGTCATGTAAATCCCTCCTCTCCCTTGCTGCTGTAGCCAGTAAGCAACGCCAAGATGTTGCTTTTCCCTGTGAGGATTGGCTAAAACGGTGCAGGAAAGGAGTGATTTCCACTGCAAGTAAGGCTTCTTGCAAAACTTAGAGCTTTGCCCTCCCTTAGATCTGCCTCTGATTGAACTGTAAGAAAATGAAGCCGTTTGTGAAAGCCTGGGTACACTTTCACATGTAGCTCAATCGATGCATGTTTCCTCAGAAACAAACTCCACTTGGCCTTACATCCAAGTACATGACTACAATGGGCCTTACTCCCATTGTGAGTTTTGCACAAGTAAGCAAAATGAAATATTGTTCATTTAAGAATTGTTCATTCTTAAATGCAAAATTTGGTAAAATTCTATGTAGGATAACAAATAGTGTTTGAAGTCTGCTATCAGGTGCCCTCCCCGTTCCCAATATTAATCTTGATTACAGTATTTGAAATTGTCATGAGAATGTGTCTTTTTCTTTTCAACATTTATAACAATAGTCTCATGCTTATTTCTACGCTGTCAATATGCGTAGCGTAGTGTCAATAACTTTCGTCATCTTATGTTGTTTATTGTGCCATACTTACATGATGTATCTTAAATTCTATAAAATAAGAATAAAACCCGATTGGTTGGAATCCACTGAACAGGGTGGGATTTACTTCTGAGTAAACCTATCTAAGACTGGACTGTCAGGCAGGACTATTTTTTCTTGGGAAACTGACAGCCCTGGTGATTATCAATGTTATTATCCTTCTCACAATCCATAACCCCTGCATTTCCAAGCTGATGAACTCTGGAGACTCCAATAACGAAAATCATCTCATGTGCACTGCAAGATCTGAATCATACCATCTCACTAGGTGATGCATGTATAGCAATGCCACTATATTCAAAGGTTTATCAACCTTCACCTGTTAGATATCTTTAAAAACCATCAGTGGATGGTTCTGTCACACGGAGAATGCTTCACCATGACATTCACAGCAGCAGCACATTATGACGCTTCATGTTCCAGTCAGATTATAGGATGTTATGTTTTAAGGCAGGGCTGGCCTTAGGGGCTATGGGACCCAATTGGGAATATTTTTTTCAGGGGCCCAGGTTCACAGCCAAGGTCTGTAGAATCTTAGAGAAATAAATAAAATGTATTATAGACATATCTCTATGGTAGACAAGAAAGATAGACTGAGTGCTTAAAATGTGCATGCAATTTAGTGGGCTAAATGGATCTAGGTAAAGGTAAAGGTTTCCCCATGACCGAATGGTCTAGTTGTGACCGACTGTAGGGGACAATGCTCATGTCCGTTTCCAAGCCTGTAGAGCCGGCGTTTTGTCTGAGGACAAGCTTCCATGGTCATGTGGCCGGCATGACTCTACGCTGTAGCGCATGGAACACCGTTCCCTTCCCACCAAAGTGGTCCCTATTTATCTACTTGCATTTAGGTGCTTTCGAACTGCTAGGTTGGCAGGAGCTGGGGCAAGCAACGGGAGCTCACTCTGTCACGCAGTCTTGAACTCCCAACCTTCCGGTTGGAAAGCCCAGCAGCAGCGGTTTAACCCGCTGCGCCACCACGTCCCTTACAAATGGATCAAAGTACACGTTAATATAAAATTGCATACATGTAAACCTATAAGCAAGCAATCAAAATTTGTAGATTACCTTTGAAAAGTAAATAGTTACAAAACCACTTGTTTTAGTGACTGTGAAATGACTTAGTAAGAATAATTCTATTCCTTATTTTTCCCTAGCATGGGGCCACCCTAGGCCCGGGCCTAATTGGGAACAATTGGTCCAATGGCTACTGGCCCTGTACCAAGAGAAGCGGGAGACAGAAAGACAGTACGAATTGCAGTCAGTCAGTCAGCTCAGCTGCACGACAAAGGGCTCCATGGAAGGGTGTGAAGATACGGCTGCAATTGGGACTGTAACCTGCATCAAGGCCAGCCTGTCTGTGAGGCCAGCTGAAGCTGTTGCTTCAGGCAGCAAACTGGCTGAAGGGAACCAATGCACTGCTCCTCTTCCTCCTCCTCTTCCCACTTGCTGGACTGGAAAAAGAAAAAGTAGGAGCAGAGCAGAGGAAAAGAATGAGAGGCTGGTGCATCACCAGGCAAAAGGGGGGCAGCATCTGGCACACCACCGCAAAAGGGTAGCATATCTACAGGGGAGGCGGCGCAGCAAGTATTGCAAGAACTACATGCCATGAACATGTAGTTCTTGCAAGTATTGCAAGAACATGCCATGCAAGAGGCCCCTCCCACTACCACCGGAATCATTCTGGGCGGCAATGGCAATGGCATCTGCCTGTGCATTGCCATCAGAACCCGGAATGTCTCTGACCGTGAGTGGGAGGACACTCACACAGCATTGCCTGTAGTACTGTGCCACCCCCTTTGGTTATGCCACTGCCTCAGACGCCAGAAGACCTATGGACAGCCCTGCCTATAAAGTACTCAGTAGCATTACTTTTAATTTTGGGGGGGGGGAGGGTCAAGCTTCACTGCAGATTTTAACTGATTCGTGCCCTTACTACCCAATCCAGCTCATGCCTTTACTGCCCAATCCTATCCCCCATCTGCACCGCAAGAACTTGCGTTCCAGCAGCACAGTCTCGTTCGCAGAGTCACAATATGCAACATGCTATCATATGCTACTGAAAACAGTGCTGGCTGTGCAACAGCACTTTGTCTGGCTCCCTGGGCGCTGGTAAATTGGCACAGGGCGATGGGCAAGGGGGAGAGCAATGGGAGGATCTGGGCAGGGATTAGGGCCACCAGGGGTGGACAGAGGCGCTGCAAATAGCCTATGCACCTGCCCAGCCCTGCAAAGCCCCCTTCGGCCCACTCAGACTTGTGCCAGCCAACAAGCTGGCCTAGATCCATGTACACCCATAAGTCAACAGGGGGCTTACCAGGAGGTAAAGCAAAGTTCCCTTATTTTAAAAGTGCCTCGAAAATGCCCCATCACCACAGGATGCAGTGTATGCCTCCATTGTGCAAATGCAACAGTGCAAGTGGCAGGATGGTGGTGGACTGGGGAATTAGTCACTTTACAGCAGCTACCACCATCAAGCATCAATGGCACCAAAATCTTCAGTTACTCAACAGCAGATCCCTCATGAGAAAGGCACCATCTCAATTCCTTCAATATTTTCTGCTTCAGGCATTTGGTTCGGGTTTGTGTATAGATTGCCTGAGTGGGTAATTATGAGTAGTTCAGTGGAATCCTGGCCAACTAAGAGTAGGTGGCACTGGGAATGGTGTTTGTTATTTTGGGAGAGCGTGTGGGTGGGATGGAAGGGAAGATGATCAGATACTGTGAATTCAGATAGAAGAAGCAGAAGCCGAGTATGTTTTGGAAAACAGATTAGATTAGATCAGATTAACAGATAATATCTTTGGAACATTTCCACCTTGGGGTATGTTCTCAAATGTCATAAATAAAAGGTCTGGGTGCCTCTTAGCAAGGCACAAAAATATTTGAGGTTGGACATAAGCAACGGTATCTAGAGCAATAGTTCTCAAACTTTTTACCACCAGGATCCACTTTTTAGAATGACAATCTGTCTAGGACCCACGAGAAGTGATGTCATGGCTGGAAGTGCCATCATTGTGATGCCAGAGCCTGTTCGTTTCCTGAGAATGCAGCAATCAGTTGGATTATTTCTCAGCAATTTCCCAATAGCAAAGTGAATCAGAAAGAAAAAGAGTCTATTTACAATCTTGACACAAGCAAAACAGCCACACGCCTCTCCCCGCTTTCCAGCATCCCATCTTCTCATATTTTCAAGATGGCTGCACTAGGTGCCCACCTGAAATTGGCTTGCAACACACTGGTGGGTCCCAACCCACAGTTTAGGAACCACTGGTCCAGAGAATTGAAGATGATTTGACCAAAAATTTAGTAAAAGTCCTGAGTCACATACAATCCCAGGCCCAATTAACACTTCCAATCAAAAATTGGTTTTCCATTCTAACGTTCAATACAAAGAGTAGAGGATTTTCACAATAGAGACATCAAGGATTAGAACAAGTGTTCTCTGCCTTCATAGGTAACCTCGACCAATGACAGCTTTCAGGTTTCACTGGAAGTTCAGACTGTCTGACACTAGTCTTTATTTCAATCCCTACAAATACGCAAGAGCCATAATTGTCTGTGATGTACATACTCATCTTTTTGTTCTGCTATCCTCCTGGGTCAAACAGGTTGTGTTATATATACAGTATATATGGAATATATATATATATTCCATAAATATTTTATTATTTTCAGCTTAAGGCATTTGAATTTGTAATACACTGAAACAAGAATAGAGTACTTCCACAATATGTAGTCCTTGGTGGTGCTAAAACTGGATGGATTAAGGTTTGGCAAAACTCAGAAGTGTGATAAAAACCAACAAAACCTGTCTGACCGAAGACGTGGGATGGATACGCACAGCAAGAACGACTGCCACATGATGCAATGAGTAAAAGAAGCCAGACTTGGGAAGCTACTGAGATTCTCTAGCCACATGAGTGTGTAGCAGCAAGAAGTCTCCTCTGAGCACATTCTGAGATAAGATCAGCAGTAGAGATGACTAGCAGCAGCAGGTCAGTGTTCTGCAATTATATTTGTCACTCTTGTAGAAACCTTGAAACGTGGTCCTTAGCAATATATACATCTATGCTGGAGCCATGAAGAGAGATGAGAAAGGTAGTTTCCAACAACTGACCGAAAAGCCAATTATTATACGTGGAGTAAACAAAAGACAGAACTCCAAAAGAACAGTCTTTTTAGGACCAAATTACACAGAGCATGCAAATGTACGCATTAAAACCCAGATGGTAGCTTCTTCTAGTCAAAGTCGCTTTGGGAGGGGGCACTCTGCAGTGGAGAAGCAGCAGGAGATTCTTAACCCTTCCCCACCTGCTACTTCTCCATTACACCTCTCCAATGGCTGATTCCTGCCCCTTGCAAGAGAAAAGTGGTTGGGGGAGCAGGATTACGCATGCCCTGTGACTTCTCTACTGCACACTGGCACCTCCCAAAACAGCACTGAGTAAAAGCCACAGCGACATGAATTTTAAGACATGGATTTGCATGTAACCTGCAGTTTGGCCTTTACCTAATCACACTACAAAAACAGACAAAAAGAACGCTAAAGACTAAGGGCCAAACATGGGCCAGATTTTCAATGATGTGGGGAATGGCAAACGGGCGAGCCCCCAGACCATCTTTTTGCCACCCTCTCTAGCCTACCACTCCACTGGGTGCACCAATCTTCTTACAACTTGCTGAAATCAAGTTGGAAGAGGACCACAGTAACGGCAGCCCCTTTCTCCCTGGAGGGAAAAGGGGGGGATAAACTGCAACACCTCCAGATCACTTCTCCTGCCTACTCGGTGCTATTGAAGCATCAAGTAGGCAGGGAGAAGCAATCTGGAGCCCTCCCTTTATGAGAAGTGTGGTGTGCAGCCTCTCTGCTCTACGTCTCTTCTTGCTTGCAATGAGCAGGAGCAAAGTATGCTACGTTTTGCTAGTCCAGCCACCTGCCCCATCAATCCGTTGTGGGGTGCGCATGTGCAGAGGTAGAATTTGGGGGGGAACAACATTCAGGCAGAGCAGTGGCACACACTGTCCCTGGGCCAAACCACATATAATTTGTAACTTGTGAATTTGGCCTTTTTATTTTTATTTGTGTGTGTGTGTGTGTGTTTTAGGGCACAGTGAAACCAAGGCAAGGGGACTTTAGTACTTTGCGCCCGTGATGATTTGGATAATAGCCTGTCCGTGTTATTTAGAGAAGGACAAAAGCTTCCATTTGCTTTCTCAATCAGGACCAC
This sequence comes from Lerista edwardsae, assembly GCA_029204185.1. Taxonomy (NCBI): domain Eukaryota; kingdom Metazoa; phylum Chordata; class Lepidosauria; order Squamata; family Scincidae; genus Lerista; species Lerista edwardsae. The sequence continues at coordinate 1,149,558 of JAJKFI010000152.1, read as the reverse complement.
AGTGGGGGAAAGTATTAAAGTCCCCCCTCCGCCATGTTTGCACTGTGGTAGTTCCAACCTTGTGGTCGCATTTCAGTTACAAAACAAAGCAACACCATAAGAAAAGCATTTGTGGGTCTTCCATGTCATGTCCAGCTTTTCCCTTGGAGAGAACATAGCTCACCAGCAAGTACGGCGCCTATCGAACAAGTAGTATGAGTCACGGGAAGCTTGGCTTCCTTACACGAATTCCTCTATACAATTTTCCACTGATACCTTATTCAAGAAAAGAATACCCTACTGACTACCGCTGTGCATTCATATTCGTATGCAGTTGGGAGGAATATTAACCACAGGGAAGGAAGAAGAGAAGCAATAAGTCAAGGCACAGAAGACGCAGGTTTAAATACCCGCCAGGTCACAAAGCTGATGGAGCAGGCAGCAAGCAAGCCCTTGACCTTTGCAGTGTTATCCTGAGCCTGTTTACTGGAAAAACAACATGGAATTCATTGGGGTGAACCTCCTAGCAAGTACAGTTATAATTTACTCTCCTGTTGTGAAGATAAAATGTTTGGCTGTATCGTACTGTACCATGCAGCCCCCTGGAACAAGACAGGGAAGATTTAAAAACAACAAGCAAATATTGCTTGTATTTTATCTGATGGAGCAAGTGTAGCACAGAGGAAATATTCAGACTTGGCCCCAAGTGTTTTTGTGCCAAGGATGGAAAATCCAGAAAAACCAGATTCTTACCCATCACTAACTGAAGATGGGCACCAACCAACCACTGAAATCGCCTCCTGAGAACTTCCAGGTAGACTGTGACCCCAAGATTAGGATCTGCCCCCTCTCACGCTGCTTTGCCTGGTATCATGCCAACACACTCACTATGCCTTGCGGAGGGCCTTTAAATGAAAAGAATCACCTCCTAGGGGCAAAAAACGTTCGCTCTCTTTTGCAATTCTGGATGAAGGGATGAGATGTGCTGTTCAGAGTGGGACGGGGTGGTGGTGGAGGAGGGAGTGTCTCGTAAGGTTCCAGAGAAGGCTCTGAGGGCAGTCAATAGCAGAACGGAAAGGGGGGTTGACTGCCCTTGGCATGGCTCTTGTCTTATGGGAGGGACCTGGTGGCTGTTCTCGGCTGAGGCGTGGGCAGCCATAGGAGGGAGGGAGGAAAGGAGGGAGGGATGTGCAGCCATCACTGCAGTGATGTGGAGAATCTGATAACAATAACTGTGATGGGAAGGGGGGAAATGTTGGCTGGCACACTGCGCTAGTCAGAAACCTCATCAAGCCTCTCAGGGCTCACGCAGATCATGGATCACTCCCTGCGCCTTCCTCCCTCTGCCTGTTTCTTATCTTCAGGTTCACAGCACAGAATGCAGCGCCACCCATGCACCCATCCCCGCCTTCCCAATGCCAACGGCACCCAGGTTACAAAGTGTAACCCCTGGGGAAAGAGAGAGGGGGGTGGCGCACACTCGCTCACTCACTCACTCACACACACTTTGTCATCCATCCCACGGGGATGCCAATCACTCCACCCCCTCCCCCTCGGAGGGTTCCAGCCTGGAAGTCCAAGAGACCAAGAATGCGAAGGAAGAGTTAAAAGAAGCCCATCACTCACTCTGCCAATGGCGCTGCAATGAGCAGAGAGAAAAAGCTGACACGGGAGGAGCAGCGGCCAGGCAGCTCTGCCCCCTCCACACGCACACACACTGCACACGTACAAGGGAAGGGAGCCCGCCCGTGCAGCGGGGCTGCTGCTGCCGCTGCCGCCTTTCAGCGCCACCCTTCCGGAAGCGCAGACCAGCTCATCCTTGGCGTGGACGGAGCTCCTCTCCCAGGCGGTCCTTGGCCAGGCGGAAAGCCGCTTGGCTCTCACCGCGGCTCGGCGTCGTGCGCCTTCAGCCCACCCGCGCGCCAGGCCCTCGCTGCTGCCCCAGCGTGACTGGCGCTGCGGCGGCGGCGGCTGAGAAGGAAAAGCAGACGCGACGCCGCTTTCCCGCCCCTCCTCTTACCTACAGTCCTGGAGCCGATGCAGCCCATTCCTCTGGCCGGCGGCGCTCCCTCCGCGAGGAGGACGAGGCGGAAGGGGGGGGAGGCGAGCGGCCGCAGCCTGCACAGTGAAGCAGGAGGCGGGAGCGTGGCCGCGCTGCGGAGCGGAGTTCCCGTCACGGCCAGTCCTCCGGGCGGCCCACCTGGGGCCGGAGGGAGCGGCTCATCACCACGCTCAGGTGCCAGGGAGCGAGCGCCTCGTCCTCCCCCCGCTACTGCTGCAGGCGACGGACGGCGCTTCGACGGAAAGATGTGCTATCGCCGCCGCCGCCGCCTCCTCCCTGTGCCCGGCTCGGTGGAAGATGCTCCCGGGGCTCACAAGGGAGGGGGAGGAGGAGGGCTGAGATTGGGTAAACAGCTCCAGAGCCCGGTGCGGCGCTGCCATTGGCTGAGCCGGAGCCGCGGCTAGAGGAAGGAGCAGCGGGCGAAGAGCGCAATTCAGCGAGGAGCTCCGACGCCGTTGGGATGCTCTGAGCAACCAACCAGCCAGCCAGCCGGGCACACGCCCACCCGCGCAGGAGGGGGGGGGAGGGAGGGAAGCACCAGTACTGCAAAGTGGAGTATTTGTATTGCATTCACACGGGAAAGCGGCGCAGAGCAGAACTCCCCCTCGCTAACAGGGGCCATTTTGGGTGCCGAGGAGGAAGGGGGGGGGAAATGAAGCAGTTATTCAGTGCTGGGGGTGTAAATGAGGCGGGGGGGGGAAGGCAAACCACAAGGCTTGCCGTCCGGTCAACTACGGCCGCGGGAGAAGAGTGAGTTCCTTTGAACTCAGTGGGACTTCCAGGTAAGCACGCATAGAGTGGCAGTCGCAATAGGCTGGTTAAGGGAAGGAAGAAGTGAGACTGCAAGCCGCGCGATGAAATCCTATGGGAGAGGAAGATGACGGCGGAGTCGCGAGGTGAGCTGCGACTCGGCACTGCAGCGCACCCCGAACGCTCCTCTCCGCTTTAGCCAGCCAGGGTCGCCGGCAGCGAGTGGCCCAGAAGAGAGACTGGCCCAGAAGAGACACCCTGTGCGCGGAGCCGCCTTGCGTTGGCCAGCAGACACTGCAGCACGCCTCGGAGCGCGCCGCTCGTGCCGAGCCAGCGGAGGGCGGGAAGGCAGACAGGAAGGAGAGGCACAACAACTGCATTGCATGGTCTTGCGTTGCATTGTCTTAATGCGAGGGTGAGGCGGCTCGCGCCAGACAGAGCATCCAGGGGGAGGGAGGGAGGCAGCGGAGAGCAGCGTGTAAGGAAACGCAGCCAAATGCGAGAGCGCGCGGAACACGGGCGCATTAAAGAGACGCTAGAGGAGGGCAGCGGCGGGAGAGAAGGAAGCAGGCCGACGCTGGGGAGCCAGGAGCTTGCCAAAAATGCGGCGATCAGTAACTACAGCTCCGAGCTCGATACAGTTCAAAGGGGCCTCCTGGCGACGGCTGCTGACTAACTGGCTCCCGGGCAGCTCCCTCCTTGATCCGGCCCACCACAGTGCTCTGGGCGGGCGGCGGGGGGGAGCCCAGTTCTCCTCATGACCAGGAGGGCAACAACTCCTCTCTCTACAGTATTTACAAGTGCCGGAGGGGCAGCTCTGCGAGTCTCTTCCTTGCCGCAAAAATAGCTAAGGAGCTTGTGGCACTTAACGATGAAAGCTCTCCAGCCGCCAGAGTCCATTTCCATTGGGTTTCCTTCCAGGAGGAGGCCTGGACGGACGCCCACAGTTCCAGTCAGGGTTGCATTCCTCTTCTAGATTCGACTGCACTGAGGAGAACTGGAGAGAAACATCTCAGGGAATGAAGGTCACGGGATCGAAATGATAAACATTAGGGGCCTCTTCTTGAAAAGGCAGCCACTACCTTCTACTCAGGACAGGCCTGTCTTGAGGACAAGCAGGTGGAGGGCCTATATTAGGGGTAGGCAACCATCGGGTGTATTTGAGCTACTTGACAAAATGACTAACTGGCAAAGAGCTACTGTGAGCCCCCTATATTGAACAGTAGAAAAAAAAAATCGCCCAAGCAGGGCAGGGGAAGCAACACGCACACATCAGCAGATCATTAATAAATATAGCCCTCATGGTCCTGGTCCCCTGCCCAATATTTAACTGTAAAAAAAAAATTCCATGAGCAAGGCAGGTCACTACTGGTAGCTCCTCCAGCTGCTTCCTATTCTGTGTGAGATACAGTGCAGGCCATGCAGCCTGGCTGCAGGGCACAGATTAGGACTGAACTTCGTGTTGCAGTTTAAGTCTGATTAAACTAATTTTAGGAATAAATAACCACACTAAACAATGCATTTGTGCCATAGGAGCCAGTTCCAATGTGCTTGAAGCCTAATCCCCATCGGAGGCATATAAATAATAACTATGTTACTATTACCAGGAGCTTTACTTTGACAGTTCCACGGACCAGACCTTGTAGAATTTAACTGTCCCATAATGACATACATAGTGCAGTAGCCATTGCAAAACTATTGAAGGGCTTTGTAAATGCCCTGGAGTATAATTGCAGTGGACATCATAAAGGTAAAGGTTTCCCCACAACCGAATGGTCTAGTCATGACCGACTGTAGGGGATGGTGCTCATCTCCGTTTTCAAGCCTGTAGAGCCGACGTTTTGTCCAAGGACAAGCTTCCGTGGTTATGTGGCTGGCATGACTCTACGCCGTAGTGCACGGAACGCTGTTCCCTTCCCACCGAAGTGGTCCCTATTTATCTACTTGCATTTAGGTGCTTTTGAACTGCTAGGTTGGCAGGAGCTGGGGCAAGCAATGGGAGCTCACTGCATCACGCAGTCTTGAACTCCCAACCTTGCGGTCGGAAAGCCCAGCAACAACAGATTAACTCGCTGTGCCACCACGTCCCTGTGGACATAATTGAGCCCAGCATAATTGAGAGCTCCCAGCACTGCTCAAAGAACTGCAGTAGCTAGCCCCACTTGTTTGGAAGGGAGTGTAAAAGAGAGGATTATGAGGTTATTATATCCCCCGGGGTTATTCCATACCAGAGGTGTTGTCTTTAATTTCTAATCTTGAGTAAACCATTGATGTTTTGGTGCCCAGCTTTTGCACATAAATATGGTTAACTATGACAAAGTAAGCAGTCACGTTTGAAATCTGAAAGATAATCCCTGGAAATGTTAAGGTTTTACTACCTTTCTCTTTGTATACATTCTGATTTACTGTGTCTTGCTTGGTTAGCTGGCAAAATAGCTAAGGTTTTTTCAAGATGTTCCTTCCACTCCAGTTTTGCAAGGCCTAACACTCATTTGCTTGCAGAGTTGTTTGATCTAGAAAGTTCAGCTTTCAGGACAAAAAACTTCATTCCCAATCTCATGGTTTAGGAAACCTTTAATGTAGATACGAATGGAAAAGAACAAAGGCAAAGTCAGAAATCAAATTTTGAAGGAGATTAGAGACAGAACAGCTTTAAAATCAACTTTCTCAGTGGGAATTCATTGCAGTTTTCATCCGAGTAGGACTCAGGCTTCACACCAATCACACCAGGCTTTATTTAATGATTAAGGGCACAATCCTAACCAACTTTCCGGAGCAGACATGGCTGTGCTAATGGGCATGGATTGCATCCTGCAATGGGAGGCAGTCACAGAGGCATCCCTCAAGGTAAGGGAATGTTTGTTCCCTTACCTTGGAGCTGCATTACCCTTACCCGGTGTTGAAAAGTTGGTTAGGACTGCAGCCTAATTGCAGCCTTTGGCATGTTTTGATTCGCTCCCCACATGCTGAATCCTGGTTGCAGCAACCCCTCCCCACAGGGTGTCCTTGTAGCTTGCTGTTCTTTACCATTGCCCCCAGCTTGCTGTTTCTCTCCCCACCTATCTGTCATCCTCCATCTCCTAAGGCTTGATGTTATTCTTGTGCATTTATTCTCAGGTCAATGTCCATTGGATCCCTTGACTAACCTTTTGTTGTGAACGTTGCGTATCTGTAACAACATCATTCCTTACTTGCTTGTTCACAACTTCAAGAGCTTTATCTTTCACATCCAGCTTTTTCCTGCATAAAATGTGAATACCAAGGCAGTAGAAGTAAAGTACCTCCCACTTGCTGTGGCTGCCCCTGAAGTTCAACTCCTGCAAAATGCTTCTCTCCGAGGTGAAGTCTGGTAATCAACTGTATATCAAACAAGCCAAGAACCTCCAAGAATGGAAATGGGGTTTAAGTAGGTCTGGTCCATCCATGAGGCCTATTGAAGTCTCAGGCAGCAGATTGGTGGGGGCCATCTCTGACTGCCCACCTGCCTCCACTGCTCCTTCTCTTCTTTCCACTCCCTGGATTGCAAAAGGAAGAAGGGGACAGAGAGGAAGAGAAAATGTGGAGGGGAGGAAAATGCTGAGTTAGAACATTGGAGTGTAGGAGGAGCAGAGGCTGGCACGTCATTGGGTAAGGAGGGGCACCGCATGGCATGGCACCTCAGATGTCAGGAGGTCTTGGGCCGGCCCTGGATTGAAGCATAGACGCTGGCAGAAATAAACTGTTCGACTGTGCTGTGTAACCCTAAGGATAATAACTGTGCCTTTCAGCATGCACAGTGGAGTCAAGGTGGTGGAATCCTGATCAGGCCACTTCCATTTCTGGAAAGATAGACCGTTTTAGGAGAAAGATTGCGTGGATGGTACCACTCAAAAGCCCTCTGTGATCAGGGTAAGCGATGTGAGTGAGCTGGTTGCCTTCATTCTTTCCGGTGTGTGTTTGCACACGCACAATTGAACATCTGCTCTTCTGTAGTTATGCAAAACAGCCTCTCCCCTTTTGGTTTTATGTAGCCTGGCAATTGCTGGTGAATAAGAGGGTCCTGATGAGTGATAGGCTTTGGTAGGCAGTCGCTATGCCAAGCCTCAGGAATGTGCCACATATGCTGCCAGACTGAACTATTGAAGGGGTAGTTTGCTTATTTGCCCTCTTACCACGTTCTTCCTCTGAAGACAGGTCAATGCTATTGATGTGGGATTTGTAAGACTCAGGGCACAATCCTATCTGACCGGTAGGCTGGCACAAGTCCCTTGTTCTGGCCTACGGGCGTTGCAAATACGCTGTAAAGCTTAGGAGGTTCCAGGCCCCATGCCACCTGGGCCAGGTAAGAGCAGGTCCATGGGTGGACCAGCTTGGGGAGGGGTGGGTGGGACTGACCTAGCCAACATAGGCCAGATCCTAACCCCCATCCGTGGCCTTGTCAGCTCTATGGGGCCACTCGGAGTTGTGCCAGCGATTTCACTGGTGCAGCTCCAAGTGCCCTGTTGGGGCATTACTCAGGGTCAGGGGAATGAAGTGCCCTTGCTCCAAGTTGCACTGCATGCTGCTCCAACCCCGTGCTGGATATGGGGCAGGCCAGCTGGCCTCCCTATTCTAGCTCAGGCTTCAGATTGGCTTGCCTCTGGCCACCGTAATATCTTATTATGCTCCATTTATACATTATCTCAGCTAACTGGGCAAAGAGGCACCTTTGGAAGTAGTGTCCTCTTATATTTAGCAAGGAGCAACTGTTCCTCTTAACCCCAGCATCGTGTCTTTTCCAGTGGCTGTTACTATGTGTATTTTGTTTAAGATTGTGAGCCCTTTGGAGGACAGGGAACAATTTGATTTATTTACTGTGTGAGGGCTAAATCCAGAGCCCTCCAGCGCAAATGGAGTGTAATGCTCATGCTAGCTGACATGCTGTAAGGCATGTGCAGTGCAGGCGGTAAGCTCTGCAGATGGTAAGGCCTGCGCTGTGGCCTCACCAGCCCCTCGCTGCCCAGAGGTGGTAACGTGACATCAATGAGAGGTAAGGTTACTCCTTGCCAGCATTACAGGGATTCTGGGTGGGGCAGGAGGGGGTACCTGGACAAGAGGAGGGCGGAGTGGACGTGGGACTGATGGTTAGTTTCTGGATCCTACCTCTGTGTCAGGCTGCATAGCCTAACACGGAGGCCCTCACCTCTGCACCAGCTAAATAGCCAGCACAGAGGCAAAGAGACCCATCACTTGCCCTGCACCCTGACTGCAAATGCCCCCTTTTCCTGTGGAGCCGGCTGCGGTTGTCTGGCCGCTTGGCTACTGCTGCTCGCACAGGCGGCCAGACAGTGTTGGATTAAGCTGTAAAGAGCCTTGTGAATTACTCATGTTGAACAGTGGTACATAAATATTCTTAATGAGGAAAATGACAATGATGGAGGACAGTGGATGAAAGCAAGAACAATAGACTAATACAGTGGTATTCAAACTTTTTAGACTGGGACCCACTTTTTAGAATGGCACTTGTGTGGGGACCCACTGGAAGTGACATCATTAACCTGAAAGTGATGTTGTGGCATCATCAAGCAGGAAGTGCTGTCATTTTAACATAATAAAATGACACTCCTGAAATGTAAATTGGCATTCTTGGACTGCAGCAATTGTACAACCATGAAACATCCCTGACAGAAAGCAAGAGTAGGACAAAATATGTAAAAACACTGAACAAAATTTTAAAAAACCCTCACTTGAAAATTCAAACTGTTCACATTCACAAAAGGAATATAACGAATAAGATCTGCCGTTTCCAAGATGGCTGCTCCCAGCTTTCTGTAACCCATTTGACATCAAGTCACGACCCACCAAATGGGTCCTGACCCACAGTTTAATATAAAGTTAGTTTCTACCCAGAACATTCACTTTGCAAGTAACTAACTTGTGCATATAACTTGTGAACAGTGGTGTCCCTAGCGGGCACTCTGATTATACCAGGGGTGTGACACCACCACCAGGGGGTGACACCACCAGAGACCAAATGCGGTTTTAAAAGGTAATATATACTGTTGAATGTGGAATTTCACCCAAAATTCAATGAAAAAAACAGAGTGTCATATCTTCATTCTATCAAAAGTTATGGCCAAAAAACTAAAACCCCAAAATAAAACTTATGTAAAAATTGTGGGGTTTTTTTTAAATCACAGTTTTACGGAATAATATCATCATGTTATATACCGTTGGATGTGGAATTTCATGAGGAATTTAATGAAAAAAACTTGGAGTGTCATATCTTCATTCTATCAAACGTTATGGCCAAAAGACTAAAAATGGTAAAAATCGCAATTAAAAAAATCATTATTATGAGTCAGTTTCATTTCCATGTATCAGAGCTAATACTAGAACTTTAATTGTGTGAATGTCATCAAATTGGCCACGGGTTTTTTTGGTTACTAATTTGTTGGGTTACCTGTAGAATAGTTAAATAAATAAATAAAGTTGAGGGGGGGGGGTTAACGCCAACTCTAGTAATAATACTGCAGTTAGGTTGTGCATATGGTATTGTAATTTATTCTGTATGGTTTGGGGGGAGGAGATCCATCATGGGGTGTGGGTGTGTGATGCAATGACCTCTGGCATCGGGTGATGCAAACTCTAGTGACGCCACTGCTTATGAACCAAACGAAGACTGTTTTGAGACATGCAGCCTGATCCCATGCCTGTGTACTCAAAAGTAAATCCTACTGAGCTCAGTGGCGTTTACTTGCAAGAAAGTGCACAGCTTCTCACAATTGCACTATCCATTCTTGCTCATAAGTGGGTGTGGCTGGCTGTGCCCAGGTGTCCTTCCAAACTGATCTGCTCTCTACCAACAATGAATGAGGTGTGAGATGAGCATAAGAAAAGAGATGAATCCACTTTATGGACATCATAATAATCTGAAGCTATTTTAAAGAAAATGATGAAACAACTTCTTTCAAAATGTGAATACTTTCAAGTTACATAGAATTCTTAATCAAGCAGAATAGAAAAGTAGACGGAAGCTCAGGAATCCAAGCTTGTTATCAATGCAAATGAGATCCTATAGTACCTGCACTTTGTCCCCCAAGGAGCTAATACCAGCTGTGGGCAATAAAACAACAGAGGAGGAAAGGGTTTAACATGCCTCGGTAGTCACCTCTGCCAGAGCTTCCACTGCACAAATCAACCTTGTGGGGCTACTTATTACTAAAGCAAATACAAGAGATCTGTAACCACTTTGACTCATGGGTCTAATCACGGATTTGTGAATAATTCACAGAACTGTGAACATTTCAGATGCAAAACACATTGTCCAGCAGGGGGCTACAGCCTATCACAGTTATTTCAGAGTATGTGGAATACACCACTGTACATCTTTTTAACCCCTTGCCTTGTGCAAATAGAATGACACATTTTCACGCCCTTTCTGGGTGTTGTATATATCTGGGGCAGCAGGCAGAAAGGGAGTGGCTGTGCAAGGAGAAATGCTTATCTACAGGCGATAAATGTGGTCTGTGATAATCTTCATTCAAGAACTAACAGCCCTAACCTGAGCTGTCCGGCTCTCATAGGAGCAGTGGTAGCAAAATGGCTGTATCCCATGGGATCCAAGGCAATTGCCAAGGTCTCTGGGGGAAGGGGACATTCATCCCCTTCCCCCAAGGAAAGCTGTGGGCTTTGCAATGGGACACCTCTAGTCTCTGTCAGGTATTTTGCTGACAGGGAATCAAGCAGCCCCATGCTGGGCTATCCGGGCCAAGTTAAGGCATTGGATTCAGCAGTGGAAGTCACCACCAGATCCTACTCCTGCCCAGGCCTGATCCTCCCCTCCTCCTGCCCAGTTCCGCCTCTTCCCTGCCTCCCCCACACCCCAAAAACTCTTCTCTGGGTGTTGTGCTCTATGGCCCATTTGCAACACTTTTAGCCAGCAGTACAGCCCATGATAAGGCTGTTTGGATTGGGCCCTAACTGTGTCTCAGGGGACTACTTGTCATGGAGGCATTTTATTGCCTGACCTATTCCACGTTTTATGGGATTACATTTTCTAGATTTCAGACAGTGGAAAAAAAATGTGTTTTTTTCTGAGTTAAATCTAGACCCACACTTGGTAGGGGTGGGAAAGACACACTTGGTAGGGGTGGGAAAGCTCTGTTTGAGTGTGTGAATTTGCCCATTCAAAGAAGACATGGACTGACCAAGATTGCTAATAAGATCTTGCATACTCTTTGTTTTCTCCTGTTTTGGAGAACTACTGCATTACTGCCTTTGCTACAGCAGTTACTTCTTCAGCTTCTATCCTGGTCTTGGAGCTATTTACATGTCTAGCAACTAACACACCTCATGCTAAAAGCAGGGGGCATGGGAATCTGCCGCGCATAACAGACCTAAAAACATAATTATCAAGAATGAACATGAGCATATAGCAGTGAGCAATACCTGGTACAATTCCTCTGACATTCCCATAATTTGGTGGGTACGTCACTAATGAGTGAATAAATTAAAATGAAAAATGGAAGCTGAACTTGAAAGACTCTGTAGGAGTTTGTGGAGAACCTGGTGAGCTGGTCAAAGGTCCTTTTTCCTGCTCCCAGTGCTGCTGTAGGTACATAGTGAATCACTCCCAGTTCATACTGTGCAGATTACAACTAGTACAGACTTTATTTTTGAGGTGGAGTCTTCTGTCCGAGACATTTCCTCTCTGATACTAAGCTCTGGGGAGAGTCACCCTGTCTGTGGATCAGGGTGAAGATATCTCATGAAAGCACCCTGGTTAAAATCATAGATGCCATGTACACACACACACACACACACACACACACACACACACACAGAGAGAGAGAGAGAGAGAGAGAGAGAGAGAGAGAGATTACTTTCAGCAAAGAACAAAGAAATCACAAAGACCATCCCTAAGGGGAAAAGAGAAGGGTGAATGAATGCTTTTTACTAACAAAGGAAACTAGAGCACAATCCAAGAAAAGGATGTCCCAATCCTATGCATGCCTATTTTAAAGTCCCATTGTGTTCAATGGAGCTTATTCCCAGGAAAGTGTGTATAGGATTGCAGCAGCAGTGTTATTCTGCCGGAACGCTGGGCGGGGCATCCGGGTGATCGACAGCCTGCCCGTCGCGTTCCGCAGCATTACGCCATTTGCGTAACCAATTACGCTGCTTGCGTACGTTACGCAAACGGTGTAACGCTGCGGAACGCGACGGGCGGGCTGTCAATCACCCAGATGTCCTGCCCAGCGTTCCGGCAGAATAACACCGCTGGATTGCAGTCTTACAGCGCAATTCAAACTCACAGGTGTCAAGCATGTTTGTGCCACTCTTTGAGCTAGGGAAGCCGGTGCCATCCTCCCTGTGCCAGTCTCAGGGCCAGATAAGGCCAGCGTCCAGAGGCCGGCACAGGGGCTTGGGGAGGGCAGAGGGAGAGCGCACTGGGGAGGAGGGTGGGCCCATGGGCGGACTGGGGAGGCGGGTGAAGCCAATCCCTCACTTGAAAATTCAAACTGAACACTCACAAAAGGAATATAGCAAGGCCTGCAGCTTCCAAAATGGCTGCTCCTGGCTTTCCGTGACCCACCTGACATCAGGTTGCAACCGACCAAGTGGGTCCCAACCAACAGTTTGAGAAACACTGATGTAGAAAGGACTAAGGTTGCCTTAGAGGTTGCCTAAGGTCGAGATGAAAAATCCCTAATTTGCAGGCTATGCTTTTCTTCACTATTACACAACTTCCTATGATTCTTGGGCTCTGCTGTCTGAGGTTGTCTGAGCCCTTCACCAAGGTGAGATATTCAATACAGGACAAACTAGATCAGTGATGGTGAACCTATGACACGCGTGTCAAAAGTGACACGACACAATGTTTTGAGTGACACACCTGCGTTCACCAACACCTGACAAAAATTGCGTTTGTTTTACTCATTTTTCATTTTTGCAATTATTTGATGTTTCCTTATGTAATACATAGCACCACCCATGATTGGACTGTATTATTTGTTTAAATGAATGAATATAAATTGTTTCTCTTTTGTTTGGGGGGGGGGTTGACATGCCAGTAGAGCCAAGTTAAGCATTTTCAGGTTTTGACATGCTGAGCCCAAAAGATTCGCCATCACTGTACTAGATTGAAATGAATTTTGGGGAAATACTTAAGAACACAAGGACATAAAAGCCCTCCTGGATAAGGTCCAAAGGCCCTCTAGTTCACCTTTCAAACATGGCTTAGCAAAATGGTTTCACAAGCTGGCCATGAATGCAACAGCCTCCCTCTGCTCTTTGCTCTAACTTCCACCTGATTTTTTTTACCATGTCTCTAAAATGGGGCGGGGGGTTCTATTTAGATGTCACGACTGAGAGCCACTGAGAGATGCATCTTCCGTGAATTTGTTTAATCCCCTGTTAATAAAAGCATTTTTCTCAAGCGCATCTGGTTAACTTGAATAGGCAGCCACAGTCATCTTGTGCTAACTGTCATCTGCAGCACAATCCTATACTCAGAAATAAGTCACATTGTGTCAGGGCAGTTTACTCCCAGGAAAATGTGTATAGGATTGCAGCACTAAAAAAACACTTGTGTGTCTACTCAGAAGTAAGCCCCATTGTGGGACAACAAGCATTATTTACTTGTGGTAGTGGAGGGGCACACCTGGGTTATGTGAGCAGAGGGCAAAACAGGTGCAATGCCTACTGGTTAGTGACAGTCCTCCCACCCCTTCTCAATCCAACTTGTTGGTTGGAGGGGGGAGTATTTGTTAGGTCTCAAATGCCACCAAGGTGGGGGAAAGCCACAAAGACAGAGGGAGAGAGAGAGAGAGAGAGAGAGAGAGAGAGAGAGAGAGAGAGAGAG